>CM021101.1:66144631-66537282 GCA_007115665.2 Sequoiadendron giganteum | reverse complement strand
GGAGGGAGGGAGAGAAGCAATATAGAGAGGTGTAGAGAGAATATTAGGGAGTGATGGATGGAGAAGTAGGTGGAGAAGGATTAGGGAGGTAGAAAGTAGAGAGGGCAGGAGAGGGAGAGGTATGGATGGAGATAGTGAGAGGTTAGATAGAGAGTAATGGAGAGATATTGGAAGGTTGTGATGGATGGAGAGCTATGTAGAGAGGGAGAGAGAGGTGAGATAGAGAGAAATAAAGAGTTTTTGAAGGAGAGGTAGGTAGAGAGAGGGAGAGAGAAGTATGGAGGGAGAGAAAAGTAGAGAGAGAATAAGGGAGGGAGAGAATCGATATAGAGAAGTATAGAGAGTGGTGGGGAGTGATGGATGGAGAGGTAGGTAGAGAGGGAAGTAGAGGGAGAGGTGTGGAGGGGGAGAGAGGGAGGTGAGAGAGAGGTGAGATAGACAGAAATAGAGAGAGTGTGGTAAGGAGTGATGGAGGGATATGCAGCTAGAGAGGGATAGGTGAGATAGAGAGAAGTAGAGAGAGATAGAGATAGAGGGAAGGAGGGAGGGTCTGTGAGAGAGGTGAGGAAGGGAGAGGTAAAGAGGGATAGGTGAGATAAAGATATGTAGAGAAAGAATGGTGATATATAGAGAAGTGGAGAGTTACAAAGAGGGAAAGAGAGAATGGTGAGATAAAGAGGAGAGTGTGAGAGAGAAAGAAGGTAAGGGAGGAGTGAGAGAGAGTGAGAGAGAGAGGTAGAGGGAGGGAGAGGAGATATAGAGAGCAGATAGGGGAAAAGGTAGGGAGTGAGACATCTAGTGAGAGAGAGAGGTATAAGGTTAATTTTATAGGGTGTAGGGATTAGCATTTAGGGGAGAGAGAGAGAGACCTAAGAGAGGGTGAAATATGCAACTATATTGCCAATTTCACCGAATTAGCAAGCTAGTGGGCCCACTAGCTTGCCAATTCGATGAAATTGGCAACCTAACTTGCCCTATTTGAAAAATGGGTGCAAGATATGGGGTCTCTCAATGATTTACATCATCGAGAGACCCCATTTCTTGGACACATTTTTTCAAACAGGCCACTACATTTCCAATTTCACTAAATTGGCAACTTAACTTGTCTTGTTTTAAAAAATGGGTCCAAGAAATGGGGTCTCCCGATAATGTAATTCACTTGGAGACCCCATTTCTTGGACCCATTTTTATCAAACAGGCGACTACATTGCCAATTTCACTAAATTGGCAAGCTAGTGGGCCCACTAGCTTGGCAATTCGGTGAAATTGGCAACCTAACTTGCCTGTTTAAAAAAATCGGTCCAAGAAATGGGGTAAATCACCGAGAGACCCCATTTCTCGGACCCATTTTTTAAAATAGGCCACTACGTTTGCAATTTCACTAAATTGGCAAACTAGTGGGCCCACTAGCTTGCCAATTTGGTGAAATTGGCAACCTAGCTTGTCTTGTTTGAAAAAATGGGTCCAAGAAATGGGGTCTACCGGTGATTTATTTCTTGGACCCATTTTTATAAATAGGCCTCTCCATTGCCAATTTCACTGAATTAGCAAGTTGGTGGGCCCACTAGCTAGGCAGTTCAATGAAATTGGTAACCTAACTTACCTATTTGAATAAATGGGCCCAAGAAATGGGGTCTCCCAGTGATTTACATCACCAAGAGACCCCATTTCTTGGACCCATTTTTTGAAACAAGCCACTACATTTCCAATTTCACTAAATTGGCAAGCTAGTGGGGCCACTAACTTTCCAATTTGGTGTAATTGGCAACCTAAGTTGTCTTGTTTCAAACAATAGGTCCAAGAAATGGGGTCTCTCGGTGATTTACATCATCGGGAGACCCCATTTCTTGGACCCATTTTTTGAAATAGGCCACTACATTGCCAATTTCACTGAGTTGGCAAGCTAGTGGGGCCACTAGCTTGGCAATTTGGTGAAATTGACAACCTAACTTTCCTGTTTGAAAAAATGGGTCCAAGAAATGGGGTCTCTCGGTGATGTAAATCACCACAAGACCTCATTTCTTGGACCAATTTTTTTCAAACAGGCCACTACATTTCCAATTTCACATTATCTTTGAACCCTTAACCCTAAACATTATCTTTGAACCCTTAACTTTATAATTAAGCTCTAAATCCTACATTAAACCTTGTACCCTAAACCCAATAACCTCAACCCTATACCAAATATTCTAAACCCTAATCCCTATACTCTATATAGTTAACCCTACACCCCCAACCTTGAACACTATACCTCAAACCTACACCTTCAACCCTCATCCTTATACCATATACCCTCAACCTTATAACCTAAGCCCTGAACATCATCCCTTAACCCTATACTTAAACCCTAAACCCTACATTCAACCTTGTACACTAAACCCTAAACCTTAAACCTTAATCTGAAACCCTATACCCTCAACCCTATACCCATTATTCTAAACCTTAATCCCTATACCCTATACACTTAGCCCTATACCCTCAACCCTATACCTATTATTCTAAAACCTAATTCTTATGCCCTATACACTTAGCCCTATACCCTCAACCTTGAAGACTATCCCTGAACCCTCAACCCTATAACTTAAACCCTAAACCCTACACCCTCAAGCCTCATCTCTTTACCCTGCACCCTCAACCTTATACCCTAAACCATAAACATTATCCCTCAACCCTATACTTAAATTGAAAACCCTACAATCTCAAGTCTCTCCCTCCTACCTCCTCTCCCTCTCTCAAGTCTCTCTCTTACTCACTCCCTCTATCTCTCTCCCACTCCCTCCCTCTCTCTCTCTTAAGTCTCTCCCTCCTACTGCCTCTCCCTCTCTTAAGTCTCTCTCTCACTCACTCCCTCTATCTATCTACCCTCTACCCTTAACCCTAAACCTTAAACCCTTACCCTTAAACCCTAAACCCTCTACCTTATACCCATAACCCTTCATCCCTCTACCCCTCTCCCACTCCCTCCCTCCCTCTATCTCTCTCAACCCTCTCCCTCAATCTCTCTCTCTCAAGTCTCTCTCTCTCCTACCCCCTCTCCCTCTCTCAGCTCTCTCTCTCTCTCCTCCCTCTATCTCTCTCCCCTCTACCCTAAACCCTCTACCCTCTACCCTTAACCCTTAAACCCTAAATCCTTAAACCTTAACCCTTAACCCTTAAAATCTCTACCCTCTACCCTTAACCCTCTCTCCCTCTATATCTCTCCCACTCCCTCTCTCACTATCTCTCTCTCAACCCTCTCCCTCATACCCCCTCTCCCTCTCCCTCTCTTAGGTCTCTCTCTTAGTCACTCCCTCTATCTCTCTCCCCTCTACCCTTAACCATAAACCCTAAAAAATTTACCCTTAAACCCTTAAACCCTTTATCTCTCTCCCACTCCCTCACTCTCTCTCTCAAGTATCTCTGTCCTACTATCTCTCCCTCTCTCAAGTATCTCTCTCTCTCACTCACTCACTTTGTCTATCTCTCTCCCCTCTACCCTTAACCCTCTACCATCTACCCTTTACCCTTAAACTCTTAATTCTCTACCCTCTACCCTTAACCGTAAACCCTGAACACTTAACCCTTAAACCCTTAAACTCTCTATCATCTATCTCTCTCCCACTCCCTCCCTCTTTCTCTTTCTTTCAAGTCTCTCCCTCCTATCCCCTCTCCCTATCCCAAGAAATTGGGTATCTGGTGATTTACATCACCAAATCACCGGAGACCCCATTTTTTCAAACATGACAAGCTAGGTTGTCAATTTCACCAAATTGGCAAGCTAGTGGGCCCACTAGCTTGCCAATTGAGTGAAATTGGAAATGTAGTGGCCTGTTTGAAAAAAATGGGTCCAAGAGATGGGGTCTCTCAGTGATGTAAATCATCGAGAGACCCCATTTCTTCAAATAGGCAAGTTAGGTTGTCAATTTTACTAAATTGCCAAGCTAGTGGGCCCACTGGCTTGCCCATTCAGTGAAATTGGCAATGTAGTGGCCTGCTTGAAAAAATGGGTCCAAGAAATGGGGTCTCCCAGTGATGTAGATCACCAAGAGACCCCATTTCTTGGACCCATTTTTTCAAACAAGACAAGTTAGGTTGCCAATTTCACCAAATTTGCAAGCTAGTGGGCCCCCTAGCTTGCCAATTTAGTGAAATTGGAGATGTAGTGGTCTGTTTGAAAAAATGGGTCCAAGAAATGGGGTCTCTTGGTGATGTTGGACCCATTTTCTCAAATAGGACAAGTTAGGTTGCCAATTTCACCAGATTGGCAAGCTAGTGGGCCTACTAGCTTGCCAATTTAGTGAAATTGGAAATATAGTGGCCTATTTGAAAAAATGGGTCCAAGAAATGGGGTCTCTCGATGATTTACAATCATTGAGAGGCCCCATTTCTTGGATCCATTTTTTCAAATAGGGCAAGTTAGGTTGCCAATTTCCCTGAATTGGCAAGCTAGTGGGCCCACTAGCTTGCTAATTCGGTGAAATTGGCAATATAGTTGCCTATTTCACCCTCTCTCAAGTCTCTCTCTCTCTCCCCTAAACCCTAATCCCTATACCCTATAAACTTAACCTTAAACCTTCAACCCAATTCCATCAACTCTATACCTAATATCCTAAACCCTAATCCCTATACCCTATAAACTTAACCTTATACCTTCAACCCTATACCTTAAACCATAAACCCTACACTCTCAATCCTCATCCCTATACCCTATACCCTGAACCCTAAACATTATCCTTGAACCCTGAACCCTATAATTAAACACTAAATCCTACATTAAACCTTCTACCCTAAACCTAAAACCCTCAACCCTAAACCCAATACCCTCAACCCTAAATCGAATATTATAATCCCTAAGCCCTATACTCTATAAAGTTAACCCTACACCCCCAACCTTGAACACTATACCTCAGCCCTACACATTCAACCCTCATCCTTATACCCTATACACTCAACTGTATAACCTAAGCCTTCAACATCATTCCCCAACCCTATGATTAAACCCTAAACCCTACATTCAACCTTGTACACTAAACACTAAACCTCAATCTGAAACACAATACCCTCAACCCTATACCCATTATTCTAAACCCTAATCCCTATACCCTATACACTTAGCCCTATACTCTCAACCCTATACCCAATATTCTAAACCCTAATCCCTATACCCTATACACTTAGCCCTATACCCTCAACCTTATACCCTAAACCATAAACATTATCCCTCAACCCTATACTTAAACAAAAAACCCTACAATATCAAGTCTTAACCCTATACGTTATACCCTTAACCTTACAACCTCAACCCTCCCTATACCATATACACTTAAACTCATACCCTTAACCCTGAACATTATACCTCAACCCTCAACCCTTAAACTTGTACAGAAATCCTAAAACCTAAACCATCAACCCTAAACCTAAAATCCTCAACCCAATACCCTCAATTATATACCCAATATCCTAAACCATAATCCATATACCCTATACACTTAACCTTATACCCTCAACCTTAAACACTATCTCTCAACCCTCAACCCTATACCTGAAACCCTAAACCCTCATCCATCATCCCTATACCATATACCCTCAACTTTATACATAATATCCTAAACCCTAAAACTTACTCCCTATACAATTAATCCTATAACCTCAACCCTATACCTTAAACACTAAACCTTACACTCTCAACCCTCATAGGGGGAGAGATAAATAGGGGGAGGGAGGGATTGGGGAGGGAGGGATTAAGGAGAGAGAGACAGGTTGGGAGGGAAAGAGGAGATAAAGATAAGTAGAGAGAGAAGGAGAGGTAGAGATACATGAGAGATAAAGAGTAGATAAGGAAGTATAGATGGAGGGAGAGGTATGGTGGGAGAGAGAGGGAGGTGAGAGAGAGGTGAGATAGAGACAAATAAAGAGAGTTTGGTAGGGAGTGATAGAGGGATATGTAGGTAGAGAGGGATAGGTGAGATAGAGAGAAGTAGAGAGAGATAGAGATAGAGGGAAGGAGGGAGGATGGGTGAGAGAGGGGAGGAAGGGAGAGGTAAAGAGGGATATGTGAGATAAAGATAAGGAGAGAGAGAATGGTGACATATAGAGGAGAGAGATATGTTAGAGTAATAATTCATATGCTTAATTAATTATATCATACTGGTAAATTAATTAAGTCACTTATTCCTCTAGTTGCTTAAGCTAAACTTAGGCACATTAATAATTGATTAATTATTAAGTGTGCACACTAGGGTTTCATTTAGGGTTTCCCTTTTAGGGTTTCTTGATCTCCTTCATAAGGATTGATCTCTTTGTAATAATTGAGATTCTCATAATGCATTTTACACTTTGACGTTTACAGATCTTGTTTTGTTCTGAATGTCTTTTGCATGTAACAGGTTATTGCATGTAGGTGATCTTGGATTCTAACATGGTATCAGAGCTCCAGACCTGCCGCTGCCTGTTCATGATTTGAAGATATGGCCTCTTTGTGAGTTTCAAGTGCAAGGGTTTCCACAGGCATCTTTTCTACAAGATCTAGGGGTAGCCAATTTTTCGGCACAATATGGGCTCAAACGGACGTCACCATCTTGTTCACAGTGCCCGAAAACCCTAGAAACGCCTGTCAAATCGTCCATTTTCGAGCAGTTGGTTTCTGAGGCAAAAATTTTTTGCCAGAGAGCCCGCATGGCCTCCTCGGCACGCTTCATGAGGCACAAACTTCGAAAAAAATTAAAAAAATGGAGTTTCTTGGGAATCAGGCCGGCGCTCCCAGTTTAGAGCAGACCCACCACCGGGTGGCCACCCAACAGCCACCACTTCCGGTGGTTCCCCATGCAGCACCGCCACCAGGCTTCAGCCCCCGCGGGCCCAAACAGCCCCGCCAGGATCATATGGGGGACTGGGAGCTCGCACCCAGCCCCTGGCCCACTGCAGCCCCCGTCCATGGTCATATGGCGACCAAGGGCCAAACGTTTTTCGCAGGGGACCGATTTTTTGAGACGACGGCCTGCACGCTGTCAAATTTATGCCCATGAACCGCTGACGTCAGCGTCCATATGGCCCCTCCTTGCCCCTCCTAACCCTAGTTTTCCCTAAAAGAGCAGTTTTTTTGTTTTTGGCATAACTTGGGCATACGGTATCGAAATCGGGCAAACGAGATATCGTCAGAAAGCTGGTTCCGAGCACTATCCTGTGGTGTTGTTTATTTTACAGTATTTTTCTGTTTTAATATATTTATTTCTATTTGAAGTCAGATGTACTTTTTATGCTTCTGAGCTCATAACTCTTTGCCACGATCTCCGATTTTCACTATCTTTGCGGCATTGGAAAGGTATTGAGGAGCTTTATGTTGCTATCCATGCACTTTTTTCTGTATCTATCCCAAGTTTTTCGTTAATCCAGATTTGGCCCGATGGGTGTTTTGGAGATTACTTGGATTTTTTGACAGTTGGGAGAGTGCCACTTGCATCTTTGCACTTCATTTTCAGTGATACATCATTTAATAATCGATTGCTACTTCATAGATTCCAACATTGTTCCCGTTTGGAGTTTTCGAGTGTTCTGTGGCATTGGGTCTGCTGTTGCATCATTATGATTCTGATATGGTTTCTTGTAGACAAAAGTATCTTTCCTTGCTTGCCAAATTGTGGTTCCAGTGTTACTCTACAGTGTTCTTCAAGTGCTTCTTTGCAGCATGTCATATCATTGTAGGGGGGTTTTGTCCCACTGGGTTTTCCTCCTCTACCTCTTTCTTGCATTTGTAAATGGGTACCTGATCAGGCCTAGTTGTCGGGACCCATCTTTTCTTGCATGCATCTTCTTCTAGTGTTTTAGCTTCTTCCTAAGTTCATCTTAAGGGGGGGTGTTAGAGTAATAATTCATATGCTTAATTAATTATATCATACTGGTTAATTAATTAAGTCACTTATTCCTCTAGTTGCTTAAGCTAAACTTAGGCACATTAATAATTGATTAATTATTAAGTGTGCACACTAGGGTTTCATTTAGGGTTTCCCTTTTAGGGTTTCTTGATCTCCTTCATAAGGATTGATCTCTTTGTAATAATTGAGATTCTCATAATGCATTTTACACTTTGAGGTTTACAGATCTTGTTTTGTTCTGAATGTCTTTTGCATGTAACAGGTTATTGCATGCAGGTGATCTTGGATTCTAACAAGATATATAGAGATGGAAAGACAAAATGGTGAGATAGAGAGGAGAGAGTGAGATAGTGAGAGAGAAATAGGGTGAGGGAGGAGTGAGAGAGAGTGAGAGAGAGAGGTAGAGGGAGGGAGAGGAGAGATATAGAGTAGATAGGGGAAAAGGTAGGGAGAGATATATCTAGTGAGAGAGAGAGAGGGCTAGGGGAGATAAAGATAATTAGAGAAAGACAAAGAGGTAGAGGGAAATAGAGAGAGAATAATGGAGGAAGAGAATCGATATAGAGAGGTATAGAGAGAGTGGTGGGGAGTGATGGATGGAGAGGTAGGTAGAGAGGTATTAGGGAGATAGAGAGTATAGAGGGAAGTAGAGGGAGAGGTATGGAGGGGGAGAGAGGGATGTGAGAGAGAGGTAAGAGAGAGAGAAATAGAGAGAGTGTGGTAGGGAGTGATGGAGGGATATGAAGCTAGAGAGGGATAGGTGAGATAGAGGGAAGGAGGGAGGGTGGGAGAGAGAGGGGAGGAAGGGAGAGGTAAAGAGGAATAGGTGAGATAAAGATATGTAGAGAGATAATGGTGACATATAGAGAAGTGGAGAGTTACAAAGAGGGAAAGAGAGAATGGTGAGATAGAGAGGAGAGTGGGAGAGAGAAAGAAGGTAAGGGAGGAGTGAGAGAGAGTGAGAGAGAGAGGTAGAGGGAGGGAGAGGAGATATAGAGAATAGATAGGGGAAAAGGTAGGTAGGGAGATATCTAGTGAGAGAGAGAGAGGGATAGGGGAGATAAAGATAACTAGAGAGGGAAGGAGAGGTAGAGAGAGAGTAGAGAGGGATTGAGGGAGGGAGGGAGAGAAGCAATATAGAGAGGTGTAGAGATAATTTTAGGGAGTGATGGATGGAGAAGTAGGTAGAGAAAGATTATGGAGGTAGAGAGTAGAGAGGGAAGGAGAGGAAGAGGTATGGATGGAGAGAGTGGGAGGTTAGATAGAGAGTAATGGAGAGAGAGTGGTAGGTTGTGATGGATGGAGAGCTAGGTAGAGAGGGAGAGTGGATATATATATGTAGAGAGGGGGGGAGAGAGATGTAGTGAGGGAGAGAGTGGTGACATAGAGAGAAATAAAGAGTGTTTGAAGGAGAGGTAGGTAGAGAGAGGGAGAGAGGAGATAAAGATAAGTAGAGATGGAAGGAGAGGTAGAGAGAGAGGTGAGATATAGAGAAGTAGAGAGAAAATGAAGGAGGGAGGGAGAGAGGTGTAGAGAGAGTGGTAAGGTTTGATGGATGTAGAGGTAGGTAAAGAGAGATGGGAGATAAAGTGTAGATAGGGAAGAAGAGAGGGAGAGAGAAGTATGGAGGGAGAGAGAGGGAGGTGAGAGAAAGGTTAGCTAGAGAGAAATAGAGAGAGTGGTAGGGCATGATGGAGGGAGAGGTAGGTAGGTAGAGAGAGAGAAGGGGGGAGGGGGATAGAGACATGTAGAGAGGGAAGGTGGGAGAGAGGGAGAGATAAGTGAGGTAGAGAGAATTAGAGGGAAAAAGGAGAGATAGAGAGAGATTTCTTGAGATCAAGGGAGTGAGAGAGTCATAAAAAGGGATAGAGATAGTGAGAGAGAGGTCTAGAGTGTAAGGGATAAAAATGAGTGAGATAGAGAGATAAATAACACAATTTTCTGATTATTGAAATTTAACCTCCTAATTATTGAAATTTGACTAAGTAAATTTGTGAGATCTTCCAAAAACTAGAAGAGAGGGAGGAAGGGCGAGAGAGAGGGAGTGGAGAGATAAAGAGTAGAGAGAAGGAGAGAGTGAGAGAGAAAGATGATAGAAATTTTTAACTACTAAAACCTAACCTCCTGATTACTGAAATTTGACATGCCGATTACTGAAATTTGACTAAGTCTGAAATTTTAAAGATCTTCCAAAAACTAGAATTTGCATTATAACTCCTAGAGATCTGAAACCACTCTCAAACATCCTGGAAGTATATACATGAAATATAATTTAAAGTATAAGAAAGTAAATGTCCATATATAAATGTCAACTTATACTTAAAGATAACAAGAGGAAAGAGATAACAAAAAAGAAAAAAAAAACAATTCAATGTAGACCAAAATGCGAGCGCGTTGTAATGCGCTCGAGTTTTATCAATGCATTAACAAACAATGTCAAAACTAAGATATAATGCGAGCACATTATAATGCGAGTGTGTTATAATGCGAGCACATTATATCTTGCTTCAGAAATTCCTGAGCCTTAGGCTTGGTATTTTCCTTGGAATACCAACCCAAAGGCTTGGAGGGCATTCCCAATGGCCAGAGATGTGTTTATAAAAAATCTTCCATATTTCACTTAATCGAGTTCGTGCTCACCACCAGGATTGCACGTGGTTCAATATAAAAAAATCAAGCACATGGGTATTGTTGGGTTCTCTCTTAGCTATCCAACAATGTAATTATTTTTATTTTATGAAAATATTAAGCCTTTCATCCATAATTAATTTTATTTGTATGTCTTTTTTTTGTCAAAAAGCAATGTTTGGTAATTTTTTCGTTATAAATTAACCGTTAATCGATTTTTCAAATAAATTATTTTTTAGAAACTAGACTCCATTCTACAAATTTACAAAAATAAATAAAAATAAATTCAATTAGTTTCCAAAATTTGTAGGGGTAGGACGACCAAAATTCTATTTTTTAGGAAATGTCCACTTCGAAAATTAGTAAAAAATTAAATATTCATTAAAAAATTATCAGAAAAATCATGCATCAACTACGTACTATTAGCTAACTTCTAACCATTGTGCTTTTAAAAATACTAAAAAAAAGTTCACCGTACAAGGGTTGTACAAGAGTTGCTATGCTATGTTTTTCTGACAAAATCAACACCAATTTGTGTACGACCCTCATTTGAACCCCTTAATCTCAACCATTTTCAAAATAAATTAGTAGTTTGGAAAGTAGACTCAGAGAACTTGAATCCTTCTTTATGTTCCATCTCAAAATTTTGAGTGTAAGTATCCTCAATTTCACATCCAAGGTGAGTATTTCCTAATTTCAGAAAAAAGTTGTCCACTTAAGTCCCCTTTTTGGGAACCATCTTGGTGCACTTACCCAAATATGTTATTTAATTACTATAGATGGATTAGACGAATAAATGATTGGATTATGACCATATGGAATTCATCAAATTTACGTATCTACATTTTCTCCCTCTTCGAAATATTGTTATGATAATAGTGTTTCGAAGAAAAACAAATCCAGAGGACTCTATAGAGGAAGCGACTAGAAAATGATGCCCCAACACATGAGAGATTGCGTGAGCTATTCAAATTGAGCCCAATCATGAGGGAAAATTATCAGGGAGAAGATATGGATGGATTTTGTAGGTTATGCCCCCTCGAGAGGGCAGTAGGGGAAGAAAAAGGGGCCCCGGGCGACTTCTCAATATGAAGAAACATAGGGTATGATTGGATAGAGCCCAAAAAATCAAGCAAGTTTCCCTTTTGAATGAAGTCGATCAGACACATGGTGTGCAAACGGAAGCCCATGAATGTTTTGGAATTAATGAGGGCCTAAAAATGTTAAATAAAAAGTAAAAATACCCCTCACTTAAAAGTGATTTAAAAATGGGGGGAAAATTACTTATAGGAATTTTGGAGTTACTATTTCTCATTTGCACACCTGGCAGTTGAAGAAGAGAGAGAGAGAGAGGAGAATACAATGAGGAGTGGAGGAGATGAGGATGTCGACCGATTATGATGATGATATTGTCCACCGAGTGGATGAGGTGTGGGCATTCTTCCATGTCCGCATAGTTCCATGCCAAGTTAGGTGTGAAAACCCCTTTGTAATTTTAATCATTTTTGAGATATTTTTTAAGTTTAATGCATTTTTCAAAACATGGGTTTTGGTTTTGGGGTAGGTTAGGAAAATGGGTTGGGGAGAAATTGGGAATTTTCCAATGGATTAGTTAGAACAGGCTATTAGAGGCTACGAGAGGGGGGAAGTGATCTACCCCATTAATGGGCAAAAAATAGAAAACAAGATTGAAAAAGGGATAAGGGGGAAGAAAATTGGAGGGCGGACTTGCCCTAGGGTCGACCCGGGTTAGGTTCACCCAAAAGGAGTCAAGGGGCGGCGATGCCCCAAGATAGGGGTGGCCATGCCCAGGCAGGGGTGGTTGTGCCCTGGATGGGGTGGTCGCACCTTGATGAGGGGCGGATGTGCCCCGGAAGGGGCGGTTACTCCTTGACAAGGGGTGACCCCACCTTTGTAGGGGTGGTCGTACCCCAAGAGAGGTGGTCCCACCTAGGCAGGGGTGATCTCACCCAGGTAGGGGTGATAGCACCCCAGAAAGGGCGACAACGCCTAGGGAGGGGCAACTGCACTCAGAAAGGGGTGGCCACACCCTTGAAGAAGGGGATAGGGACGAAAAAAGAGAAGAAAATAAAGTTAAAGGCATGAAAAAGGGGAGGGAATAGTGAGAAAAAATAACCTGGGGCCAAAAAAGAAGAGGAGATGAAACACATAGAATGAATGACAGAGTGTTGATATATGGATGCAAAAATTCGATGTATTGTGGATGCAAGAGATGATTGGAGGTGTTGATGACCATGATTGGAGCAGACCACCATGCTCTAGAGTTTACAGGATTACAACATCTGCTTGGATATCCCACGATGAGAGCGCATCGAGCACTATTGACAACACTCATAGAGCATTGGATTTTAAAGACATCCACATTCCATCTGCCGATAGGGGAGATGACAATGAATTTAGAAGACATATGGTGGA
The DNA here is from genome assembly GCA_007115665.2 of Sequoiadendron giganteum. Lineage (NCBI taxonomy): Eukaryota > Viridiplantae > Streptophyta > Pinopsida > Cupressales > Cupressaceae > Sequoiadendron > Sequoiadendron giganteum. Next base: position 66,524,368 of record CM021101.1, on the reverse strand, counting down.
TTGTGAGGCTCCCTATAGCAGGGTGACTAGTGAGTGAGCCAAGGTCTATGGGGGAGGATTTTGATCAGACACTGTTTGTGTTGTTTTGAAATGAGGACCTTTCCATTGAGGGGCATGGGCTGAACTTGGATTGATGTTTGGTAGTGGGGGTACCAGCACTACCACTGTACTTGTGTGTTCTGATTAGTGGGTTACTATTACTAGATAGTTGTGGATGGTTCTTCAACCTGAGATACATGGAGGTTATACAACATATTGTTGAGGGGAGGGAGGGGCAGTTCACATGAGGGACATGTGTACTAGCATAGTTATACCTTGGAATGCACATGGTGTGCTATCGAGGGGCACTTAGTGTGACACAGGTGACCCTATTTTAGGTGTGGGCATGGGAGAATATTAGTGTTTCCAAGCCAAGAGTAGTCAAAGTGGGGACAATAGATGAGGCAACACCTATGGCCTAGTGGTATGGTTTCAAGTATGACTGGGTCTTGCATTATGAGGGCCTCAGGATTTTAGATAGATTGAGACACATGATAGATGAGCTAGAAGAGGAGGATGTAGTATGGAAGCCATACATGTTTCAGTGGTTTACCAGGTGGAGGGTAGAGGATGGGAGACATAGGGGTTATTTCTACACTAGGTGCTTCATACTTGGGATAGAGCCACGTATAGTGGAGGTTCACAGGCCTGACTGAGTGACCAGGCAGTTTGGGATCATACAGGATATTCCACAAGGGCCAAACATGTTTCATCGGATCAACCAAGACCAGCCATGGGAGGAGCTGATTGCTCTGAGATTTTCCATAGAGCATTGGGTGACACTATAGCTAGTACCGTATCTAGGGAGGAATAGAGGGGATGAGGAGGCAGGAATAACACCTCAATATGCATGATGGTTCTGCAATCATCAATGAGAAAGGATTACACCAAAGGTGCCTATTATAGGTTCACTTGGATCCGACGATGAGCAGAGACTAGCAGTAGAGAGGAGAGATGGGAGGGGGAGAGCCTACTGGAGGAGAGGTTCGGAGGCATGTAGGGTAGTAGGTTAGTAGGGCACAAGAGCCACATGACAGGTAGAGGTAGGGGTCGCAAGACAACCGGTGAGGCCAGCGAGGAGGAGTAGACCAGAAAGGAGGGAGTGAGTAGTGCAGGAGTAGTGGTATGTGGAGATGCGAGATGAGCCTGAGGTAGAGGTAGGAGTTGGAGGACATAGGAGGGAGTAGGGACAATATTAGGAGATAGGTCAGGAGAGGGTAGGGACTTTAGGTCAGCTTGCGAGGATAATGAGGAGGAGGAGATAGGGGAGGAGAGACCATGTGGAAAGAGGAGCCGAGTAGGTACCTGATGAGCCAAAGATGGAGATGCATGAGGAGAGAGAGGATCCTGAGGTGAGATGGAATATGAGGGTGGGGTGGAGGGGATAGCCAAGGAGAGTTTAGGTGGTGATCAGGGTTCAACAGGAGCCCGAGAGACCAAAGATGGAGATGTACAAGAAGAGAGATGCACATGAGGATGTGATGGATGTAGACGTCCTTGTGGTGGATCCACTGGCAATGATACCGTATGTACCAGTCGAGGACCTTGTTGTATTATTGAGGGGGTGCCAGGAGAGGCTCTAGATGATAGAGTAGAGGCTAAGGATGGTAGAGGTGGAGGTTGTCAGAATCGAGGCTGAGGGGAGGAGGCTTCAAGTAGAGGTATTCATATTAGAGGCCATAGGATAGAGGTATTATGGATTCATTGTTGACCTCTTGACCTCATACGTATAGGATGATCTATGAAGTGAGCTAGATAGGGTGAATTGGGACTGAGACAGATTATAAGTAGTGATGAATATATCATAGGTCAGGGGAAAGAAAGAGTCTATAAGGGACGGGAAGCAATCCAAGAGGGAGATGGAGGGGTTGAGGACATAGGTGAGAGGGTTGGTGAGGGAGAGGACTAAGCTACAGGATAGGGTATTTGTGACAAAGACAACACTTGGGGATGCGAGGTTGAGGGCAAAGGTATCAAAGGACCAGTTAGAGATTGCGCAAAGAGAGAGGGAGATGGTGCATGCAGAGGTATAGATCTTACAAGCATAGGTTTAAGCGATGCAGGGGGGGAGGTATACTACATGGGTGGAGGCTCAGGCTATGCAAGCAGAGAGGGATACTACATGGGAACATATAGTGACACTGTAGAGTGGTAATGATGGATCAGGGGCAGTGGCACATAGACTATATGGAGAGAGGGATGCCTCAGAGGTAGGAGAAGTGCAGGATGTGAGACATTGACTACAAGTGAAGATTTATGAGTTGAGGATGGCATAGGGGGCATGGGAAGAGGAGATGAGAGTCATTACCAGAGATTGAGATAGATACAAACATGATTGAAACATTTTACGGTGTCAGGTTGCAGAGAGAGAGATGAGTATATGAGAGAGGAATCCTTCTAGATGATTGCTTATCAGCAGGCGGTTCCAGATTTGGCGCAATGCACATTTCACTTTGAGCGACAGACTCCTCAGATGCCTGCATCATATAAGTCACTAGGGACATAGACTTGGGGATACATTGGCTCTTAGGTGACCATCCCTCGTAGAGGTCCGGTGCTCAAGTATCCATAGAGGTCAGATGTGGGCAACACATGGTTTTTTGGATCAAAGGGACAAGATCCTGGCTATTGAGAGGTGCAGGATGGGAGATAGTACAAAGTAGGAGATATCAGAGCCAAGCCTTGTACTCATAACTTTTTTTTGAGTGCAGATGATGGATATCCTTTGTGATGTATATGATGGACATTATTATGGACTGCATTATGGATATTGTATTTTTGTGATTTTTGATATGATATGTGAGAGCCCTTATTGATACTGTGTGATGGATGATTTATTTATGCATATGTGTATGTTTATGGTTTTATGATGGATGATGTGATGTATGAATATTCCTATATGGTTTGATTTTTATTCCTATATCCATAGATGTATTATTATGATGCATAATGATTATGTTGATGCCTAATTTGTATGATGTAGGATGTATGGATGAATTATGATTATTTCTATGTGGATGATTATTATGATATGCATGAAGTCTAATACTTATGATGTAGGACATGTATGATGGATGACTTATGATTATGTCTATGTGCATGATTTTATGTGCATGATGGTGAATGTTTATGATGGATGTGGTAATAAACCTAATGATATGAACTAAAGTGAATATGCTAAGAAATGAATTTTAAGGTGCATAGAATATTTAATGAAAATTAGCCTACACAACTTAAAATGATTATGCAAATTAATGAACCTAGAATGAGAATTCTCCAATGTGATCCTAGATGCAAATAAGGGCTTACATAATGATGGAAGAAAAGAATATGATGGGTGTGTGAACACATCTGTCAAGAACCATAGGAGTCCTGAGAAGAAAGGGGAAAGTGGAGGGGATCACCATTTGCACAATCCAAAATCCTAAGTTAGGGGAAAAGAAGGGATGAAGGATACATTAATGCAATGAAATACAATCCTAATGCAATTTACCATCTTCGAAGAACTAATTTTTTCTATAGCACAAGACACCAGTTATGATGGTATATAGACCAAGGTGGATTAGTGTCTAATGCATAAACAAGCACAACAAACAAGAAGGCTATCCCAATACCCCAAAGTCATGAAGACCTTAGTTGGGCTAGGTATTGAGATAACCACAAGCATAGAAGGATGTCCCAGTGTAACACAAGACTTCATGGGTCTTGGTGGGTACTACATGGAACAACCAGGAAAATAGAAAACAAAATAAAAAATCAAGATATGCCCCTATGTAAACTAGTCAAATCACACCATAATATAAGAGAATATGGCAGCCTTGACGAGTGATGATAGGGAGCTCAAATGATAAACAAAAACCAAAAGCATCAAAAGATTGCAATCAATTAAAAAATATCCTTTGCCATAGGATCAAGATGATGGATGGGGGTTGATTTGATTTGTTAGGAAGGATACAACTTGTTGAGACCAAAGATGAATGCTAAACTAAAAGATTGATAATGATGTAGGTATTCAAAAACTGATTAAACCTCGTGACACAAATGGATTCTATTTATGAGGTACCATCAAGATAAGGACATATCTTGACAACAAGACACAAGACTGAATCACCCTAAAGACCTAGGGGCTTGGGGGTTGATCAAAGAGCAGCCTTGCCTACGTGAAAGCATAGAGCCCTCATAGTTCAGGAAAAGACCATGATAAGAGCAAAAAGAAGAAAACAAAGATAGATGATGGAAGACAATGATCAAATGAATTGACCAAAAAAGAAGACAAAGAGAAGCAAGCAAAATACTTGAGGGTTGATCAAAGATAGACTTTGCCTATGTACAATCGCAAGGGAAACGTAGTTCGAAAAGGATGAAAGACCAACAATGAGGAAGATCGGAAAGTGTACAATGGTGACGGATGATGAAGGATAAAGTGTCCTGGGATTGGATCAAATGATTGGCCTTGGCTACATGAAAGCACAGGGGCAACATAGTGTTCCAAAGATGGACATACAGAAAAAAGGACAACAAAAATAGCCCTCAGGGCAGATCAACTGATCAGCCTTGCCTATGTGAAAGTGCAAGGGAAACATAGTTCACCAAAGATGAAATGGGAGCGAGATGGAGATAGACATGATGAATGATCTTAGAAGGAGATGACCAAAGCGACAAGGTGACACAAGCTCAGATTAGGATAAAAGCTCAAGATGATAGATAGCAGATGAAGTTCATCCAACGCTCAACCAGAAATATACTAAGTGACCAGATGATGCAAGTGGATGGGATGATATGATTGATAGGATGATGAGGATTGATCTAGAGGGATAGAGTAACTAGGACATGAGGTAGATAATGATTAAGCCCTATATGAACGACACCTATTTCTAGGTTTTCACCAATTGTACATATCCAAGGCACAACATAGGGGTAGTTTTCACCATAAGATGAATTATTTCTCTTTACTATTTTTGGATTTTTCTAATTTTTTGATTTTTTTTGTATTTTGACAATTTTTTACATTTTTTGTATTTTTTGAGATTTTACCAGGAAGGATACCCTGACTGACCTAAGTATGGAATTTATTCAGATGCATGGTGTTGATGGGTTCTTCTAGGGGTTTTCCCTCAGGTGTGGATAGCCTGTATGCTCCAGAACCATATTTGGTTGTGATGACGTAAGGGCCTAACCAATTAGTTTCAAACTTACCCTTCTTATCTTGATCTTGCTGATTCCACTAATTTTCTTTGAGGACTAAGTCGCCAACATTGAATTGATGAGGGCATACCTTCTTATTGTAGCTTATCTTGAGCCAATCTTGATAGGATTGTAGATGGTTGTAGGCTTTGACCTATTTTTCATCCAACAATTCTAACTGAGAAAGTCATGCAACATGTGTGTCTTCATCAATGATCAGATTCTTGAGAGATATTCAAAGTGAGCGGATTTTGACTTCAATCAAAAATATGTCTTTGATAGCATAAACTAGTGAGTATGGGGTAGCATCGGTGGGGGTGTGAATGGATGTGAGATAGGCCCAAAGGGCAAGATGGAGGTGGAGGTGCCAATCTTGATCAGTGTTGTTAACCATCTTCTTAATGATTTTGATCAATTTTTTCTTGGTTGCTCTACTTGACCATTACCCTAAGGGTAATAGGGGGTGGACCAATGATGTTGGATATGATAAGTCTCACAGAGGGATTTCATCCAATTATTTTTGAATGGATTTCCATTGTTAGTGATGATGGTGGAGGGGATTCCATACCTGCAGAGGATATGGTAGAGGATGAACTTAGATACTTGAACAACGGTGATTTGAGTAAGTGGTATGGCTTCCACCCATTTGGTAAAGTATTCAGTGGCTATGATGATGAAGGTGTGATCGTCGGAGGATAGAGGGTGGATCTTTCCAACCAAGTCGAAACCCCACTGTAAAAATGACCAGAGTGTCATGATAGGTTATAACTCTGGTTTTAGGACGTGAATTAAATTTGCATGTTCTTGACAGGGAAGACACCTTTTGATGAACTCATAGGAATCATGCTCCATAGTAGGCTAGTAATATCTTTCTTGGAGAATTCTCTTGGCTAAGGCCATACCATAAGAATGGGCCCCACAAATACCACTATATACGTTTTCTAATGTGATGTGGGCTTTGGTCTCATTTAAACATCGAAGGAGGGTTCCATCATACCCACGTCAATAAAGTGTATCACCAATTATGGTGTAGTAGACTGTGTGTTGGATAAAAGATTTACATTGGTTTCTTGTGAGGTCCGATGATAGGGTGTTGTCACGAAGATAAGTGTAAATGTCTTGGTACCAAGGGGATTCAGGACCTACAATTTCACAAACCATTTCACTCTTAGGGATGCCATATGTAGGGATTAATAGTTGTTTTACAAGGAAATTGCATTCGGTATGATCTCTGGGCATGTCCAGGAGGGAACCAATAGTGTTCATGGCATCAACTGCTTTATTCTATATCTTGGAGATTTGGTTAGACTGGATGGAGGAAAAATATTTCTTGAAGTCATCCACCATTTGTTTGTAGGGTAAAAAATGTTCATATTTTGTGAGGAATTCATCACTAATTTTTTTGATCACCAGTTGGGAGTCACCAAAGACATGCAAGTGTGAGATACACCATTGAATGACAATCTTAAGGCTTATGAGGAGATCTTCATACTCAAAAATATTGTTGGTTCAAGGAAAATCTAGTTTGAATGATTTGGGTATGTAGTCACCTTGGGGGGTGACGAGCAAGATGCCTTCTCCTAACTCGTTGTTAGTGTGGGATCCATCAAAATATAATGTCCATGTGGTGGCTTCCGAAACTGAAAAGACCCCTTCATTTTGAAACTCTATCTCTAAACGATAGACATCTACCAATGGAGCATCTGCTAATTGATCCACAATGACTTGTCCTTTGATTTCTTTGTGATCTATGTACTCTATGTCAAATTCACTAAGTAGCATGACCCATTTAGCCATGCAACCTGTCAATATTGTTCTTGATAACATATATTTTAGCTGATCAACTTTGGAGATTAGTTTAACTGGATGACTAAGCATGTAGTGTCTAAGTTTCTAGGAGCTAAAGATGATGTCTAGGCAAGTCTTTTCCATTGGAGAATAATTGAGCTCATAATCAACCATAGTCCTGTTGATGTAGTAATCTGGTCATTCTTTGAAGGATTCATCATGTTGTGCCAATAATGCCCCTAATGCCACAAAAGGAGATGAAATATAAAGGAGGAGGGGATTTCTTGGGATAGGTTGCATGAGAATAGGCGGATGATCCAAGTATTCCTTAATCTGATCAAAACCAAGCTGAAATTGCGGGCTCCACTTAGATGCAGTGTCTTCTTCAAGAGGTGTGTGAATGAATGACATGTATCGCTAAGTTGAGCAATGAATCTATGGATTGACTCGAGCTTGCCTTGTAAAATTCTTAGCTATTTTATGGTGTGAGGTGGAGGAATTTCCATGATTTCCTTGACCTTAGTAGGATCAACCTCGATTCCTCTGTGGGAGACAATAAAACCCAAGAGTTTTTCGGCTATGACACTGGACACACATTTCTTTGGATTGAGGTGTAGCTTGTATTGTTTTAGACATTCAAAGATCTTTTTGAGGATGGCGGGATGCTCTTCCCTTGTTCCTAACTTTCCTAAGAGATCATCAACATAATATTCCATTATTATGTGGATAAGGTCATTGAAGATAACCATCATAGCCCACTGGTATGTTGCCCTCGCTTTTTTAAGGCCAAAAGGCATGACATTATAGCAGAATGTACCCCAGGGTGTTGTGAATGTAGTCTTGTGTTGGTTCTCAAGGGAAATATTGATCTGGTTATAGCTGAAGAAACCATCCATGAGGAATAGCATCTCATGTCCTGTGGTGAGGTCTACCATCATATCAATATTTGGTACAGGGAAGTCTTCCTTAGGACAAGCATTATCAATATTTTGAAAGTCTATACAAATTATGACGTCTCCACTAGGTTTAGCAACTAGGACTAAATTGGAGATCCACTCAGAGTATTCGATTGGTTGGATAAACCCTGCTTCCAACAAATTTTATAAATCTTTCTTAACCAATAGGGCCACTTGAGGGTGCATTTTTCTGAGCTTCTATTTAATAGGTCTTGCATCAGGATGAACATCTAGGTGATGTACCACCAAGGTTGGATCAAGGTCAGGCATGTCTGAGTATGTCCAGGAAAATTTGATGATTCCTTCTTTCAAGAGGTTGGTGATGGTATAATTTTCTTCTTTTGATAGTGCCTTAGCCACATAAGTGATCTTGGGGTTCTCTTTGGTTCCCAAGTTTACTACTTGTGTTTCTTCGATCAAGATGGATGATCGACCGAATAATTGAGTTCCTACAAGGGGAAGATGAATGCCCCCATATTCTAGTGCCTCTTCGAGGTTTTCACTAGAAGATACACCCTTTTTTTTTCCTATTTCAAAGTCACAAAGTGCCTCAGGGAGGTTTTCACTACGTGACCTATTTTTATTTTTCTTCTTTTTATTTTTGGGGTTGGGGCATTCATCTTCCCCCAATCCCATGAGATGTACATATTGGTCCACTAAGGAAAAGGTGTTCAGAGGTGTGGTACCTTGTAGGTCATAGTCTATAAGCTCAGGATGTTTGATGGATAAGGTTATGGTGAAGACGGATAGGCATTCAAACATGGTAGGGAGGTCAATGTGATCTAGGTCATCATATGCGTAAATGATGGATTGCTCCTTTGGTATGTCTTCAAGGGAACTGTCATCCACACTGAAATTGTTGGAGGCACTAGATGATTCCAGAAGGCCCTTTTGTTTATGGTCGTAGCCCAGACCTATCTTCTTCAGATGCATGGATGCTTCTATGGGTTGTTGTTTTCCTTGCTCTTCTATACCAAGACCTCCACCTTGGTAGTTTCACTTTTCAATGAACTCAGACGCACATGGATAGACCTCTTGGAAGTATTATTTGAGGGGACATGCCGGCTCAGATTCTTCTCTATAAACCCACTGACTGATATCTTGTTCCATTTGATCCTGAAGGGAAGCTAGCTCTCTGAATGTTGTCAAGACCATGTTCTTTGAAGTGAGTGTGAGTGTCTTCTCTTCTTCTTTGGGGACATATGGAGAAGGTTGGCCATATGTACGTGGTGAGGGTGGCATGGTTTCCATGTTCAATGATGTAAAAATTTTGTACTCACCACACCCCTTATTAATGATCTAGACCTTAGTGATGGTGGAATAAAGTATGGATGATGGCATGGATGAAGAGGTGTTTAATGTGTTGGTGGATGGAAGAGAGTCTGATGTTTGAGTTTCCCCCATTTCTACTCTAGGGAAATAGTGGGAATGTGGAAAAGGAAGCCTCTAGGGCATGGAAATATTCAAATGGCTGAGGATTAGCTTGTATAGTTACTTCCATTCCTTGAAAAGGGAATTATAGAAATTGACAATAGGTTGATGGGATGGCTTGGATAGAGTGAATCCATGGGTGGCCATGAAGGATGTTATATGGAAGTTCCAGGTCTAGAACATGACACATAGTGTATTGTACAATGGGGCCTAATTGAATAGGAAGACAAATAGTATCCTCATAATCTTGTTCTATGTTATCATATGCTTTGATGGTGATAACTTGATTTTTTAGGTCATCTTGGGTGTATCCCACCTTTTGTATAAAATTTAATGTACAAATATTTAGGGCATAACCATTATCTACCAGTACCATTTTTAATTTATGACCATTTACACCAACCTCAAGTTGTAGGGGGTGGATATGACTTGATTCAAGGCGAGGCATATATTTCTAGCTAAAACCTAATTGATAGGTTGCTGAGAGATTTCCTACCAATGCTTGGAATTGCATGGGATCAATGTTGTTGCGGACTTGGGTTCCTTATAAAGCCTTATTTAGGATATCTTGATGTTTGGGAGAAGAACTAAGCAGATCTAGGATGGAAATCTGAGCCAAGGTCTTTCCTAGGTGATCAAGGATGTTGTATTGTGAACTGATAGATGGCAGCTGGGTAGATGTGGGGGCTATTGGAACCATGATGTGGATGAAAAAGGTGGTAACAACACATTAGAGATCTTTTCCTTTGACATGTATCATGGATACGCGTGGATCCACTTGTTCGATGTATGTGATAAGGCCTCGGTAATTGTATGGCACATTTTTGTAAGTGACATTATTAGTATTGTTATTTTGGTTGTTGTTGTTGCCAGGTCCAGGATTGGAGTTGGATGTGATAGGACCCTGATTATGCTTGGGAAAATCATTCTGATATATTTGAAGTTGGGCATTAGACAAAGATGTCTTGTTAGCATCCACATGGATTTCACCCCGATCTATGAGACCCTGGATGTAGGTTTTTACACCTTGACACTTGTCAAATGTATGTCCCTTAATCTTGTGAAATTCACAATACTTGTTGTCTTTGAACCAAGTTGGTTTAGGATTAGACTCGTTGAGGGGCTTTGTTATAGGAAACATGATGGGATATTTTTCTTGGAGGAGCTTGTTAAACACGATGCTAAGGGGTTCTCCTAACTAGGTAACCTGATGTTTATTTCCCCCTTGGTTGTTTTGATTTGACTGTTGACAGGGTGCTCCTTGGAGCACGAATATGACATTTGGGATTGAATGTTTCTATTGAGAAGGATATTTTTGTGAGGTGGTAGCCACCTAGACATTTTTGGTATCAGTGAAACCATCACTGACAACATTTTCATTCTTATTCCAATAACAAGCTTTATCTCTAGAGGATTTCTCTTTATTAGAATTGAAAATTTTGACCTACCCTTTAACAACAAGGGCTCGTTCCAGGATAGGACCTTTTTCCATGAGTGCCGCAAAGGTAGTGATGCAGTGGAGTCAAAAGTTGTGAGCCATGTCCTGGTGGGAATTTTTGATGAACAACGTAACCATGTAATTTCCCTATAGTGGGATTTCATTTGGCTGGCTAAGGCTGGCCATATTTGCAGATAACTTGCAAAGGTCTCTCCATCACATTGTTTTTCTTTCAGGAGATCAAGCGTGTCAATGTCCTTCTCTAGATTAAAAGAGAAGTGAGAGACAAACTGTTCGAATAGTTGTGCAAAGGATTTGATGGATCCTTTTTTGAGGCCCATGAACTAGTTAAGGGTGAATCCCTGTAGGCTCTTAGGGAACAATCATTTGAGATAGTTGTCTTTATGCATGACCTCCTAGCAATAGGCATAAAATTCTTGTAGATGAGCTTTTGGGTCCTTGGTTCCCTTGTATTTATCGAATTTTGGTATCTCAAAGTGTTCGAGAAAGTGAACCAAGGATATGGAGGGATCAAATGGATTGGGACAAATGTCCTCAAACTTGAATGACTGCTTTCCTATCCCAGCCTATAAATCCTTCAATGCAGCTTTAACTTCTTCCAACTCCTTGTTGATGGGTGTTGCAAGAGTTGGAGTAGGTTGATTATATGGATATTATTGTGGGTATGATATAAATGACACCACCGTCATTGGATCATAGGTTGGTTGAGCCACATATGAATGTGTTTTCTCATTCTGATGGGTATGAGTGGATTGAGGATTGAGGTAAGGTGAATAGGAGGATGACGAATTGTGATGAGCATAAGCCGCTTGTTGGTAGGGTGGCTGTTGCTAGTAGTAAGAAGCAGATGCAACACCCTGCTATTGTGTAGGATTTTGATAACACAAAGGGGTAAGAATCCCATGTTGATATGACAATGGTTGTTGGTAGTAGGAAATTGAAGGTGCTCCCAACTGGTAGGACTGCTATTTTTTGAGATAGGATGGATAATATTGGTATTGTTTCGCAATGAAAGGTCATTGCGTGACGTATGGGGATGGATTTTATGGCTGCTAGTAGGGATGACTCTGTGACTATGGGGGATTGGTTTAAGGTGGTGGTTGGGTCCATGCTTGGTTTTGACTAGTCTAATGAGGATTTGAATTGAGATGGGATGGAGCATTGTATGTGTTGGATGGATGTTAAAGGTATTTTTTAAGAGGATTATTCTGTACTTGCATAGGAATATGGATATGTTGTTGTCATTGTTGTTGGTAAGATGGGTGAGATGGAATATGTTATTGTTGTTGTTGTGGGATTGTGACTGAAGTGCCATGTGACAGTTGTGGCTGCACAAATTTTGTTTGTGTTACCTGATGTGGTGGTTGTGTAGGAGGCAAGACATTTTTTTGTGGGATAGGAATGTTGTGTTGGGTATGTGCAGGATCATGATGGGCCAAAAGTGGTGATATGTAAGTGATATGATGGCCCATGTGGTTGATAAATTTTTTAACCCAAAATTGATGAAATGAAAAGGGTTTTGAAAGGGTATTCTCAATTTTCCACCAATATAAATTATGGTTTAATTTGAATTTAATAAATAATTATTATTCATTTTCTATTTGAATTACGAGTAAAGTATTGATTGATAGGTTGATTGAAAAACATCTATAGCTTTCAAACGATATTACATTTTCTGAGTTTGAAACATGCATCACATTCTATGCTTTACATACTATAGGATTAAAAAGAAAAAAATTCAATTTCATGAAGTATTGACCAAGTTAAGGTGGTGGGTATGTGCAGGATCATCATGGAAAAAAAAGGTCCTTAAGTGGCAATGAAAATTCAGAAAATTAGAGTTAGGCAACTTGACATAAAAATTTGAATAGGTTATGTATATTATTTCAAAATATGTAAAAATAGAATCTGTAGAAAATTGAATGTAGTTTCTAAACTACTAGGTTTATTTTAAAAAAATAAAAATCTATTTGGTGAAAATTTGAAATTTCAATGCAGTAGTACTTAAATTTTAGGGAAAAAATAAGAAGTAGGTGTGTGTCTGACCACCCTAATCACAATAAAATGAGATATTTTTTTATAATATTTTAGATATAATTATCAAACTCATGTCCCAATGTGATGCTTTTTTTTTGTTATTTTTTTCCAAGTAAATAATTAATTATGAAATTTTTATTACAACTTTTAAAACAAATAAAAAGTCATATGTCTGACCACCTTAACTTGGTCAAAACTTCATGAAATTCAATTTTTATTTTTTAATCATATAGTATGCAAAGCATAGAATGTGACAAATATTTTGGATTCAAAAAATGTGATATTGTTTGAAAGCTATAGATGTTTTTCAATTAGCCTATCAATCGGGGCTTTAGTGATAATTCAAATAGAAAATGAATAATAATTATTTATTAAATTCAAAGTAAAGCATAATTAATATCGGTAGAAAGCTCAGAATATCCTTTAAAAACCATTTTCATTTCATCAATTTTGGGTAAAAAAAATTTCGTCAGGCACATGGGCCATCATATCACTTATATATCACCACTTTTTGGTCCATCATGACCCTACACGTACCCTAGTCAAACATACGAGTTTTTTAATATTTTTTAAAAGTTGTAATAAAAAATTCATAATTAATTATTTACTTGGAACAAAAATACAAACAATTATGCATCACATCGGGACATGAGTCCTCTACTTATATCTAAAATATTATAATTTTATTTTATCATTTTATTTTGGTTACGGTGGTCAAACAGACACCAACTTCTTATTTTTTCCTTGAAATTTAAGTACTACTACATTGAAATTTCAATTTTTCACCAAATAGATTTTTCATTTTTTTAAATAAACCTAGTATTTTAGAAACTACATTCAATTTTCTATAGATTTTGTTTTTGCATATTTTTGAAATAATAAAGATAACTTATTCAATTTCTTACATCAAGTATCCTAACTCCGATTTTTCTGAATTTTATCGCCACTTAAGGGCCTATTTTTTCCATGATGATCCTGCACATACCTTGTTGCATCAGTTGTTGATGAGGGAGTAGGGACGAGGCAACAATAGTAGTAGTATGTTGAGGTGGTGTTTTTAATGAAGTGGACTGATGGGGATTGGTAGGAGGATTTTAGAATGTAGGTGACGGTAAGTTGTTGTTGGGTGTCATTCCTGGGGGCGACATTGATGTGAGGGAAGGCATGCACCCAATGTTGATAGGTGGCTGAATAGGATGTTGAACTAGAAGTGGTGGAGTAGATGGGATGTATGGTGGCATCGTTGTAGGCGTAGGGATCATGATACTCAAGATGTGCTACAGAGGTTGTGGTTGGGAGATGAGTATAACTAACGACTTGGTGTATCGCAATGTTTCCAAATTTAGGATGATACCAATTCTCAGTGGGTGCACCTACGGGGATATATGAGTTCCCTAGGACATTTTGTGAAGTTTGTGGATCGATGGGTGTGGGAAGAGTGTTGGTACTAGGATATTGTGACACATTGAAATTAGATGGTGGTTTGATGCCTCACATGAGTAGAGTGGCAAGGATCTTATCCCCATGTTCGTGGATGAGATTATTCATCATCTGAACATTGATAGGCTAATTAAGGTATTCATCAACACTAACTTTGGGTTGGTTAACCATGTTCTCATCACCGAGTGGTGTGGTGTTTTGTATTTTGGTATTGGATTGGGATGAGGCATCGTTATGGGGATCTTACGAATTGCTTGGAATGTTATTAAGATCTTGTGGGATATTTTGTTGGGAGCCTTGGGTCTGTTGGTCTGCCATTTTATTTTTTTCTTATGAATGGGTATGAACAAGTATGAACGTGCTAAAATACTAAGTGATTTAAGATGCAACTAAGCTTCTAAATGATGATCTAGATGATGATTTGGATTGATTGATAGGATATATGATGGATCAATTGATGATGTATCAATTACTCAGATGATTTGATAAGGATTGGACTTGATTGGATTTGATAAATAAAACAATTGAGAGGATTGGATGGAATCAAATTAAAGATCAAATGATTGGATGATTGGAATGGTTTCTAAATTGGGTTTAGAGATCACCCTAGGTGACGTAAGGTGTTGATTGATCGGATTAAAGGATGAAATTATGATCTCAACACCGAATATTCCTTGATATGGAAGGGGATTGATAGGACCGAGGATGATTATTGACTTAGGATTGATAGCAATCCTAAGTGAATGTTCAAGGATGACAATCAGGTTCAGGCACCTAGGTCAATTCAGATAAAAAACTCAAATGAAGTTTAGAGGATTTAGATTGAGAGATTGATGATGAATGATGCCACCTAGAGATGCTCTAAGAGTGTCTATATGATGTTGGTGATGATTGAATGACCTTTGGAAAATGCAAATGGACTAAAAAATGAATTACGAGTGAACGAATAAGGATGAAAGTGTCTAGATCACAAAAAAAAAGGTTTTAGGTCCCCAATTGTTTGGGCTTTCGCAGGGTTAACTGTACAAAACAAAGAGCCAAATATGTTGTTTTTACTATAAAGAAGCATGGGTGCCCATGCGTGGCTAACCCTACTAAGGAAAGGTCGTCCCTACTAGGGCCTAGTTGCCCGAATGGTTTTTGAACTTGTCCAAATCAAGAATGAGACCAAACAAGCCTGACAGATGGTGAAACGGACTTGCTAAATGATCAAACGGGTTCCCTGAATAGAAAAATGGATTCCCTAATTGATGAACGGGTTCCCTAAATGAAAAAATGAGTTCCCTGAACGATAAAATGGGTTCTCTGAATAATGAATGACAAAATGAACCTTCTAAGTGGATGAATGGGTCGGCAGAACGGGATAATGAGCTCTATAAATGGAGGAATGGGTTGATAGAATGATGGAACAGGTGCTCAAAATAGTGGAACAAGCTGACGAAATGACCAAGAAAACCTATTTTGGGTGTGGCTGCCCCTACCAGGGCCTAGTCGCCCCTCAGGTGAAAACAGGGATAAAAAATGGTTGATTCTGGTGCAAATGGGAGTGGGTGCTCGGGTATGGCTGCCCCTGCTAAGGCAAGGTCACCCCTACTAGGGAATGGTTGCCCCTGCTAGGACCTGGGCACCCCTGAACTTGACCTAGGTAAAAATGGCTATGGAAAAGGATTGAAAACAATTCAAACAACAAGAAAAATGGCAAGTTTGACTTAATTTTTAAGATATGCACTAGTTTTAGACAAAAAAATAGTTCAAGCAGTACAATCCTAAGATTAGTAAGAAGGGTATGGTCAATACGGTACGCTAACTAGGCTAAACAAGGCAATCTAGGGAGTCCTCGGTATACGCTCGGTACGAGAGGTCAAAACCATGAACACCAGTTCATCACAAGTGTGAGTTGGGAACCCCAACGAGATACTAAAAGGCTCAAACCAACTCTCCATGTCTATCTAGGTATCACCCTAGATTTGACACTCCATAAATTATGACACAAATGGATTGGGGTATAACTTTAGCCTCCTCCCTTTATATACCCCATTGGTACACATGGTCGAGATCACCCCTTGGGGTGATGAAATCCCCAAGCAAGTCTCACTAAAAGGAAGATGTTAATCATTTTCAGCTACTCCCCAAGCTCACACAATGTGCAAGGGGAAAGCTTGAATGATTCCAACCCCCTTGGGTAACACAAAGAACTAAGTAAGCTATGAGTTATCTTCACCCAGGATCACCAAATGGTGCAAGGGGATTAGATATGTCGATAGCTTACTTTTCATTCAAGGAAAGCAAATTATTTGACCCCCTACTTAGTCTATGTGCAAGGGGAAAGCTTGAATGATTCCCACCCCCTTGGGTAACACAAAGAACTAAGTAAGCTATGATTTGTCTTCACCTAGGATCACCAAATGGCACAAGGGGATTAGATATGTCAATAGCTTACTTTTCATTCAAGGAAAGAAAATTATTTGACCCCCTACTTAGTCTATGTGCCTAATTAGTGTAAAAAAAAATTAAATCAAATAGCTAATTAAGCATCTTGGTCCTCTCATCCTATAAGAAATAAGTTAGTAATATTTCCACCATTCTTCGTCAATCGTAAAATTCCTACACAAATGTTAGTATAAAACCCTTTTGTTTGGACTTGGTCGCCTCTATTGGTGAAAATAAAGAACTAAAACATTGGGCCTTCTATAGAGAGGCATGTGTGCCTAGGCATTTCCACCCTTGCTAGGGCATGGTTTCCCCTCTCATGAAAAAAAAAACTTTCTGGTGCTGGTTTAAAGTAGATAGAAATCCCTATAAGACCTGGTCACCCCTCAGGTCAGATAGAGGGCTAAAAATGATGATGTTGTTGTAGAGGGGTGTGTGTGTCTAGGCATGGATACCCCGGCTAGGGCGCGACTTCCTCTGCTAGGGTGTGGTCGCCTCTTCTAGGATGTGGTCACCCCTCTGTGTCACCTAAACGTAGAAAAATGCATACAACAAAAAACTTTAAAAGAAACAAAACCCATTTTTGGGTTCCACCAGACGTGCCAGAAATATGATCAAGTGAAATCTAATAGTCTAAAACTACTAAACAAATAGAATGCAAGAGAAGAAAATGAAACCTAACACCTCAATGATTAGCCTGAGTTAACACAAATAAAGGATAGTTAAAAGATAAAAAAGACTGTTATACCTTTAACTTGCGCTCCCTTGGTTGGCCCTTGATTGGAGTTTGAGTTGTGTGCTCCTTGATGGTAAGTGTTGTTAAAAGATGGATGCAAGGATGGAAGTGATAGATTAATGTCAGGATAAGATAAAATGGATGTGTGAATGGATGAGCTAAAATTCAAGTGCTAGAATTGCAAGTATTAGGATGCAAAAATATGGCTTGGATATGGCTGGAAAATTTGAGAGCATAAGGATAATCACAATGCATGAGATCCTTTAATTCATGTAAGAGGGGGGTATTTATAGAATAATTTATATTTTGTAGAGGATTCAATGATCAAGATTGAGCCACCATGGCCAAGATGGAGGGCTATGGTGAGTTGAGGACTCACAAACCCTTACATCTTTCCATGTGGTAGATGAAGTGGCCAAGGACATGGTGAGATGGAAAGGGTACAAGGTGACATGGAAAAGGCCATGTGGTGCAAGTACCTTGGGATGAGAGAGGATTTCCCCAAAATGGTATTCCTTGTCCCCAAGTGAGGCTGAAAGTGACAAGCGAGGACTTTTAGAAAGTCCACCCTTGTCACCATGGGGATTGGAGATGGTCTTGGAGAATTAAAAGTGAATGTTTTATTCACTTTTTGGAAGAGACCAATGGGTAAGACAAGATTCCCCTAAAAGGGTTCCTTGTCCCATGGGTACGATGTGACCTTTGAGAGGTCATGGGGAAGAAAAATGCATGGGGGGAATAAGTGTGAATTTTTAATTCACATGGGGAAGAGGTCAACCAAAAAAGGTAAGTACCAAGAAGGGTTGACTTAAGTACATGCTAGAAAAGGTAAGTGATTAGGATTAGGATTGTGCAAATAGGTGATTGGGATAATTAATGATGATTAGAGACAAGTGGATAGATATGGAGGATGTGACATTAATCCTAATTAAGGATATGCACATCTTAATGAAGGATTAATTAGATTAACCCGGATTAGTGAATAGGTTATGGAGGAAGGGACAAGGAGAGAAAAAACTGAATTTGAAATTGAAGAGGATAATTGACTAAATTAAATAAATTGATTGATTTATTTAATTTAGAGAGGAAATGGTAAAGGATAAAGTATTTAATTAAATACTTTTGGGAACCTTAGGGAAAGGGAATGATATTAATTAAATATGTTATTTAATTAATGTAGATGGATTAGAGAAATAAATTATGGGATTATGACCATATGGAAGTGGTCAAATTTAGGTGTCTATAGTACTAATTAGAGTTTCTTTCTTCTAAAAAATTTATTTAATATTTTGTCAAAAACAAAAATTTCTCCAAACTCTATATAGAATACTTGTAAACTAAGAACTGTAGCAAAACAACTTAAAAGATTCAACACACTTCTCTAATATATTCATATTTCAAAAACTATTTCTACAAAACAATAAGCCTAACCAATTTTTGATACAATAATATAAATACACAATATTAGTTTGATTATACATACATATACTTTTATAAGAACAAACACTAAACTGATTTATTTTTATTCATTATGAACTATCACCACTCTAAAAAAAATCCCTAAATAAGGAATTTTAATTTAATTATAGCATACATCTACTTTTAATTATACATACATCTTCCAACAATACTACAAGCCCACTCTTCATTCTACTCAAAACAAAAACTTAAGAGCCCATCACCACAACCATACTATATGAAATAACATGAAACATATAAACCTTATCTTACACTGGCTAAATCACATAATTATATTATTCAAAACATAGAATATCCTCAACAAAATCAAAAAATATAATAAACCAAGAGATTATAAACTTCATAAAACAACATTAATTCTATTATTTCTCCATAACAACCAATATCACAAAACAAAATCTTCACTTATTCCATGCAAGTCACTTATTTATGAAAATATAATGTTGTGACAAGCTTTTAATTTTGTTTAGCTAAGGACAAAAACATTTGTAACCTATATTGGAGGAGGACAACAACATTG
Organism: Sequoiadendron giganteum; assembly: GCA_007115665.2. Classification (NCBI taxonomy): domain Eukaryota; kingdom Viridiplantae; phylum Streptophyta; class Pinopsida; order Cupressales; family Cupressaceae; genus Sequoiadendron; species Sequoiadendron giganteum. The sequence goes on along the minus strand of CM021101.1, from coordinate 66,504,869 downwards.
GTGACCTATAAGAAAGGGGGTGCGATTGCAAGGTTTACTAAGATCACAATCTCCACAATCCATAACAAATGTGCAATTAGCTACATCAACAATGTGAGCCACATTTTCTCTTGCAAAAATGAACTTGCAACACTCATATTAATACACAATTGAATTCAAAATAATCATAACCAAAAATTTAAAACATTATTCAAACATTACCTGTTGTTATGATCATAAGAATGACAAGTGTAGAGGATGAGGAACCTTTCATTCCTACCATTTTCACTTTGCATCTATTCAACTGCTTTTCACAAGAAACTATGTTATAGACAAGAGTGTTTTATAGGATATCCTCCTTGTCATACTTTCTAATATTTTTAGTTTATGAACGTACATGGGAAAGATTTCATTTGTGGTTTTGAATTATTGATTTAATTTATTAGTTTGTCATGTCTTTCTTATTTCTCACCTTTCTTCATTTAAAAAATAATAATTGTGCACATTATTGAGATTGCAAGTTTGTTCGTTTTAAAATAATGGAAAGATTAACATTCTGATTTTGGTTTCATTAAAGGATTTATAGGTTTTGATTTATAAAGAAGAAAGAATGCAGTCCTAGTGTTAATTTATGTTAATCTAATTAATTTTATATATAAGCACATTAACTTCAATTAAACAATAATATGGAGTTGTAATAGATACATTAAATAATTTGATGGCCACCCCTACCTGTCATATAATTTTTTATGATGGTTTGATCATTTAAATACCTTTCATTTCACATTTTATGAAAAATATAAACTGTCAAAAAATATTTAATTTATGGCTTTTTTATAAAAAAATATTTTTTATTGATTTCATGAACAATACATATTAAATATGAAGAAAAATATTAGTCATATGAATATCTTATATACATTAGTAAAATAATGTAAAATTAGAAAATAGTAATAATTAGTACTAAATCTAAAAATAATAAATTTACTAAGAAGTTTCTAAATTCATATTAAAAATAAATCTTGTTAAAAATATGCTAAAAGTTAAAAAACAATTATATTGTATTCATAAAAGGTTTTCAATTTACTCTTACAAGAAGTTTCTAAATACATTATTTTTTCAAAATCTTAAATTTATTGCGAAAAATATTCTAAAAATTAGAAAGAATTATATTCCATATTTGAAAAGATTTTAAACTAATTTATATTTTTACAATAAATATTATAAAATTATATATATATATATTGTCTATAAAAAAATTACTGTTTAATAATAATTTAAAGTGTCATATATACAGTTATATAAAAATATAGCAAGTCAACTTATATAGTCTAATAAATTTTAAAGTTGTAATATATGGTCTAAAATGTAAAAAAGGGTCAAATAGACCATCAAATTCCAGGCTTGGATATAGTAGACAAGTGTATAATTTTACTTTAAATAGAATTAAAGTGGATAGAGAAATGGGTGTTACATGTATACAATTTTGAAATCTATGTATCTTGGAATTAAAAAAGTTTGGTGGGATAGTCCAATGTGTAGATCTTAATTAAAATATTCTTATCTACTATGTTCATAATCAAATTCATTGATCTAGATCATATTTGTCACAATAAACTTTGCCCACTATCAGAAATTGAACATCTAACATGCTTTGATTTGTATCATCTATGCAATCTAAAAATATATTGTCTGAACTCCTATTGGAAATAGAAAATTATTATTATTTTTTCTTACAATTGCTAGAACGCCACTATTTTTTGTCATTTCAAGCCGTGAAAGGATGTCAAGTTAACAAATTTCATAAATGATCATATACAATTTAGGAAAATGCCTATAAATCTTGTTCATTACTTATTTTAAAACATCAAATCCAAATGTGTCAATAATGATTTTCCCTTAGAAATTGTAATGTCCAAGAAAATATGGGTTTTGTTTGCTATTCAAGTTTGACACTATCTTTTATGAATGATATTTTATATTTTCATTAACTATGTTTTTTGGATATATGTGTTATGACTTTGTGTTTGAACATATAAAAGTGTTTCAAGTTCATTTTTCACTTATAATATGCTAATCATGATTATTTTATTTGGTTCTGAATTAGAGATTTAATCATTAAGTTGATATAGATTTGACTAATTATGCACCTTATGATACCTAAATGATATTAGAGGGAAATGAGCTTTGGTTAAATGTGATTATTATTAAATGTTTTAATTAAAGGGGGAAAAATAGGTTTTGAAGGGACCCAAAACCCTTTACATCAAAATGTTGTTGATACTACAAATGACACAGTTAGTACAACCAACTAACAACCAAAAAATAGTGAATCAAAAGACCAAAGCTAAACTCTGAAAAACATCAGAGTGACACTATTTCATAGTTTTCAAAGTGTTGGATACCTCTATCTTCTGGTTGTAATATAGGTTGACCAACGACAACAATTCATTCTTTTCTACCTCAAATTTCCTCTTCTTGTTGCCCCTGGTCCTAGCACTTGGTCCCTTATCATCATATTTTTTTGACTTCTTACCCTTCTCTTTGGTAGATGGACCCTTCACCTGATGCCTAACAAATAATTGATCCTCCTTGAGATCTCTAAGATTTGATATAAGAAATTTAAGGGATTTTTCACTATTCATGGAGCAATGGCTAATTTGGAATAGCTTCTTAATATCCCCATCAAGTTCTCTAGCCTTATTTTCCACACTCTGGAGGTGATTTTCATAGTTTTTCTTAAATAAGAGACAAAGCTCTCAAATCAGCAAGCGTTTCAATAAGAAAATCAGAGTCTGACTGCTTGGATAGACTTGTGAAGTTTTCTTTTAGGCTTTTGGCCTTGATGTTCACTTTGTTAAACTCATTCATCACCCTATTTGCAAGTTCAAAATTACAAGTGGCCTCATTCCCAACCATGTTTAAGAGATCCAAAATGTGTGAATTTTCTTCATCAAATTAATAAAAATCATTTGAGAGGGGATGAATATTACTTGAGATGAACTTAATCTTCCCCAATTTCATCCCCTCATATTTAGCTACAATATCAAAGACTCTTACCTTTCCCGAAGACTTTTTTCTTGTTGAGAAATAATATGTTTATGGGTGTGAGCCTCCTTAATCATCTTGGTGATACCTCTACTCATTGGATACTTTGGTTCACTCACCTAATAGGATAGTAATTAATCATCCTCATCCTCCCCAGTCTAGGAGCCACCCAACCATAAGCACCCAACCATAAGCGTTACCTTTTAGGCTTATTTTTTGGTGTTTTATTTTTTAGACTACCTTCCCTCCTCTTTCACTAAGACTTGACTCCAAAGGAGAGGAAGACATGGTATATACCACCTCATCCCTAGCCTCCTCATCCAGTTTCCACTCCTGATATTCACCATAATTATTTCTCATATCCATTAATGAATATTCAACCAACTTGGTGCAGTCACAAATAGAGGGTCAAAAAAGAACTATCCAGTCATGCAGCTTAGATTTCACACAATGGAAAATAACACAATAAATACTCAACAAACATGGATATTCATTGAATCAATAAATGAAAATATTACATGCATCATATGCCTTATATGTGAAATGTCTAAGGGCTCACAGGCCTGTCACAAGGCATTACAATATTATAATTGGCCCAAAGGTCTTATTGTTCAATAGTTCGGATAACTGAGAGGGGGGGTGAATCAGTTATCATGAAAAAAAATTCTTGACTTTAATTAATCCAGAGCAATCTTAAATCAATCAGATAACAATTAAAATAAATATGAATATGAAAGCACACAACAACACCATGCACAATGAACACTAGAGTTTACATGGAAACCTAAGATGGGGAAAACCATGGAGAATTTTAATTCTCAATTATAGAACATCAATTAAGGTGACAACGGTTAAGGTGGTTTTTGCAAAGGCTCACTAAAAAAAATTTCACTACAGGTAAGGCTCACTATAGGAGTTGAGAAAATACAACTTCACAGACCCCGAAGATCACCTGCATGCAAATAACCTATCACAAAATAAGAGATGGAGACAAAAAAGCAAGGGTTCTTTGAAAATTGAAAATGTACATATCAGAGAGAATGAGAGAATTAATTGATATGAAATACAATGGGATCAATCCTTATAAAAAGTTGATCATGAAAACCCTAACAAAAACCTAATACGAAAAACCCTAATAGAAGCCATAATAGGAAAAAATTTAATAATTAATATAATTATTAAATGTCACTTTATGCAAACTAATGTGAAACCTTAAGAAGGGAATAAAGGTAACTTAATCAACATAATTAAGTTAAGACCTTTACTCTAACACTCACTTCCGGTGGGCTCACTGCCCGACTAATACAGAAACATATGATCACAAAATATTCTAACTGATAAAACCCGAACTAATGAAGTTGCATCTACATATGCATGAAGACAGTTCTGATTTAGAGTACAATATTTGTCTACAGAAAATCCGATCAAGAATCTATTAGAAAACAAGATCAGACATGCAAACCAGAAAATCCTTCCACAAAAGAGAAAAATAATAAAAAACAAAGCTTTGCATGAAGATGTGCAAATCGATATTATTCATAATTGAGAAATTACATGGGATGAATTTCTTTATAAAACAAATGTATGCATAACCCTAATGTTGACCTAAAAATAGCTCAACTAAATAAAGGTTACTTATTAATTAAGTAAAATAATTATTACTTAAGTAAAACCTAAGTAAACTTAATAAAGTGTAATTAAATAATTAATTACACCAACACCCACCCTTAAGTGCAACTTAGGGAGACTAAAAAAGCATGCACCTAAAACTAAGATGAATGCAAGAAGGCATGAATGGGTCTTGAGACAGCAAGGCCTGATCAGGTACCCATGCAAAAATTCAATGAAAGAGTAAGAGAAACAGGAGAAAAACTAGTAGGAAAAACCCCCCCTTCAATGAGACGACTTGCTAAAAAGAAGCACTGTAAGAACACTGTGGAGTAACATTGGAACTTGAATCTAGAAAGTAAGGAAAGATACTTCTGTTTACTACTGAAACCAGATGAGAGTCACTAGTTGACTCAAGGAATCATGAATAAGCAACAACAGACCTAATGCCACGGAACACTAGAAAAATCACAAACGGGAACAACCCTAGAATCTATGAAGCAATAGTAGATAAAATGATGCCCCCCATAAGAGGGAATGATATGATGAAAGAATATGGAAGTCATGTTTCTCGATGCCGATGCCAAACTGTGACTAAAACTAATCCATAGGAGCAAGTATCATGAAGATTATGGAACATTAACCACAAATTTAGTGGCCCTAAAAATGAGATGTGACCCAATGTAGATCAATAACCATAGGCTCTCCATCTGAAGTGTGAACTGATGTGAATCTAAGATGTGTCAAGCAAGAGCAAGATGTGGCCAAAAGAAACTAAGAAACTAGATACAACCCATGCGAGTTGTCATCAATACAAATATGGAGACCAAAGTGAAACTACACTCTAATTAGATAATTACAAAAGAAACCCTCCTGATGGAACTTTATATCAGTTCATTTATTACAATACCTAATGATTGCAAAAGGCAAGAATGCTAAACACGCATAAACGAGAGAAAATGCAAACCTAGAGCATGAAAATAAAAATACAATGCATGCACAAGAAAAAGCTCACATCTACCTCCCTAATAAAAATGGACCTCATATCTATGTAGAGGACTGAATGAGATTTCAAATACCATGAGAATGGTGAAAAAAGGATCACTGAGTCAAACGATATGCCCTCCGGAGTGAAAACAACAACATCTGAGTTCAAGGACCTGAAAAATAAAATTAGTGAAAAAGCAGAAAAAACTACTTCCACCAATGCATCAGTGTCATAATCATCTTTCCAATGGTATCTTGTTTGTGAAAAATGGATACTGTATGCAAAAGTTACGCCCGATTTTGTAAAAGTTCTCCAGAATGGCCAATTTGGCCTACAGGTAGCCCAAGGGGCTAAAAAAATTTTGGCCCCTAGTCCTGTGCATGACTAGGGGCTGGTGGGCAAGGGGCTGAGGTGGAGCCACCCAGGGGGCTAAAAAAATTTTGGCCCTTGGTCCTGTACGCGACCAAGGCCTTGCGATGCTCGTCGAACCAACTTTTCGACAATATCTCATTTTCGAAAAAAGGCCTCCATTTGCAAAAGTTATGAGAAAACAAAAAAAGGCTTGTAAAAGGAACTTTGAATGCTAAATAGGTGCAGAAATTTAGCTCTTAGACGCTGGCCCTCGGTCTTGCATATGACTATCTACTACAGGAAAATTATCTGTCAGTTTGGGGCGGTGCGAGCATAGCTCCTAGTCATGAATGTGACCCTGGCGGGGGGCCTGAGCACAGAGGAGCAACGAGTGGGAGGCGTTGCTGGTGGTGGCGGTGAAGTGGTAGCTACTAAGCAACAAAATGGTGGTGTGAGCATTCTGAATTGGCTGCGCAAAAAAATCTAGAAAAAAAATGCATTTTAAAAAAAATATTTTTTTTTTACAATTTTTGAGCCTTGAGAAGTGAGCTGGGAGGCCGTACAACCTTTTTGGCTAATTGTTTTTGCCTTTTTTTCAAATTTCTTAGAAACCAACAAAACCTTTGGTGTTTCTAGGGTTTTTGGGCATTGTAGACTCAATGGCAAGGTCTGTTTTGTCATAAAATTTCTAGAAAAATAGGCGACCCCCAAATCCTCAAAAAATTAGCCTAGTTTGAAACCCTTACACAAAAGAAAGTGCTATGAGAGAATATCTTAAAATCACGAATAGGAAGCCACAGGTCTAGAGCTCTAATACCATGTTAGAAACCAAGATCAGACATGGAAACTAGAAAATCCGTACACATAAGAGAAAAAAAACAAAAAACAAAGATTTGCATGAAGATGTGCAAATTGATATTATTCAGAATTGAGAAATTACATGAAATGAATTTCTTTATAAAAGAAATGTATGCATAACCCTAATGTTGACCTAAAAAAACTTCAATGAAATAAAGCTTACTTATTAATTAAGTAAACTAATTATTACCTAAGTAAAACCTAAGTAAATTTAATAAAGTGTAATTAAATATTTAATTACAACAACATAATCTTGTTCCCACCTTCCTTGCATAACTTCTGCACTATCGATTACTTCTTCTTGACACTTTCCTTTTACTTCCTTCTTTGTTTCTTCTCGCATAATCCTTCACACCCTTTTCTCTGTTCGCACACACAACACTTCTTGTTTGGAACCAAAGGTATGTTTAATATATATGTATATGCCCATAGAACAAAATAAGTCGGCTTAGCAAAAAAAATGGCTTTGAAGAAAAACCTTGAAATATTCAGTAAGGCTTGGCACTCTAGCACAAAACCCAAAGGATAGGTCACACATAAAGATCTCCTTACCATGTGACCTGTAAATAGGTCATACATATAGCATAATTATCAAAGGATATCGAACATTAAATTACATGAGATATATTCCGATGCCAATGGGAATGCCACGACCAGGACCAAGTCTTGATCTCAATCAATTTCAGTATCAACCAAAGGAATGCGATTAGACATACCAACACTTGTAACATGCTACATGAATGCCTGAATAGAAAGGATACCCAGAATAAGCTTTAAGCACAACAACCAACATCAAAAGATTAGTCTTCATTATTCTGCATTAACTGTCTTTCATGGGTGACCCAAAAAGGAGTACTTCCAGATCTGGAATAAGTATAACATCTATACTACACAACATCATAGCAGTCGACAGGATAGATAATTTGTGTATATCATTCATAGCACAACTTTCTGGATCTTAGGTTTTGACATCAATGACAACAATGCCAAATCTAATCTTCTCAACAACTTCTAAACAATCTCCCCCTTTGGCATTGATGGAAAAACAAAAAAAAATGCAAAAAAAAAAACTCCAAGTGCTCCCCCTTTGTCATGCAATTCAATTCTTATTTTTGTTTTTGTTTTTCTCTTCATTTTCTCCCCCTTTTTTCTATCAGAGGAAAAGGGCCAAATAAGAACATTTAGGAAATCAAGTAAAAATAACTCTTTTCACACAAATTTTTTTCTTGTACCTTTCGCTCATAATTGGAAGAATCCTCTTCCAAGCTTGCACACCAGAAACCATTCTAGCACACATACTGTCTAGTAGACTCACCAACTCAAATGATGATGACTAGTCCAGAGACAAGCACTATAGTTCACAATCTTTTGCATCAGAAAGTATCACAGAGAGATGATCCAACTAGACCTAAACAATTTCTTTGACCAACCAAAAAATTTTAACCAAATATTCCCTTTGTCTTTGAGTAGACAATAACATATCTTGGAACTCACCAACTCTTATTCTTTGTTTTCCATCTTTAGCTTTGAAGAAATCAAAAAAATTCCCAATATCATTCAATATAGATTCAATATCTTCAATTCTACTTCTAAAGTTGTCAACAACAGCAAGCCACCAGAGACAGTACCTATAGATGTCAGACATCTCCTTAATGCATTCTCTTGTATCACCAATGTGTTTGAATAATTTTTTTTTTGATTTGACACACATTCTATCAATCATAGCTTGGATCTTATGTCCTTTACATCCTTCCCGCAACAACCTTTCTTCAACAAATTCTATCAAATCATTTGGTAACAAGTCAGAAACAATAGAAATAGTAGCACCCCTTTTGACCATATAATAAACTAAGGAATCTTCAATTGTATGCCTACTCACTAGAGAGTAGGCATACCACATTTCACCAATATTTTTCATATCACCTTCATCCAACACCAAATGAACTTCATCTAGATTGAAAGAGTCAGATCTAGGCAGAGAATCTTCTTCCTTCTCCTTCTCTTATGAGATAGAGATGACATCCTTTGTGTTAAGTTTCCTCCTTTTAGGTTCCAGAGGGGAACCACCAATGACAACCTCTAACTCCTTCTTATCGGAGGAGGAACCCTCCTCGAACTGACTAATATCTATAGCACTAGGCACTATCACACTAGAGCACAAATCCATCTACAAGGATGAGAATAAACTTTGCATGCATTTGGTTTATCTTTCATACATTCCAAATATATGTAAACTTAATATTCGATAGGGATGTCAGAATTCCACTTAATATTCTCTTTTGATGGTAACGAATTCAGAAATTAGAATACTAAACACATGAGTAGAGACCCAAAACAAAAGCGATAAATCTCAACCAAATAAATTCTAACATTCTCAGTTAGGTTTTCCATTACTAGGCTACATAGGTCAAACTATTTATTTTCCTTCGCTGTCTTATGTGCAAGATACACAACAATAGCCAATGTAGAATCTTCACATTTCCAAAAATAGATTTTGTAAGTGATACCATAAGAAACATACCTTACTACAAGATCGCAATGGTATTTATCAGTAGAGCTCAGGGCTCTTTGTCAATACCAGTAAGTTCCTCCACGTCTCTATATTTCATTGTCTTCTTCCCATGGAGGTCACCAACACTGCAGAATCCAGTAATAGCTTCAATGGATTCCTTAGTGATTGGATAGGTTTTTTCCAAAATGATGTTGTCATCCTTGAATTGACTCAACATGAAGATAGAATCTTTCTCATAAATCCAAGGGAATTATCCCCATAAGTCAATACCTAGGGCTCTTACATTCTGCAATTCATTAATCTTCAACCCTAGTTCCATTTCCTTCATCTTTCAATGATCAAATTTGTCCAACTCTACTCCCTTCAACCTCAACCGAATACCACCACTAGATTCACTATCAACCAACATGGATTCCATTGTCGTGCTTAGCTTCTTCAATCCTTTTATCGCTCAACAAAACCTCTTCTCCTTCTTTCCAAATTGTGAGAAATGATTTGAAACTCCATATTTTATCCTTAATGGCTCATTATGATTTCTCTACCAAAAAAATTACATCGATGATGCCATCAATTGTACTTCTCTTTTCAATTGGCTGGATTAAGCTTCATCATACATCACCAACTGGATCAAACTTAGTCATGTCAAAAACACATCAATATTACTTTAGAGAGGGGGAACTGATGTGATATGTATTGCAAAACATCCCCTAAGCCAAGGTAGTTAGCATAGATTCAAGAAGAGCTTGTACTAAGATCCAGTACCATAGAAGAGCTCTCCACACTCATTTCATTTTTCCTCCAAACCATGATGGTCTTCTTCTTAGATTCATTTGATTCTACAAGCTTATCTTCTCTTTTTCAAAGAAAAATATTTGTGTTAGAATAATTTATGGATTGAATGCACTTCTAACATGTTTGTCTTGACTTAACTGAGTGAACCCTAGATCTGCATTGATTATCTTTGTGACAATAATCATGGCATAAATGTAAATTACCATGAAAGAGATTATTCATTCTATTTCTTCTAGCCAGATTAGATAATTGACTTCTACAATGACTTGCTTTGTGTCCAAAATTATGAAAATGAAAGAATTGACTACTTGGTTCCTTCTTGCTTCTACAATCTACAACCTTGTGTCCAATTTTGTTTGCATAGAAAATAATGACAATTAAACTATGAGTACCTTTGAGCATTTGGTTGTTTGATCAGAGGTCTTTTTGTAGGTGTTCTAGTGTTTCAAACCTTTCTTGTTACAATAGATCTCACTTCAGCTTCAACTACATTGTCTTTACCCTTAGTATTCAAATTTGAACTTTCACTTGAGAAGCCAAGTCCTTACTTATCCTTGTGACATTTCTTTAGGGAAAAGATTTGATTCAGAATTATGCTACTTTCACATACTCTTGCTTCTGATTTTAGCCTTCTTAACTCTTGATCTAACTTATGATTTTCTTCTAATTTCTATTTGATGGTATCTTTGAGATTTTCTTCAGTCTTCTTCCATTCTTCCATTTTCTGTATAATGATATCTTTGAGATTTTCTTCATTCTTCTTGCACTCATCCAACCATAGCTTTAGATTCACAACACTTTCCTTTAACACCTTTAATTCCACGTAAACTTTTTTGTGTCTTTCTTTGAATTTTTCGGATTTTCTCCCTTAGCTTTGAGATACAAGAATTTGACTCCATGATGTTTTCTTTCAATTCTTCATTTTCAAATTTTATGATTTCCATGTCATCTAACATTGTATTTAGCTCATCAAATCAATAGTCTCCTACCATTTATTCAAACTGCCAAGATCTCCCTCAAGTGTTTAAGTTCTATCTGCAAGGGACCAACCTCTAATACCAATTGTTGAATAGTCTGGATAACTCAGAGGGGGGGTGAATTAGTTATCCTATAAATTTTTTCTTGAATTTAATTAATCTGAAGAAATCTTAAATCAATTAGACAATAATTAAAATAGATATGAACATGGAAGCACACAACAACACCATACACAATGAGCACCATAATTTTTGTGGAAACCCAAGATGGGAGAAACCACAAATAATTCTAATTCCTAATTATAGAACATTGGTTAAGGTGACACCATTTAAGGTGATTTTTAAAAAGGCTCACTACCAAATTTCACACTACATGTAAGGTTCATTTTTGGTGGGCTCACTGGCCGGGTTGAAGCCACAATAGTGGTCTAAAATTCAAGTGAGGAAGGAAAACTCACAAAAAATGACCCCATGGAAAAAAAAGTGATTTTAGGGGTTCATACAAAACTACTGGTTCAATCGAACCAAAATGTGGTTCACTCAAACCAAGGTTCAAGCAAACCCTGGTTTGAGGGAACCCCTAGAGGTTCACTCGAACCCCTATGGGTTTGAACGAACCCCCTTATCCCTCATCCCCCACCTTAGACACAAAAAAAACCTAAATTTTTTCACTTCGAGGCTGGGGTTGAGGATGAAAATGAAGGAATATTCACAAACCCAACTAGAATCAAGTATTCCTTAGTACGAGCTATCCAACAAATATAATTTTAATATGCTCTGGTTTTATTATGTATGTGTTTTTCTAGTTTTATTAAACATAGGTTTTTCACTGAAAATCAAGCTCTCTATTCTACACATGTGGAAACATAGCAAATTATAAAAATAAAATTTTATAAAATATGTTTGGGCTGGGTATTGATGTCCTTACACAATCCATTAAAAAAAATAAAATTAATTTCGATACATACAAAAAAATTTATGTTGTATATAGTCTGCCTATGTTTGAATTGCAATTGGTTTGACTTTGAAACTTGATTAAGGAAAAAATATTCAATAAAAAAATATGAGACCAAATGAAAGTGTTAGATATCATAGTTACAAATCTAAACTCAAAAAAAGTTATGTTGTATACGTTGAGCGTCACTTTTTAAAAATGTTGTTTTTTGAAAAAAAAACAGTTTTCGTGGGAGATGGAAAAAAAAGCGCAATCTGATTCCAAATTTTTTAATTTTTTTTTTTTAAAATCTATAGACAAAATGTGATGAGACTCTAGTTTGCATCATCTTCAAATTCCTCACGGTTTAGCTGCTATAGGTGCCCAAATATGAAGATTTAGTTAAAAATAATAATTACAGTGTCGATTTTTGCCAAAAATTGTAAACCACTATTGTGGGATCACCCCCTGACTAATACAAAAAAATATGATTATAAAATAGTCTTACTAAAAAAACATGAACTGATGAAGCTACATCTACATATGCATGAAGTGATTTCTATTTTAGAGCACAATATTTGTTTGCAACAGATCTGGTCGATAATATTCTGCCCACATTCCTTGCACAACCTCTATTCTACTGATTACTTCTTCCTAAAACTTGCATTCTGCTTCCTTGTCTATTTCTTGTCGGATAATCTTTCAAACCCTTTTCTTTGTTCACACACACCACTCTTCTTGTTTAGAAGCAAACAAATATTAAATATATATATTCACATAGAACAAAATAATTCAGTCTAGAAAAACATGTTGGCTTTGAAGAACAACCCTAAAATATTCAGTAAGGCTTGGTAATCTAGCACCAGACCCAGAGGATAGGTTGCACATAAACATATCCTTACCATGGGACCCATAAATAGGTCATACATATAGCATAATTATGAAAGGAAAGGATAGAAAACATTGAATTACATGAGATATATTTTGGTGCCGATGGGAATGCCATGACCAAGACCAAGTCTTGATCTCCATCAATTTTAGTATCAACCAAAGGAATGCGATTAGATATACCAACGCTTGTAACATGATGTACATGAATATCTATATAGAAAGGATATCTGGAATAAGCTTTGAGTGTAGCAACCAACATCAAAAGATTAGTCTTCATTATTCTTCATTAACTATCTTTCAAGGGTGACCCAAAAAGGAGTACTGCCATATCTGAATCAAGGATAATAGCCATAATACACAACATCATCACACGCGATATGATAGATCATTTATATATCATCTAGAGCACAAATTTCTAGATCCCAAGTTTTGACCTCAATAACAACAATGCCAAATGTAATCTTCTCAACAAATTCTCAACACTTATTGCAATCCCACAATTGGGAAGCTTGAAAATATCTAAGCTCTAATCATGAAATCCTAAGTAATTTCATTCCTATTAATTGTAATTGATCTTAAGTATGAATCCCCAACTCCAAATATGATCCAAGTCAGCCTTAAGGGTTTACAACCCCAATGAATGATCAAGTGTGTAGGTTGGCCTTAAGAACATGAAAACGTATCTATCATAAGAAAAAACATCATTTGGATCATCAAGAAAGATCCCTTGAATCAAAAATAAATTTTATGATGTTCCATTAAGCTCTGCATGCTCCAAAATAGGTGAGCACAAAAAACCTAGACCAGGTCAGTCATAAATGTTATGATTGAGAATTGAAAGTGAAATTCTAAGAGAAATAAATTTTTGGAAACAAATTCCAATCACCTAGAATTTGGATGTGGTGTAGATGACCTCGTGAAAATGATATATCCTTCTCTATGAGCCGAGAAACGGAAATGTAGTAAAATGTGGAATGAACTGTTCAGACAACTACAAACTAAAATGAAAGAAATGATATTTTTTTTTGTTGATATAGGATTGATTTAAAACTAAGCATGCTCCTACGTCAGACACTTAGGGTTGGAAGAAAAGTGTGTCCCTCACTTTCTAGGGGCTAGAGGAAAACTAATATGGTCCACCTCAGCTTGAGAAATCCATGATGAATTCTCCATTGATCTACCTTTCCACTTTACCAAATATTCCTTGTACTACTTGTTCCTAGTGCTCTTTCCAATTTTGATTTCCAAGACTACTCGATCTCCTTTGTTGGTTGATGTGGTAACTGCTCCTTCAATTCAACTTCATTTCTACTACCACTTGACCACCCTCCATACTCATGTATGTCTAGAACATTGAAAATAGATGAAATATCAAGTGTCTCTAGTAAGTCCACTTTATATGCATTTTCTAAATCAAAATTCCTAAGAATCTTACATGGTCCAAACTTCCTCATCTTCAAATTATTGTATATTCCTACTGGAAACCTTTCATTCATGATATATACCATAAATTCATCTCCAAAAACAAATTACTTATGTCTCATTTTCTCATCTACCTTCTCCTTGTACTTATTATTCATGTCCTCCAAGTGCTTTTGGGTTTGACTATGCAATGTCTCCATCGACCTTGTAAATTATTTTTCTTTAGTACTCCTCTTATTCTCCATACTAATGTCTCTTAGTTCTATAAATCCTTTGGGATGTATACATATCACAATATCAAATGGTGTATTCCCTATACTCTTACTTACTAAATTATTGTATGTAAACTTTTTTTGTTGTAGAACTATATCCCAATGTCCTACCTTGTCTCCAACCAAACATCTCAGTAAGCTACAATCCACTATTCTGACTACTCCCTTTTTCCTATTTAACAAATTCTACAACTTTGAAGATACTTATTGACATCCTTATATATTTTTAGCCAAAAATAGCATTCACTCACCAAATCTACTATCTTATCCACTCCAAAATGTCCTTTTAGTCCTCTTCTATGATTTTCTTTTATCAAATTCTCCCTCATTTAACTCCTTAGAATACACAACTAATTTCCCTTGAACAACATGTCTTCCTGAATAAAATAATCCAATCATTGGCTCGTATCTATCACTACTGGTTCTTTACATGACATCCATGCTTCAACAAAATTTGGATCATCCTCATACACATGTTTCAATTATTCAAAACTCAATACTTCTATCATCATTCTTGTCAAAAAATTACTTCTTCTGCTCAATGCATCTACAAATTTATTTGACTTACCACTCCTATGCTTCAACACAATTATAAATCTGTAGTAATTAAACCCATATCATATGTCTTTGGTTCAAATTACCTTGAATATTCAAAGACTGCAAAGCTTGATGCTCAGTGTACAACAAAAACTCCTTAGGCAACAAATAATGTCTCTACTTCTTCAAGCCTTGAATTATGTCATAGAATTCTTGATCATAAATTGAATATCTATTCATGATATCATTCAAATTTTCACTTAAATAAGCTATAGGTCTTCCTTCTTGACTCAATACTACTCCTATTGTGTTTCCACTAGCACCATAATAAACTTGAAATACTTTCTCAAAAATTAGGCAATGCTAACACTAGTTTCTCTATCACCTTTTTATTTAGTAATTAAAAAATTATTTGTGCCTCAGATGTCCACTTAAATCCCTTCCTATCTCCTCTCATTTTTTTTGTTATGGGTGTGCAAATGCTACTAAATATCCTAATAAATTTTCTATAAAAACTTGCCAATCTATGGAATGATCTTACTTCTCCAATATTCATTGGTGTAGGCCATTCAAAAATTTCTCTAACCTTCTCAAGGCCCATCTTAAATCCATAGAAATGAAAAAACCAAATTACACCAACTTTTCTTTCATAAAACTACACTTCTTGATGTTTATCAACTTCTCCTCTCTCAATCTCTGTAATACTTGTTTGATGTGCCACAAATTTTATTCTCTAGTCTTACTAAAAAATAAAATATCATCAAAGTAAACATTAATAAATTTACCCAAGAATCTCTTTAGTGCTTCATTCATCAACGTCATGAAAGTGCTAGGTGCATTGGTCAATCAAAAGCTCATCACTAACCACACATACAATCCTTCATTAGTCTTAAATCTAGTCTTCGATTCATCTCCTTTTCTAATCCTGATTTGATGATATCCACTTTATAGGTCAATATTTTTGAAATAATTTTCTCCACTCAAATATTCCATAATGTCATCCATCCTTGGAAGTAGCAATCTATACTTAACTATGATCCAATTTATTTCTCTTGATTTTGTATGCACTCTCCACTATCCATATTTCTTTGGTGATATTTCAGCATGTACCACAAATGGGCTTAAGCTCTCTCTAATCAATCCTCTCCTCAACAAGTCTGGTATTTGTTTTTTCAACTCCATATTTTCTACAGGTGTCATCCTATGTGTCACTTTTTTAGGAAAACTTACTCCTATTATTAGATCTTGTAGTGTAGAAAAATGTAAACCCTTACATGTTCACACTATGTTTGCATCCCCTTAACTAATTGGACTTAATTAAGCTTCTAATTACCTAAATTATGCATTCCAAAGCCTTATTATTCTTATTTTCTAAAAGGAAAACCTATATTAAACAAATTCTAACATTAATTTAAACACCTTGGAAATTGTGTGTCTTGTATTTAGGTCTTAGGACCCACTTGCCCAAGGGTGAATGAGCCCCATTTAAGTACTAGGACCCAATTTTTAATATGCTTTTGGTGGAATTTTAATGATTCAAATTCAAGCTGCAAATGCCGGCTTGTGGAATATATTTTTGGGAAATTAGATAAAAACCTATAAATATAGTTATTTTATCAATTCAAATCTAAGTGGTATAATCAGGAGATTATATGAGAAAAGATTATTATCAAGAGAAAATTGGAGAGCAGATGTATCAGTCATCTACAACAACAATCAAGATCATATCATCATGTCAAATTCCATGTGTGTTTTGGAGCTAATATGTGTTATAGGTTTCAAGCATTCAAGAAAGCATTCAAGAAAGATCCAATCCTTAGAGAGGTGTGTTAGACTTCAATCCTCTAAGGGAGACCATTAAGGGTTTGGTTCAAGTTATAGCATAGATTTGTTCATTCATCAAATTCTTTCCATTTATCATTATATCATTATCAAGGTTTAATTACCAAACAAGGGTTTGACTAAGGCAAACCCCTATTCATCCAAAAACAAAAAAAAAATTCTCTCTTTGTCTATGTAGATTTACAGGTGACAAAGGATTGAAGATTGATCAAAGGAGAAATTTTGCAAGGTTGTCAAAGTTGTCAAAATTGTTGCTAATCTACGAAAACTTGGATCTTGAATTTATTTCTGACTTTTTGACATTAAAACCTCAAGAGATTAGAAGCCCAGATATAAGATCTGAGGACTGCAAAATCAGATTTTAGACCCTTGTACAAAGACCCATTAACCCTAGGGAAAATCTATCCTTCAACAGAGTTCAAAAATCACATTTCGTACCAGGTACCATTGTTCCCTTCCTAGATCTGCCTATATCTTGTTTCTATTTTTTCTATCATAATAATCTTTATTTCAAGTGTTAGGCCATACAATTGATTTTTTTAATGCATTTAAATTTATCTCCCAAAATAGTTGATGCAGAGGCATCCTTGATGCACCTTTTAAGGAAAATTGTGGTCATGTTGCTAAATTTTTTCTTTTGGTTTGGTTGGAGTCAATAAGGTCGTGTAATACCATTTGGAGTCATTTAAGTCCATTGTGTGATGTTTTTGTGTCATTTTGTCAAAAGTTGCAAATGTTGCAAAATGTTGTCATTATTGTCAAAAACTTGCAAATGTTGTCATTAGTGTTAACCAAGGATTTTTGTGGCCTATTGGGAAGTCTCTAATGGTTGTAACATGATAAATATTCCATGTAACCTCGATCATAAAGGTTGGAGAGGAGTTTGAAGGATAAATAATTTATTTTGCACATCTAAACTTTTGTTTGTTTTATGAAATTTGACTGTAATTTACATTGTACAGACTGGTACAAGTTGGTGTGGTCCCAAAACCAATTGGAGAAGTTAGAGAAGGGTTCTAGATTTCAAATTATTTTTGTTTGGTAAAATTTCATCTATTTTTGTGCAAGATGTTGCAATTTTTGTGAATGTAGGTCTAAACCCTACCTAGGGTTTCCAAGGAGAAATATTTAATCACGGGCAGAGTTTCCACCATCCAAAAATCATGAAAATTTGTGGAAAGATTTTCCCATGCCCAATCACATCCCTACAAGAGGAAAAATCATTATTGGAATGTGTGAAGGAGGTATGATTGATAGTGTCTGTAGAACTACAGGCTGAGAATCCTAAAACCTTATGTTTTTTGTGGATTTGAATGATCTATGCATTTTTTTTATCAATGGAGGGTTGAATAATCATAGTAGAATGTTGTTAGGGGCCTGTATAATCCTAGTAATTCACATGAAAATTATTATTTCTTTTGTTTGAATTCATTTCCTAATATGTACCTAGTGGTAGCAAAACCTAATTTGTATGAATCATTACACTAATCACTTGGTTGGGTCATGTACATTTGTAAATCCCTAGAAGGTGTTGTAACAGGTTTGAATAAACCAAGTTGCCCATATTCCATGTTTTCTTCAATGATTGATTCTCATAAGGGTATTGTTCCATGTGTTAGGATTTAGGAGAAAAATGCCATGAATTAATAAGGGTGAAAATTTGCATCATTTATCTTGAGACCCTATGTGAAAGGGTCTAGGTTTTTGTTTGTGAGTCCTTCCTCTACATCATATTCGTATCAGATCCAATAAAGGAAAATAGTTAGTTAAATGAATTGAAGATAAGAAAAGATGCCTCCAAGGGTGAATGTTGTTGAAACAGAAATACAAAGGTTAGCTAAAGAGATGAGAGAAATGAGAGTAAGTTTTGATGCAAGGCTTACAATAGTTGAGACAAATTAGAGAAGAGGTGTGATCACAGGAGATTTGAGTGATCGGGAAGAAGATATGGATGAAAACAATTCACAATAGGAACCCCATAAAGAAAGAGATGTTGAAGAGTTAAGGATGGAGAGATTGTTGAAAGAAGTCAGAGGTGAAGGTTCCAAATTAAAGATGGAACTCCTAGTGTATTAAGGTAGCCTAAATTGTGAGGAATTTCTTGATTGGATTGGAGAGAAAAATATTTTCAATTTGAAGAGGTTTCTAAGGAACAATAGGTGAAGTTGGAAAGAACACAATTGAAGGGATATGAATCTCTTTAGTGAGACTATGTGCAAGAAGAGAGAAGGAAGAAAGAAAAATAAAATATCACCTATTGGGACAAAATGGTTGCAAAGTTGAAAGGTAAATTTCTACCTAGTGATTATGCCACTCAATTGTATAGGCAACTACAAATTTTTGAAACAAAAATACATGGATGTAAAGGCATATAAAGAAGAATTCTACAAAGTAAGTATTATATCAGGCCATATGGAAGAGGATGTTGATAAGGTTGCAAGGAATTTGAATGGACTTAAATATAACCTACAAGATGAACTAAGTCTCACAAGGCCTAGAATGGTAAGAGAATGCTACCAACTAGCTCCATGAAGGATAAAGAAAAGTTTAAAAGAAGATGAGAGAAACAAAGAAGAGGTAGGGGAATGACCTTTAGAGGAAGAGGGTCATTTTCTAAGAGAGGATAGTCCCAATGGTCTCAAGGAGAGATAAGTAATTCTCAAGAACAAACCTCATATTCAAGGGGAAATTTTAGGGGAAGAAGATCAAATTTTAGTGGAAGATTTGGGCATAGAGGAGGATCAAGTGGCTTCACTAGAAATTTTTATAAATGTAATAAATTTTTTGGCCATCAAGCATGGAAATGCACTGAATAATAGTCATCTAATTATTTTAGGAGTGAAAGGAGAAATCAAGTAGCACAAGGTGGAGATGTTGAAATTGTAAATTCTTCACCACAAATTGAAGAACCGGAATTGGGAGAGTATTTGTTGATGAGGATAACCTTGATCAAAGTTCCCATGGAGAAGGAATGAAAAAAAGGAAAATCACTCTTCAAGACCACTTGCAAAAGCTAAGGTAAATATTGTCAGATTGTCATTGATACTGGTATTACTAATAGCTTGGTTTTTTTTGAAATGGTAGAAAAGTTAAAATTGAAAAGGTTAACCCATGCCACTCCATATAAGGTCTCATGGCTAAGAAAAGGGGAACAAGTGTTAGTAAATGAAAAAAATTGGGTAGAATTCCAAATAGGGAGATATAAGGACAAATTTTTGTGTGACATCTTTCTCATGGATTTTTTCCATATGTTGCTAGGTAGACCATGGAAATATGATATGAAGGCAGTCCATGATGGTAGGAAAAACACCTATGTCATAGAGAAGGATGGGGTCTCTTACACTTTGACACCTTTGAAAGAGGAAAGCCAAGAACAAAAAGTTGGATATAGTGTGATGGTGGTAGAAGAGAAAGAGTTCATTAAGATCATGAAAGAAGAGGAAATGGGCTTTGCAATCATAACCAAACCTAGGATTGTTGTGATAGAAGTTAAGATGGATGAGTTTCCTTTGGAGATCCATGATTTTCTCAAGAAACATACTAATATACTAGTAGATGAGATCCAAAATTCATTGAATCCAATCAAGGATATATGTCATCACATTGACTTCATACTAGGGGCTATTTTTCCTCTTAAAAAACATACAAAATGACATCGCAACATAATGAGGAGATCAAGAAGCAAGTGTAGGAGTTGTTTGATAAAGGGCTAATAAGAGAAGCCTTAGTCTTTGTGTGGTTCCCACTATCCTAGCACCCAATAAGGGAGGAGAATGGAGGATGTGCATTGATTCTAGAGCCATAAATAAGATCACAATCAGGTATAGGTTCCCAATTCCATGGATTGAAAATTTGATGCATTGTCTAAGTGGAACAAGATTCTTTTCGAAGATAGACCTTAAGAGTGGGTATTATCAAATCAGAATTAGGCAAGGTGATGAATGGAAGAAATTATTTAAAACAAATGAAGGGCTCTATGAATGGCTTGTAATGCCTTTTGGTCTCTCCAATACTCCCAACACTTTCATGAGACTAATGAATGAAGTTCTCAAGCCTTTTATTGGTAAGTTTGTAGTGGTTTATCTTGATGACATTTTAATTTTTGGTTCTAGTAAAGAAGAGAACTTACATCATTTGGATTTAGTATTAAGAAGGTTGAATGAAGAGAAACTAATTATTCATATAAAAAAGTGTGATTTTATAAAGATAGAGCTTCTATATCTTGGGTTTGTGATCACAAAAGGAACATTGAAAATGGATCCTAGAAAAGTTGAAGCAATCTTGAATTGGCCTCCGCCTAAGTGACTTGATGAGGTAGGGAGTTTTTCATGGATTATAAATATTTTATAGGAAATTCATTAATAGTTTCAGTCATGTGTGTGCACAGGCATAATAGACACCATAAAGGGAGATAGGAGAAATAAGTTTGTTTGGACTAAGGAGGTTGAAAAGAGCTTTTAGTATTTGAAGAAAAGGGTAGCAGAGCATCCTATATTGGCTTTACAATATTTTAAATAGGTCTTTTCCATTGAGTGTGATTCTAGTGGTTATGTTATACGTTCAATATTGAGTCAAGATAATAGACCCAATTCTTTCTTTACTGAGAAACTAAATGAGGCTAAAAATAAATACTCTTCTTATGATCTAGAAATGTATTCCATGGTCCAGTCTTTGAAAAATGGAGGCATTATCTTCTTCCAATGGAGTTTATAGTCTGCAAGTGTTGATAACCATTCTCTTCAGTTCCTAAACACTCAAGAGAAACTCAATCATATACATGTCAAGTGGGTATAATTCTTGCAAGGTTTCACTTTCACTATTAAGCATAAGAAGGGACAATCTAATAGAGTAGTTGATGCTTTAATTAGGAGAGCACTCATAGTATAGGAGATTCAATTGAAAAGTGTGGGAGTTGAAGAATTAAAAGATATGTATGTTGATGATGCATATTTCAAGGAGATATATGAGTTTTGATTGCAGCCTCATAGTAGTACCAGTTATAAATGGCTTGATTTTCTTAATCATGCTTTCCCCCATTTTCATCGATTTCACTTAGAAGTTGTTTGTGTTTTTTCTTGTAAACCAGGTTTATCTCCTAATCTATCTATGGAATTGCCAATTCCAATCAAGGGCAGCTAAGAGGACTTGGACCAACTAACGAGGATTTTAATAATAACCTCCTACACTTTGGGCTTTGCAAGACCCAGGAGGGTGGTCCCTATAATGTATTTATGATCTTTGCACCGAACTCATAAACAAATTATTAATAATTCACAGATAATCCCACAAATAGCTCAACAAAACAGAATACTACTAGAGTGAATCGGCCCTTCACCAGTAATATCAAATACTTGGAGCATGAGATGATTACAACATTATTTTGTAACTTATGATAGTCATTTTAATTTCAAGTTAGCGGCAAGCCCTAAGTAAAGACATATAGAAACAGATTTCTATAAACTCATACAATTTAGATCATTGCCATATATCATTGGGGAGTCAAGTTCACAAACATTCAGAAATTAACAACAGACTCAAATACCTAGCGTATATAACCCTTGGCAATATTGCATTACAATAGTGTCAATCTCGGTTGCAGCCCAATACTTCTTAGTAAATCCTCCTACGAACATATCCATCTATGATTCCATCCAAGCACTTTAATTAACCCTTTGAGTTAAAGCTAAAATGCAAAAGCATACACATCATAATAATGAGATGAACATCATAATCCTTGATCATTCTATTCAAAAGTGTGATATATATGTATAGAGGAGAGATGTGAGCTCGAGGTATAACGTCATAGCCCAAATGCTAGTACTGTTATGAACATTAGATCTTCATAAACTTAAAACCCATTATAGAAGAGTCACAAACCTAAATTTTCCTTAACATTTAAAAGAAAAGTTCTTACAACCTATTCTACAACTATACCTAGACTCGATCTTCAAAATATCTGACTTGCCAACCACTACCTCTGGCCCTGAAATCCTTCTTATAGAAAATGAAGGAGAAAACAAGCATCAGGCTAGAGATTACACATGTCACCAGTTAATAGGGCCATTAGATGCCCACTCAAAATTATGATAAAAAGGAAATCAAGTTCCAGAGCATCTTCCTGTTGATTTTTAACCTCCATACAACAGTTTCCGCATTGGTTACACCTCAAAACCTGCACTCAAAACCATCATAGAAATAGAACCATAATTAGTTATACTGTAACCGCTGAGTTGTTAGTTGTCGACAATAAATACCGTTTTACTCCTCTTCGGTTAAGTGCTTATCCACCCAATTCTGATATTCTTCATATGTGGTCCAGTTAAAATTCACCACCTCTATCACCCTAGTATTGTAAGGTGTGAATTTCACCGCAACCTGGTTGGCCTCCCTTTCAAATGACTCCTAGAACATGCTAGTATTAATTATTTTATCCATGCTGCTTACCAAAAAGTCATGATCTGAGTCATCAAAAATCAATTTGATTTGTGCACTGATGACCTCTTCAGCCCTAAGGTTCCAGTGCCCATATGGCCAATGTCCCATACTCTTCACTAAAAGCAGAGTCTTGTAGGGCTGCCTTGACTTCTTCTTCACTACTCTGCATAGGATTCTTGGACTGCATAATAGCATTGAATGCCATAGTATCAGCTATGTCCCACTCAGGGTGGAGTAAGACACCCGCCTGAGTTACAAGTCTCCTTCCTTCCTCAGGAGTGATGTTTTTGAATTGCTCCATCAATTCAGATTTTACTTCATCATCATTGTCCTGGTTTGACCTATCAGGTCTTGACTCCCTCCTATTCTTGCACCTATCCTAATACTCTTCTAATTTCATTCTCCAAATCAACTACAAGAATACAAGGTTTTTCACAAAGGCATCGTCATCCAAGAATGCCTTGCGAGCCTCCATCCTAACATCCTACACATATTTCCCTTTTATATCCATGTCAGTGAGCACCAATTGTGCTGATCTAGGAGGGGAGTGGATGCCAGCCAACATTTCCTAATCAGTTATGACTATTTCATCCATCAGAGCCTCTTGTGATTCTTCAATCCTTCGCCTCTTAAGGCTTGGCTCTGATGACAACTCCACAGGATCATCTCTCAGTGGTGAATCCAAATCTACAATTTTTATCCCTCTAGGCTTCTTGACCCCATGACCCGACAGTGATGATGTTTTCATTATTTGCTTTCCCTTTTTATCTTTTGCCTCTATATCACTGCTATCATCTCTCCTCCTCCTGTATAGAGGCCTATCCACTAATGGTTGATAAGTTGGCCTTGTTTCCTCAGGCCTCACCTCTAACTCATGAATCCCCAAATCTAATTCTAAATTGGCTTTCTTGGTCCTCAGGATATTCATGATTTCCTTGAAATTACTAATCAAAAAATCAATTATTTTATGAAATGGAGTAAACTCCATCAATGGATCATACCTTGGATCCAGTTTGTGCACCATGGCCAACATTTTCTCATAAGTAATCCATTTTTCCTTATTCAATTCTTACTGGTTCAAATCAAATTCATTTCTAATTAAATCTTCAGGAAATTTGAAAACATGAGTAAATTTGCCACCTTTAATCTTCTGCCTAAATAAGGAAAAGAATCCCTCAGGGTCATGTTGCCTCCTGGATCCATTCTTCAAATGGTACTCATCAAAATATCGGTCAAAATGAACCCATCCTCCCTTAGAAAATACAAAATCACAGACAATAGTACAATCAGGGAACAAAGTCCCTTTTCCTCTTCCTATCAAATTCTCTTCATGAATGTAGCCTAGTTGCCACATGACCTCTGCAAATCCCATCCTTGATGGTATATTATACGGGAGAATATGGGGAGCTCCCTAGAAACAATAAACCCTTAAAATAGTGCTTATAGGGTAAAGAATGATATCACCCCAATTGTGGCACACTTTCAAATCAGGTCTCCTTATTTTGGGTAGCAGGAAATCATACAAATCCTCAGGAATCCTTGGAACATTCACCATCAATTTATCCCTAAGCCTGGAGGCAAAGCAGTTATCAAATTGTACAAAACTGGCACCTCCTTTGTTACAAGACAGAACTGCAATCCAAGCCTGCACTGGTAATTTCTCTCCATTCACCTCTCACTTCAACTCCATTTTCTTTGAGAAGAAGTCAACATTTTCATACAAAAAAATGTGCATTAATAAGGATTACCAAAAAAAATGAGTACCATAATCTCCATTATGCAACTTCAGCAAACCCTCATGTATCCTTTTGGCAAGGAAGGAAGCATAGTCATAAACTACAGAAAAATTAGGATGCTGAATTTGAGCCCCCATGAACATATAGGCGATGGGCATCACAGTGTTAGGGTTGAAACCAATGATTTGGCAAAGTGAATAGAATGTTGCCAAGAAATGATCAGAAAAGCAACTTAACCTAAAAGGCTCCCGGTCAGTTGGGCTGATGTGAATTGTTGAATTGCCTGCCCTGGCTAGATGAGGGGGAAGCAACTTCGATCTAAAAAGAGGCTGAGACCTGGCATATTCTTGCTTCATCTCCTCAAAGTCAATTCAAACCAGAAATGAGCTATAATCACTTAAATCAAAAACCTGATGAATTTTATCAGCAATCACGTTCAGTAGAACACTGCCATCATTATCCCTGATAATCTGTGTGACAAGGTCATATTGTGCAGCCACTGCCCTAAGTAGGTCAACATCTAGAAACACATTCGGTATCACAAGCTTTCCCATGTCGTATCTCCAACTATTTGAAAAAGGATGAGACACATTTTGTTGCCCATACCATCTCCTAAACATTTCCAAACCTGTCATTGGCACCCTATCATATGCAATGTTATAAGTCTTACATCTCAATCCCTCACCTAGGGATGTCCCATTCATTAAGATCAAACCCCTCTTCTTATCATTTGTTTACAAAGGGAATTGGTCAAGGAAATGATCATATAGATTCCTGTGTATATAATCAATACATCCAGAATGCTACTTCGGTGGCACCATTTTAAATAACCAGGGCTTCTTAAGAAAGATCAAAATCATAAATAAACTGAGGCTACCCAGAACAGAATTACAGCAAAAACTTGCACTTTCCCACAATTCAAAAGAAACAGTAACCCTAGAATCGTAATCAAGAGAAAACGCTGATGATACAATGCAACCCTCTACAAGAATCACATTCAAACAAAGACAATGATAAGGAAATCAACTCATGGAATTCACACCTCACAGAAAAATCAAACCTTCACTGCAATTGCTTTGAAAAAACTCTATCTTTGGCTCAAGATTGCTCTGCAAACACTTGAATGTCTTTATGGCAATGAGAGTATTAAATTAAGTACTTAGAAATGATGAAAATGGCTAGTAGACGTCTCATCCGCCATTAAAGCTTAACTGCATGCCACGCCAATGGCTTCAATCGCATTTGATGCAAGTTTAAATCCCTGCCATCAATTTCTTGTTTCTATCAGAACATTGAACAACTATCTTCAAAAGGCTGACAACATTTCCATGTCACTATCAAGGGCCCATCATAAAATGTAGTGCCAAAAGAATACATGTGGAACTCACCCGCGATATCGTGATCACTAAACCTCCCTTAGTTTAGGATCACACGATGGCGGGCAACCGTCGATCTCCATCATCAATGGTCACAATCATACATAACAGGGAGCAGCACCAACACCTATTTGTTGAGTAGCTTTTCCGTAAACTTTAAGACATCACCATTGATTATGAGCACGTGCATCTCTCATGTGGTTTAGTAACCCGATCAATAATGTTCTAAAGTCTGATGCACATATTAAACACTTTATTTACTCCTTCCAACACTAACAGCTCAGGACACGTGGCGTCCGCCCGTGATATCGTGATCGCCAAACAACCAGTGGTGATGTCATCTTGGGATGGCAGGCAATGGTCAAGATCAATCTCAAGAAGATCGATGGTCGGTAAAATAACCCCTGCAAAACATTAAAATACTTA
This sequence comes from Sequoiadendron giganteum, assembly GCA_007115665.2. Lineage (NCBI taxonomy): Eukaryota > Viridiplantae > Streptophyta > Pinopsida > Cupressales > Cupressaceae > Sequoiadendron > Sequoiadendron giganteum. The sequence continues at coordinate 66,477,885 of CM021101.1, read as the reverse complement.
GAAGAAAATAAGGGGAAAGGGACACCGCCTAGGGTAACGACAGTCGATGACTCAAGGTTGTTTTTAAAAGACAAGGCATGGATCAACCCAGACTTAGGTAAATAAAAGGGTTGGGCGAATTTTTTTCATTTTATATTAAAAAAGGGGCCCTGCCTAGACAACTGAATAAGACATAAGTTGTTCTTAAAACCTTCTCCAAAAAGGTAACGACAAAAAAGACCCAACCCAACAATAGAACACCAAGGTTTCATGGAAGCAAGGCAAAACTCCAACCCTAAGTACCCTCCGAATAACAAGACAAACCAGTAATAAGGGAAAACCAAGGATTTAAAATTGAGGCTCCATCAGAAGTAAGTTTGAATTTAGAATTTCAAAAATGTAATTTTATAAAATGAAGTGGCAAGGACCTTTAGTCGATCACCTGAACCACTTTTGTTTAAAATTTATGTCAGACATTTACTCATATTTACAATGATATTTCATAGTTGAGGTATTCTCCATTTTTTTTTTTGAAGGAAGAAGGCAAGTTCTATAGTGTGGATAATAATAGGTGCTGTGGGAGGGGTATTCCTACTTGACCTTACAGCTTGTCTCACTATCTTCTAGAAGAAGATAATGCAACAAGAACAAAAACATGGTAAACTCTTAAAAGTCTAAATTTAATATATTATAGATAAGGAAGCAAAACTCTTGTAACTCAATTCGATCTTAATTAAAACTGATATAAAAAATATATGGAATAGTGGATATGGAAGAAGCAACATAACTATGTGGACCATAACTTTTTGACTTTAAGATAATGAAAAAGGAAACTAACAATTTTGATCAATAAAATAAGCTTGGATAACAAGGGGCTTGGTGAAGTATATAAGGTAAATTATCATTTATTATTTATCCATATTAGGATTGTGCATTAATGTATTCAAATGATGGATTACTTGATATTAAGTTGACATTAGGTCACTCTGATCGTTTAATTCTTAAATTTGAAATTAGAGTAAAACTCATTTCTAATGTTCATCAAAAAAATCTTGTGTGTTTAATTGAATGTTACAGACAAGGCCAAGAAAGACTCTTGGTTTATGAGTACATGCCCAACAAAAACCTTGATAAATTTTTTTTTTTTTTTCTATTTATTAATGTATGTAGTGTAATATTTTCAAATAAGCTTGGAATGGATAATACTAAGATTGAACCTGGTTTCTTGTCCATTCATGGGTTTGATAACATAGGAAAAAAATCACTTCGTGTGATCACATTACCTATTTCAATCGAAAAAGTCACATTGCAAACTTATGTTCATGTTATGCCTCAAAATATCTCATACAATTTTCTCTTAGGTGGACCATAGATTCATGAGATGAAAGCAATTCCTTTTACTCTTAATCATATAATGAATTATGTCTATCATAACCAAGTGTACATAGTCAAATTTGATCCTGAATTAAAGAATTTTTTACACATTGACAAAGATAAAGAAATTCCTTTGAAAAGATTGATACCAATTTTAAAAGTTGAAATAAAGCAAGAAGATGAGAACAAAGAAAAAACACTAAGGAAATCATAAGTCTATTTGATGATGATTGAGATTCTTTAGATTTTACACCTAAATTAATGGGATTGTACAAGATCACATAAAAAAATGGAAAAGGGAAAATAATTGACAGTATTATCAACAAAAAACTCAAAAGAACCTTCACAAGAATCTATTTCACGCACTCTACAAGAAGATATAAATTATATACAACAAACTTTCATGAAGTTGACTACGAAAAACCACCGAATCTGAAAGAAATTGAAATAATTTATGGAAGAGGTTATGATATCTTGAAACAACTTGGTTATAGTGGAAAAAGATGTGGCATGAAAGAAAAATTCATCCATGTTCCTATGGAGCCTACAACACAAGAAAATAAGACTGGTCTTGGATATTGTCCTTTTAAGATAAAAAAAGAAACAAAAAGACCGCTCATTATTAATATAGTTATAATGTGTAGTTATTCTAAGATAACTCTCACTTTAAAGCATCCTAAATTTATTGATACAACATGTGATGAGTCATTGGAATACTTGAAGATGATGAAGCCTTGAAAGAAATGTTAGGAGTTTATGATAAGTCACCAACTCCCCCTAAAAAACAAGGATTCATTTGCACTATGGTTAGTACTGAACAAGAAAATGAAGAAAAGGAAATCAATAATGTTGATGAAGATGAGAAAGAAAATATTTCTAAAGATTCAAGAAAAAATGCACTCCCTATATGAGATACAATCAACATACAAATGGAAACATCTAATGAAGAAAGAGTGATTACAATAGGAAAGTGTCTTGATGAGGATGAACAAGAAGATCATGCTTGACATTATTACATGAATTTTATGAACTCTTTTCTTGGACAAGTATTTGGAAATATTGGGTATTGTTGCCAAGATAGTGACACATAAAATAGTCCTTAAACAAGATACTAAACTAGTAAGGCAGAAGATACACAAGATGAATCCTAAGATAGCTTTATTGGTTAAGGTTGATACTGAAAAACTCCTTGAAGGTGGCTATATTTGTCCTATTGACTATTCTCCATGGATTTCAAACATTGTGACAATCACAAAACCTAATAATCATATTAGGATTTTGATCCGGTGGATATTTTTAGTGAAAATTGAAGTGTCTCATTTCTCTCCAGAATCAACACCATCGAAAAGAGCTCGACGTCTTGATTCCAACGCAACTTGAACGGAGCAAAAAGGAGTCCGTTTGCGCAAGTTATGGCCAGTCAAACCTTGGGTCAAACTGGGATCAGAGGGCATCAAGGAAGCAAAAAAAATGATGTCGTCAAAAGTTGTCGAAGTTGGCATCATCACGAAGAGCTCATCGAGACGATTCCGATGGCATTCATTTCGTTGAAATCTGACATCATAGGCTCAAGATACAGTTGGTCAAAGTTTTAGGTTAACTTGGTGGACATGAAGGTACAGTGATGATGTCATCATCCATACAGCTGACGTTAGCACGTGGTACAAAATCTGAAATAGACCAATCAGAAGTTGACATGTGGCAGTTTGTACGGTCCGACGTGGCACAATGATGTGGCAGGTGACGTCAGCAAGGTCAGCGAATCATGCATTGACACGTGTCATTAATAATCCAATCAGCATAAACGTGGCATGTCCAATCAGCATCATAGTCAGCGTGAGCACCGAATTGCACTCCGCCACATTGCACTTCCTTGGCATGCCACATGGCCTTGGTCAGCTCCACTGGCGGTTTTGAATTTGTTAGTCGTTTTGTTTGTTGAAAAAAAGGTTGAGGGGATTTGAACACCCGACCTCTCATTTGCCGCGCCCACCTCCGACCAATCCGCCCAGAAATTCGGGTCCACATGTGTTTGTTTCTGGGTTTGTTTTGTTATTTAAAAATTGGCATATTGCTATTTAAAAGCCAGCCGATGGGTTTGGAACCCCGAACCGGCCGGCTAACAAAAGTGATAGCCACCGATGAGCCATGCGATGGCTTTGTAATATCTTTAGCGTTGGTTAGTTTTGTTATGGTTTCAAACCCGATAGCCATAGATTTTAAACAATTCCCTCCTAATTTGAAATTTAAACAAACAAGAATCCTTTTAAAGGATTAAATCAAAACTACTAAAACAATATCAGCCTGAAAATGAGAAAAGGGAAGGGCTCTAAAATATTGTAAAATCATATGGTTTTATACCATATTGGGTTAATTTTTTGTATTTAAAGGGGTGTGAGGTGAGAGTGGAGATGAAGTTTTTTTCAGGTGATGAAGTCTTGAAGCTGAGGTGATGAAAGAGAGGTCTTGTGGAGATTCTTTGAGTCATTCTTGCACGTTAGAGCATCGTTATGCTGTTGAAGTGCTTGAAGAATGGTTTTGGTGCAATTGTAATTGATTTGGAGATTAATCGGATCGGTCACTCTATTGGAGCAGACTCGGAGACGTAGTCACGTTTGTGACGAACTCTGTAATCAAACGCTGTTTGCATTTCTCTTCTTCTCTCTCACCTTCTCTCAGTTTGTTAATTCCTTCATTTTGTTATTTCCTTGAGTTAATTTTGATTTAATTAACTTGGAATAATCATTGTAAAAATTAAGCATTCAATATTGCATATAGTCTAGATCCTAATCAGATCAGATTTATATGGATTTTCGTGACCTTAATATAGCATATTTAAAAGATGACTTTCCCCCTCCTAATATCGACATGATCGTAGATTCGACTATGGGACATGCTTTGTTGTCATTCATGGATGGTTTTTTGGATATAATAAAATCTTTATCAACCCTCAAGATCAATATAAGACAACATTTACTACAACTTGGTGAAAATTTTGTTGGGTGGTTATACCTTTTGGATTAAATATTGCAGGTGCAACATATCAAAGAGCTATGAAATTGATATTTCATGATTACATAAGATTTTGGAAGATTATGTTGATGATATTATAGGAAAATTTTTAAACCATCAAGACAATGTTAACATCCTTTGAAAGATCTTTGAAAGAATTATTATGTATAACATGAGACTGAATCCAAAAAAATGTGCCTTTGGAGTGGATAGTGGAAAATTGTTAGGTTTAATAGTATCCTATAGAGGCATTAAAGTGGAAACGAAGAAAATTGACCCTATCATTAACATGCCACATCATAACAATATTTATTAGTTACATACTTTACAAGGAAGAATTCAAGATATCTGTCATTTTGTGGAATCCTTGGTGGATCAAACATTACCCTTTACACAATATCTTAAGAAAGACTCACAACTCAATTGGAATGAGGATTATAAATATGCCTTTGAAATTTTTAAATATTATCTCGCTACTCCTCTTGTCATACAACCAAGTATGCAAGAAATACCATTTATCCTCTATACCCTATTTATTTGCAAGATGATAATGGTAAAGAATACCCTATTTATTATATTAGTCAAAATTTGATTGACTATGAAAATTTATATACAACGATTGAAAAACAATGTTTGGATCTTTTATTTTTTACTACTAAACTGAGACATTATTTATTAAAAGTGTGGATTCATGTCATGACAAAGTTTGATCCTTTAAATTTTTTTTTTGCTAAAACCGAGTTATCAAGATGCTTAGCTAAATGGGTTATGTTGTTAACTAAGTTTGATCTTAAATTTGTCTCTCAAAAGGAAATCAAAGGATAAGCCTTAATTGAACATTTAGTTGATACTCCTCCATTAACGTTACCTAATACGAACTCATTCCCAGATGAAAATGTGTTGACTATAGAATAGGAAACATGGGAACCGTACTTCGATTATTCTAAGTGTAGAACTGGCTCTTGAGTGTGGATTATAATAATTTAACCTTCTGTAAAGACTATTCCCTTATCCTATCGATTAAACTTCTTATGCACAAATAATACCACAGACTATGAAGCCTTAATTATTGGATTACGTTCAGCTTTAGCTCTTGGTGTATAACATATGAAAATATTCGATGATTTTCAATTAATCGTTAAGTAGATAAGTGGTTCATATCAAACAAAACATGATAATTTATCTAAGTATAGATATCTTAATATGAATTTATTGGAACACGTTGAATCATATACCATAAAAAAAATACCATGAAAGTGTTGGAGTTTATGGTGAACTTCTCGAACACCCTAGGATCACCTTCAAGACAATAACTTCCATAATAGATAAATGGTAGAAATACTATGCTATCATTAAGATAGAAGAATGCCAAATTAAATATGGAAAAGTATATATGAATCCTTTCTTATATAGGCAAGGTTGAGATGTAGTATGTAATATGATGTTGACATGTTTCATAATCTTTTGACATATTACAACTAACTAACTACCTAGGAAATGATGCTAGATAAGATAAGACATCTAGAAAAGACAACTCATCCTTCTAGAAGGAATCTTATATCCTAATAAAACATTTGAGCCTATCACCTAGTAAGTGATACCTAAAAATATATAATTATATGCCTAAGTAAACTTATGTAAATGTAATTAAATAATTAATTACACCAACACCCCCCATAAGTGAAAATTAGGAAGGAAATTATTATGAAAATGATGAAAAGATGTAATGATGGGTCCTAAATACTAGGCTAGTTTAGGTACCCATGTACAAATGTAAATGAAATCTCTCACAAATGAAGAAAAGGAGATAACCCAATGGGAAAAATTCCTCCCCAAAAGAGAGATGAAATACAATAATGATAGCCATCATAAATCTAATCAATCTCCATCCACACAAAGGATGAAAAGAGAGACCATTTAGCCCCCCATAATGAGATAACTTGCTGCAAGAAAAGCACTGAAAATACACTATGCAGTAACACTAGAATCCTCAATTCGGAAAGCAGGGAAAGATAATTTTGTTTGCTAGAAACCATATTAGAGTCACTTAAGGACTCAAGTCAGAATCATGAAAAGCAACAACAGACCCGGTGCCAAGGAACATTGGAAAAATCACAAACTGACACAACTCTAGAATTATAGCAACAGTTGATTGAGAAATGATCTAGAAATGAAATGAAGTGTAGAGAAAATTCAAACCTAATGCACACAAAAAAGGAAATAGTGTATGCACTGATGAATGTTCACATCTTCCTCCATGATGAAAAATAACCTTAAATTTGTGTAGATGAAAAAATGTGAAAAAATGTCCTACACCACTCTGAATTGCTCAAAACTAGCTTTTCGTCAACATCTCATTTGCCAAAAATGGACACTATGACCAAAAGTTATGAATTTTTCAAAAAACATGAATTTAGCCTACAGGAAACGAGTTTTCTAGCAAAAAAAGTTTACTTTTAATTTCATTTATGAAAAATCTATTTACAATTTGTAGATAAAAATAGAAACCTAGAAATATTTTGATGCTAAGAACAAAATATAGAAATCGTTTTTTGATCCAACAAGAAGAAGATGAAAAATGATTTTTTTTAACCTTCATCCAAGAGATAAAATGATGTGTGGTGATATTTTTGACATAATTTTCTTCAAATCTATGCAAGATATGAAAAAGATAAAAGGTACCCATTTGAGTTATCAACCCTAGCTACAAGACCCAAAAATCATTTTTCCTAAAAATGAGTGGATGGTGGATGAAAATGGCTCCAATAAAAAAATGGTTTTCTTCAAACCCTTGACAAAATGGCAGGGCTCTCAAGACCCCAACTCACACCTAGAAAAACTTTCATGGCAAGAAGTTTGTAGCACTGAAGCTCTGATACCATGTAGGATTTTTTTGTTAACTCCTCAAACACCCCAAGATCACCTTCAGGACAAAATAACAAACACAAGAGAGAAATGGTAGAAATATTATGCTATCATTAAGATGCAAGAATTCTAAATTGAATATGGAAAACTACATGTGAATCCTTCCTTATATAGGAAAGGTTGAGATGTAGTATGCAATATGATGTTGACATGTGTCATAATCTTATGACATGTGACAACTAACTAATTACCTAGGAAATGATGCTAGATAAGAAAAGACTTCTAGAAAAGACAACTCATCCTTCTAGAAGGAATCTTATACCCTAAGAAAACATGTGAACTTATCACCTAGTAAGTGATACCTAGGAATATAATTAAATACCTAAGTAAACTTATGTAAGTGTAATTAAATAATTAGTTACATCAACATAAAGGATAATCAACATGGAGATGAAATTGCAAGCATTGCTTCCCTTGTATCTCCTAAAGATCCTTTTATCAATTTCACATTTATAGTTCATACAATCACAAAAACATCAATCGATGATAAAATCAAAGAATTGGTATTAACCAATATTGAAAACTATAGTGAATGGTTTACAACAATATTCAATTACTTAAAAGAAGGTGTCTTTCTTAAGCCTAAAAGTAAAAACACTAGAGCTTGTCTTTGAAATATTGCATCTAAATACATAATCCTCACTAATGTGTAATATAGATGACCATTTTATGGTCTTTTACTCAAATTCCTTAAACAATAGGAAATCCCTATAGCCCTTGAAGAAGTTCATGCAGGTGCTTGTGGGAAGAATTTTGGAGGAAGATCATTAGCTCAAAAGTTAATCCGTATAGGTGTAGAGAAGGGGGATTCGCTACTCACGAATTCTCTTCATTCAAAGAGCCTCATGGCGCGAACTTCCCTAAACTACCTCAAGGAATAGTGTGATATTTCTAGAATAAAAAAGAGAAGGTCATAGAGATTCTCTAGATAAACTGACAAGCTCTCGGCTAGAGGACAACAGTGCATAATATAGATGACAACATGATGTGTTGGCGTCCCTGAGGCATGATGGCATATCGTATGGACCACAAAGAAATTTTATCACATAAAATAGCTTAGTGACAAATTATACTCTAATTTCTAAGAACTTCTAGAATGTGGGAAAATGATAGAGAGTGATAGAGCAAAAATAAAGTGAATTAGATAAAGAGAATAATAAGTAGAAAATAAATTCTTACAACCGTGCAAGTGATGAAGCCTCCAACATGTGAATGTCTTCAAAATTTTCATGCAAGATATCTAGAGATATTGTTGGGGCTGTATAGGGGTTTGCCTCAGTCAAACCCCATTTTGGTGTTCCCACCTCCACGAACAACCAAATAGAAAGAGAGAGTGCAACTGAAATAGAAAAAGTGTGTGGTGAAAGAAAAACCTACTCAGGAGTAGAACTAGTACCACCAAGTAGGAGTGATAAAATCAATACCCACTCAAGGAGAAGAACCCGTATCACAATATGTAAATGTAATAGATAGGGGATATGGCATCCCAAGATGCTCACAAGCATGAAATAATGAAGATGAAGTTGTAAGGCTTAAAGAAGCCAAAATGAGAGAGAGATGAAGTTGCAAGAGCCAAAAGTGATACAAAGGGTGTTGCCAAGAGAACTTGAAAGTTATACTATAGCAAGTTGTATGGAGTTGTGTAAACAAGATCTAGAGAGTAGAAGGCTAGGGAGAAACTAGAATGAAGCTAGAAGCAGTTAGCAACCATCATGGAATTGCAAAGACAACATTTAAGGAAGGATAAGAAGCAAGAAGAATCTTCCTGAGCCATTTCAGGGTGTCCCTAGCCGTAACCAGTGACAAAAGCATATAACAAGTGGAAAAATGATCAGAGGTAGTTCTTTGAATGTTGAAACATCGTAGGAGGCTAGTGTGGCACACAGATGTCCACATGGCATGCTAGTTTCTAGACACGCCATGCTGCAAAATGATACAAAAGGGAAAAGCACAAAGTTTGATGCAAAGTAGACACACAAAGGTAGTTGCCAAAAAGGGGTGTGAGCATCTTGAGAGGGGAAAAAGGCTAATATAGGGGCTCAAATTAGCCTACACAAGATGCTAAGGGAGTGGACACTAAAGCGGATGCAAGAAGGTAAGTAAAATTGCAAGGGTGCAATTTTACAACTATACAATAGGATATTATTGGGGACACATGGAACAATATTGTTTCACTCACATTAAAAAATGTCACAAATATCAAGAGCATAATAATTTAATTCATGCTCCTGCTTCTGAGCTTTGTGACCAAGTTCCTATTTGGCCATTCTCGATTTGGGGTTTGGATCTTATTGGATAAGGGTAAAAGCACAAAGTTGTGTCACATTTTTAGCCAACTAAATAGCTCCAAGCAAAACATTTTCAGCCAGAAACATTTTGGCCAAATCAGCCAAATCCACATGGCATGTACATAGCAAATAGAGTTCTAGCCGAATAAGTCTTGGTTGAAACCAAAAATTTCAAATTTTTTGCTTTGCTGGTTTCAAAATGGCGTATTTTATATGTGTGGTTTTAGTATAAAGGGTTTCAACTAAAACCCTTTCAGTCAAAACCCTTTTTATTGAAACTATCTATGTGGCATTCTATTTGGCAGCCAACTCAAGTTTTTTCAGAATTTTCTGAAACTTTCAACTTAAACACAGTATTTATTTATTGAGAATTATTTAAAAATAAATAAAAATACCATTTTATAGAGATCAGAGTGGTGAATCCAAATATGTATTTTTTAAAATAATGCAAGTAGGTTGTGAAAGTTAAAAAAGTGGCTGATTAGAAATTAAAAAAAATTAATAAATATATGGTGCACTAGAGAAGAGAGTCATCTTCAAAAGGGTATAATTTTTTTTTGAAAATGATTAAAAAATAGGAAATAGTTGATGTCCCATGAAAACTATCAAATTCTAACAAGTTTGACTTTAAAATGTTATTACGAGAAAAATATACCTCAAAAAATATATTTTTTTCCATGCACTAGAGTTTGAAGTTGCCTATTTGGAGAAAAACAATATAGGGAGAAATGAAGTTTTTTTTCAATTTGTTTCTTGACATCCCGTGAACGTCACTTTTTTTTGAAATTTTCAGTATTTCAAAATCTTTTTTTAAATTGATAAAAAAAATGAAAACAATTTTAAAAAAATCTAAAAAATTACAGGAATAAACTTTATCAAAATTTATACATTTCATTAGTATACATCATTTTGAAATTCAAAACATAAAGACCACTTTTATGTGGTCGAAGTTCATATTTTTTTTGTTGTTGGATGATTCTTTTATAAAGTGTGACAAGTTTGTGCTTTTACCCATAAATATCACCACCATATTCCGCTAGACGTACATTTATAATCATTGAAATTGATTATTTTATGAAATTGGTAGAAGCTACCCCTTTTCATTCCACAATAGTTAATCCACTATGTCATTTCATATTGGAACACATTATTGCTCGCTTTGGTCTTCCTTTTGTATTAGTTTCGAATAATGGAGCTCCATTGAAGAAAAATGAAATGAAGAATTTTTTGGAAACTTTTCATGTTCTACATCAATTTTCAACACCCTATTATCCACAATCAAATGGTCAAGAAAAATCAACTAACTAAACAATTGAGAAAATCCCAAGGAAAAGGGTAAGTAAACATAATAAAGATTGGCACACTCAATTAACTAATGTGTTGTGGGCTTATCATACAAGTATTAGAACATATATAGGAAGCACTCCTTACAGCCTTGTTTATGGTTTCAAGGTGATAATTCCCAGAGAGTTAGAGATTCCTTCATTGATAATTTCTCTCAAGGGGCTTATTGATGATAATACCTATAAAGAACAACAATTGCATCAAATTGAAATGCTTGATGAATGGCATATTAATGCTCCCGAGCATCTCTAAGATTATTCTAAATGAATGCAATGTAGTTATAATGATCATTTCATCACTCATTTTTGTAATAAAGGTGACTTGGTGTTATATGAGAATCAATGTAATGTCGCTGCCACCCTAAATGAAAAGGAAAGTTAAGCCCTGATTGGTTAGGACCTTACATAATTGATGAAAGTTATGGGTTTGGAGCATACATATTAACGAAAATAGATGGTACACCTCTCAAAGAACTTATAAATTCTATTAATTTTCATCGATACTACACCTAATATCTTTTTTGAATAGTATATATTTTAAAGTAGTGTTGTTAGATTAAGTAGAGAGTGTTCTATTTTATCTCGCATTGCTTGTTTCTTTAAAATATAGATCTTGGTATGTCTTAGATTATGGAGTAATTATTCAATAGGTTTGGATTATTACTTTAGTTTGCATATTATTCAAGTTCATCTTGTGTGTTATTTTAGATTAGATCCTTCTACGCATTTAATGTTCTATAATTATATCATAGGTGCATTTAATTTAAAATAGCATACTTAATCACAATGTAGTATCTAGTATAAACTAGAATGTTTTAATTAGATCGCATACAAATTAAATCATGGAGATATTTATTAAACAATATTACTAAATATATTTAATTAATCACATTGTCATTTAATTCAACTCATAAAACCAAAACATGAATGCTCATATATCAAGATTTCATGTACATATAATTAATGTTACATTGTTGTTATGGCCTATGACTGCTAGACCCAATGGTGCTTGGTGGTGGAATCTATCGAGATATAGTGGAATATGATCGTGAACTACTCATAGATCTCATGGCCACTTGTAGGACTTGTTCCTCTCAAACCACTCACGCCTCTCATATGAGTGCCTCAACACACTACTAGTATATACAATCTCTCTCTACCTGTAGCCTAGACATCTCCCTTTCTAGCCTTGAGACCTTTGAACATGGAATAGTATCTATCTTGTTGTATCTTGAAACTCAAGATGCTTGGATCTCATCATATTCTATCTATAGTGTTGAGAGCCACTTTGTAACTCACTCTTCCCTGGACTCAACTAAGTTAGTGCATTTGTCCATGCTCTCATATGTTTCCCTTAGTCTCATAACCGGCTCAAAGAGATCCACATGTCATCCCGTAGAAGGTTGGGGCATGTACTCTAATGGTATATCTTATTGTGGGGAACAATGAGGAACTATCTTCATGGTCACCTACTGATAGAGATCATGCCACCCTTACATGGACCCTACAAGATGGGAATCATAAAGGGTATTAGTAAACATCATGATATATATATAAATCATATGTACAGAAATGTAAAAACATAGTAAAAGTATAAATAACACATCACCTAGATATCCAGCTTGCCAATCAAGGTATAACTATGTAACAATGGCCCCTCCTGTGTAGGATGGGTGGATGGCCCATTATCACTGGCCTCCCCATGCGCATGAATGTGGATCTTTGTTGTAGTCATTGACCGTTCTCTAGTTATTTGGGTAGGAGGTGGATCCCTCCTCTCGAGGCGTGTTGGGGCCTCTTGTGTAGTTTTTGCACACACGCCCCACTGAAAGTGGGGACCCTTGTTTTTGCTTTATGGTGTTTTTGCCCTTCTCTTTTTGGGGTTTTTTCCTAATTGAAGTCCATGATTTGATGTTCATCCTACCGGTTGGAGTGGCTCATTTATGAATCTTACTGAAAAATCTTAAGATCTAGGTGCATTTCAGGCTTTTCACTATTTTTGGGAGAATTCGCCCTGGACGGATTGTCCTGGTTTTCCTTCGAAGTCCGGAGATGGTTACATTTTTGCCCAAATCTGGGGAAATCCATCTTGTTTGGATTTCTCCAAAGTCCGTTGCTTTGTTGGAGTTCCAGGTTTTGGTCTTGGTTGTCTTGTCGACTGCATTAATGGCGATTACACGACCTTTGGTGCAATGATATATTGAATTTTGGAAAGTGATTAGCCATTTGAGTTTGTTTGTTTGATTTTAATTTTAGTTTGGAGTGTTGGAGCTTGATATATGTTGCTAGATCGTGCATTTTGGAGCTATTTCAAGTGTTGCATTTGAATTTCATGAGCATTGTTCGTATCTTGCTCGTTTTTGAAGGTTGTTGGTTGGCATCACCGGTTTCAGTTCTTTCTACTCTCATGGTATGTGAATATGCTCTCTTTTTTTGTTGGTTTTGAATTACTTTTCTTCATGTGCTTTTGTGTCATTCATTGCTTTGTTCTTGCTTGAGTACGTGCACCATGTCTAGTAGTTTGGGGTTTCCATTTTTTAACTAGTTCGTTCGGGTTTTATTTTGAATAATTTTGTGCTGGTATTTCACTTCTATTTTTGGTGCTCGTTTACATTTTTTCTAAACTCCCTATCTTTGTCTATAAGCAAGTCATGCCTGAGTTTTTCCGTGCTTCCATGGCAGAGGTTTTAGGGTTCCTTACCTAGGACATAGCCAATCCCTCTAGAATTATTGAGAGGTGAGTTTTAAATTCATGATTGATCCATTGGAGGTCTAGGTTAGGTCATTGTCGAGGTGAAAGTTCTAGGTCTATGTTCTTTCTTTCTATTTTGGTAAAGATGAGAGAAATGTGGATAAGTTTAGGTTTTCGGTGTCCTTGCAGAATTTCGCTTCCTCCAAATTTCCCCGGGTTTTCCCGTTTCCTTTCTTTTTACTACTTAAATCGGACTTTTGTCTGCCTCATAGAATTTTGCTTCCTCCAGATTTTCCCGGTGTCTGTGGCTAGGTCATTTTTCTAGATTCATGCTTTGATGGTAAATTTGTCTTATTTCCACTAAAATTCGTGTCGAAGAGATTTTCCCGGATGTACCGTGTCTCCTCCATTTTCCCGGGCTGATTAAAACTATTGCCAATTTCGAGAAAATCCGCCCTGGTTGGATTCCTCTAGAGTTTTGTGAAAATGAAGAATATGATGATTATATGAGGAATTTTTTAATTGATGATGTATTAAAATGATCAAATGAACTTCTGCTAAGTAGTTTTAAGGTTCTACTAATTGATTGAAGGGTATTAAGGAGTTTATATGCTTGTTTCACTGGATTCTACCTGGTCTGGATTTCCTCAGAATTCCTCTCCAGTCTAGATTCCGCTAAGAGGGCTAAATCCTAGACTTTGGTGATATGGTTCTCTGACACTTGTTGTTTCTTTTGGATCTCATTTTGGTCATCTTTACTTGCTTGTAGGTAGGACCAAGGCAAGATGTTGTTGGGCGTGGCAAGTGGAAGGCAACGGATCCAAGTGCAAAAACTTTTGCTATCTCTGATGTAGAGAAGGTAAAATTGGATATAAAAAGGAAGATTCCTAAGAGAAAGCTGACTTATATTTGGTCAGGGATCACCACTAGCACTATGGGTATGTGGGATTATGAGGATTTTAAAGATGAAATGGTAGCACATAGTCTTCCTTTGTTGGCTAGAAGAACTTTGGAGTCTAGATTGGCACATGTAGCAGGTTTTCCATCCATAGTACAGTGCTATGAATTGAAGCTTGAGTGTGCCTGAAACTATGACAGAGGGACACAAAGGATAGCTGGTCCCTAGGGAAGGATTGTGGCAATCTTTGATCCCATGTCCATTGCTAGGACTTTTGATATGCCTGACAGGTCACATGTGGTGGCTTTTGATATGGATGGTACTAGGAAGTACTATGAGGAGAATGTGTTAAAATCCCAGTAGGTGATCAAATCTTGGTTAGAGAAGCCCAAATCCCATTTCTCCAAATTTCCAAAACAACTATTTAGGCTCAAATTCAAAAGATAGTATTATAATGTTATCACCCTTCTTAGCAGAATGGTAGGGTTGAAGAGTGCAGGGGTATTTGAAAGTTGGATGTTCAATGTCATTGCTCGAATGGAGCAGGGAATAGATTACCAATGGCTAGGTGCCATAAGTGCATTAATCCATGAACAAATGTGTAACGTCTTACAAACTAAGATTTTCACCATGACCTCTTATCTAGTGTATGCATTGGCAAGATTTCACCCATATAAGGGGTTGAGCACTAGAGGTACATTTGGACATGATGCAATATATTTGGTATATCAATAGTTGCACTTGGTAGGAGGAATCTAGAGAAGAGAAAATGATGCTTTTACAATGTATATCACCAGGTTGTTGTAGGGTGCGGAGCATGTGAGGGTTTCTGACAAGGCTAAAGAATTAATAAGGAGGTATGGGGCATGGTTCATCCAGTTCCCCACTTTCTCCTACTTTAGGATTCATGGTTGTCAAAGGCCTCCTTAAAAACTCCCAAGATACCCAACTGATCATATTATATTGTTGGAGGTCACTAGGAAGATTTGTGACCTTGACATAATTGTGAAGGGAGATAAGCACAAAACAGGATTTGGGAATGATTTCCCCTTGAAGATAGGAATGAATGAGGTTTGTCCTTCCATCCAGTCTGCTCATGCTTCTAAGGAGGAGATGAGTAATTTTGTTCTTTGTTTCCATTCCAAGAGAGCAAGGTTTGAAATCATCGGTGAGGCACAAAAGAAGGCCAATAGGGAGTACAATCATAAGGTCAATATTGAAGATTATTGGGTTCACCTTGGTGATGAATTTGATGTTAGGAAGAAGAAGTTCTCTAGTCTTCCAGTGGACTTGGTAAGGTTATACAACATAAAGGCCATCCCTGACCAAGTAGAAGGGGATGGAAATTTGATTCAGGGTCACATATTTGAGTTAGTGAAAGATAAACTAGCTGGAGAGATTGATTGGTTGGAAGAAGAGAAAACATAGTTGGAACAAATCACGGCTCCTATAATCAAGTATACCAAAATGTGGCTGAATCACAAGATGCTAGAATTAGAGAGTGAAGGTGTCTAGTGCACTTATGATTTGATGGGAGACTTGGAGTCTCATTTTGCTTCTAAGGAATCACACGAAAAAGATCCTAAAGGTAAGACAAAAGTGGATTCCCCCTTCAAGATTCAGGTTAGAGATGTTCAAACTAAGAAGGTGGTAAAAGTAGGTAAACAAAGGAAACCTATTTCCAAGAAAAGGAGGAATGTCTCAAGGAAAGAAACTAAAAAGGATTTAGAAGAGAAGGAAGAGGTAGAAGTTACTCCTCCCTTAAAAAAGAGAATAAAACTTGTGAGGCTGTCACAGAAACAAGAGGAGGCTCCTAAAGTTGATAAGGAGATTGAGCCACCTATGGTAGAGGTAGAAATTTGAGGGGAAAGAACATAGGTGTATATGAGGAGGTCAAGGAATCCTTCCCCAAAGGATGCTGCAACCAAGAAGGATGTGTTGGTGACTGCTCCACTTGTTGAATAGGAAAGCATTTCCCTTCCTCAAGATATTGGCAATGTACAAGAAGAACCAAGGAAGGATGAAGATCCTAAGGACTTGGGTGAAAAGGAATTTTAGGAAGGGTACCTCTATATTGAGAGGCAAAAATTGATAAGGTGATCCAATTTCCCTTGGTGGCCTATGCAGATTCTCCTATAGAGGAGAAATTGAACAAATCCCCCCAACAAGAGGAGATACCAGCTAGGATCCCTTCAGTGGCATAGGTTACTATAGAGGAACAATTTTTGAACAAAGAAGATCCAATTAAGGAAATCCCTAGTGTGCCAAGTGTTCAGAAGGATGCAACAGATGACCATCAAAAGCAGGTTAAGGAAGATATAGTGCAAACCGAGTCTATTGTTCCAAGTTGGTTGGATAAAGAATTAAAGAGTAAACTAGTAATAGTGGAGGACACTCCTCCCAATTGGGAGGACCTAATGGCCAATATTGGTAAAGGAAAAACTACGAAGGCTAGGGTTGTGTCCAGGATTGAGAGAGATGGGTCAGGCAAAAAAGTGGCTCACATTGCTACCCCTGCTCCAGATAAAGATAGAGATAATGTGACTGCAAAAGATTATCATGTGCAGACTATTGACCTAGGGCATGCTTCTGTGGACCAAGATATTGAGGAGTATGAAGGGTATAGTGTTGTAATTGTGGGCAAGTTGAGGAAGGAGGTACAAACTAGGCATGATTTGGAGAAGGAGAATGAGAAATTGAAGAAATACTTGCGAAAGTTGATGAAACCCTTACAGTCCATTATTTATTCCTCCTATACTTTAGGTTTCTTTCCTCAAGAAGCAATCTCTGAGCTTGAGAAGATGAAAAGTACTACACATGCCATAGTTGCTTGCTTGCAAGGGGTTAAAACCAAAGGAGATGGTGCCATCAAGGATATCTTGTCAACTGCAAGAGATGGCATGAGGTATTTGGACTAGTTGAAGACTGTGCTAGCCCAAGATAAGGAGGATACTAATCTCCTACTACAGAAAGCAAGAAAAATCATGCAGTTTACTCAGGATAAACTGGTAAGGAGTGGAATTCTTCCTTTCCCAAGGGTTTCTGAGCCTTGGGAATGGTTTGAGATCTTGCAGATGAGGCAAAGGGCCTTAAAAAAGATTCACAAACAAGGGAAGATGATTGGGGACACTTTGATTGGTATTCATGAAAAGTGCATCTCCTTCTTTAAAATAATAATAGGAAGGAAGAAGTTCGCTCCAAAACATCTTAATCTGGAGCAACCTAGGAAATGGTGGAGAGATGTATACTCTCAAGTTGGTGAAGGTCCACTCATTGAACATTAGCTAGATGATGTTGCAACCTACATTGTAGTTTTTGAAAGATATTCAACTAATAGGTTTGATTGGGATGGTCTAGTAAGGCAGGCAAGGGATGACATTAAGTCTTTTGAAAGAAGAGTTAGGGTTTTGCCTATACCACCTATTGCTGAGTTGGACAGAGTATTGTTGGCCGTGCATGGTGAAGAAGATCAAGCTAAGGAAAAGGATGGGAAGTAGCTATATAGGGCTACATCAATATTTGTGCTTCCCATTATCCACATGCATTGGGCCGAAATTTTGATACCTAGGCCGACTTTCATGAAATTGGTGCAAATTGCACATGTTATATTATATTCGAATATCTTTTGAGGCCAACCTCTTGTGTGACATGTTTTTATTTTAAACTCTTATTTTGAGCCAACCTATCTTAGGGATTATCTATAAATTGGGCATGTTGCCTCATTTGATAAATAAGTGATATATGATAAGCATAGGGACATAGAATAAATATTTCATATTTGAGTGAGTTAGGGTTTATTTTGAAGCAAGTGTTCTATCAAAAAGTTGCAATTATTACCATTTTGGATGACTTAATAAGAAAGGATATTGTTGTTTAGTATCTCTCTTGTGGAGTTTCATATGGCATGGTTCTTTTTGTTCTATCTGTAAAATTTATTATAAGTTTATGATTAGATAGTTTGGTGATGCTTAGGGTTTATGTTTGGAATGTTTGCAGTGATCTCTAGTCCATAATTTTTGCGGTTAGTTGATTATTAGCTACTTTGAAAATTTAGCCTGAACTTAAAATTGTGTTTATTTCAATTATAAGGATTTGTTCATCTCAATTGCAATAGGATTGTTTTGAATGAATTTTTATGATTTGAAAATCTTTAGATACCTTAGAAGATTGCACTATTTTTGTGAAATTGCAGATTTTTCTAGATCAAACAAAAAGTAGTTTAGGAGGGATCCATCCATTTTAAGAATTTTACCTTTTGGCATTATCAATCTTAGGGTTAAAAGTAGTCTTAGAATTATCTATGAAACCTTCATATTTTTCTATTTTCTTTATTATCCGAGTTCAATCAAAGATTCCAAGTATCAATTCATTGTTTAGGTCTGATAAATTCAAAGTCCAACATTTGCTCATAGTAGGGTCCCTTTGTGATTACCAACATTTTCACATTATCTCTGAGTTGTTTCATTGCATTGTCAAGACCTGACACTAGAGACCTTGGGGTTATCTCTTTTCCCATAGAGATTTACCTTTCAAGAGAGATATGATATGATATTCTATCTAAGTTGTTGCCATGTAGAAAACACCATCAATAGGGCCTCATCTACATCATCGGGATCATAAATCATCAGCTAGATGCCCTCCTCCTCCTCATCAATAAATATGTTTGGTATTGTACCCTCATCATCTATATCTAGTTCTATCTCCTCATCATCCCTATCATCTTTGAGACCTAGGAGAGGTATTGCATGGCCCGTAGGGCAATGCCTGGGAAAGATAGGAGGCACTCTTGCTCCAATACACTACTACTTGAACACTACTATGGCGCCTAAATTGTCGACATCAAAGACCGAGGGCAGGTCTTAATACTCATCCTCTGAATCATTGTAGTGAACATCATAAATAGTGAGGTGATGACTATCTCTGAGCCTAGTGGAACTCCATGTTTACCGATGATACATAGGTCATGGCCTCATCAGAACTTGAACCTATCCAAATTGGCACATGGCACAATCATAGTAGAAGGGTTTCACTATGTAATGATGTCATCCCAATATAAATCAATCTCATTGCATCCTAACCAACTGAAATATATCATCTACCCACCAAGGTATCATGAGATACAATCTCCATACTATATCCCCCTCATCCATGTGGTCGAGTCTGACCCACCAGTGTAGAAAATCTCAATCTCTCGAAGCACGTCCCAAAGAATAGTTGTAGGCTCATGGATAGCCCATCGTTGCTTCGGTCAAATATCTTGTAGGCCTCATAAATTTGATGTGCTTGAAGCACCATACCTACATGATAATATAATGTACCATGCTATTCACCTGTTGGTGGATAAAGCACCCAAGATCATAATATAGATGTGCAAGCATACTTTGACCACAATAATAAATGATATGATGGGCATCCATGTCTCAGATGATATGAACCAATCCTCCATCTAAGTGTGTGCCTCATCTGTTAGGAACTAGCACTAATGTTGTAGTAACTATCATGATGTGCCTCAATAGTAATGATTGTGTGTATAGAAACCATCTGAGCTTAACGCAGGGTCTGATGCTCACCTCTCAGAATGGATGGCCTAGATAGTATTACATATCATCTCGCATCTCCTAATGTGTTCGCTAAACTTTTGAATGGAAAATGTCACCTCGGATAGGTATCTGTAGGATGCGGTGAATTTCATTGATAGTCATCTCCCCTATAGGAAGGTGAAAGGTGCACGTATCTACGTCCCACCTCTCTAAAAGGGCCATCAACATACCACCATGATACCTCATGGGTGACATTAGGTATACCCAAAATAATCATGTTTGCTATAATGCTTTGATATCATTCCTAGATAGCTGATAAATCTTCTCTCAGAGGCGATAAAATTATCTACCTTATAAGTCTTGTCAAGCTCGAGTATGGACCTAATGAATACAAAAGAAAAATAAATCCTAAATATATACACTAAATAATTAAATTTTCACTAAATTTTCTCTAGGACACTTTGCACCCAACTTGGATACATGTTCTATTTTTGGATGGGGGGGAGGGTCTTGGACACTTTAGACATTTGTGGAAACTTTGTGACTAAGAGGGATGTTTTATGCCAAAGGAGGATGCTTTACAAATTTTTTACCAAGGTCCTAAAAACTTATAGAAATGAAAAACAAAAATTTATAAATACATGAATGCGAAGATAAAGAAAAATATAATCTAGACTTACCATATGTCGGAGCTCGCCCCATGCTACCTCATCACTTAGAATCTCAAGTCTAGGAGGCTTGTATGCTTCCCGCTAGGCATCTGTGATCACTCTACACCAAGGTGAAATTGCAAAAGGTAAATGTCAAAATGATAGATAAAAGTGTCATTTTCATTCATATATATTAAACCCTATTAAAGGAAAGTATATTTTATTAGTGCATTTTATCAAATCAGCATATTAGGGACTAGTGAACTCTATTTTTGGCATTGTATTTTGCATTGAATTTATGATTCCATCCCTGATCTAACCTAATGCCTATAAATATGTGGTTTTGTACATACAATACCCTATTGTAAGCATTCACATCATGAAAACCAATTAATTCGATGTGGTCTCATGGCTACCCTGATTCCACCTCTGTAAAGCAAGTGAAATTAGGAGGGCATACATCTACCTTCTAATTCAATTCTCAGTAGAAGTTTGATAAGAGGATTTTTGAATGACTAATGAATTGGTGTTGTAGGATGTGGTTCCTAACATTTTGGTTTTGCAGATTGCTATAGTGGGGGCTTCATTCTACCTAATTTTGAATGAATACATATGAGTATTCTTTTTATTTGAATTCCTTTAGCTTGCATATGCATGTAGTGGCATATAGCCACTAAAGTGGGGGATAATTGTACTGTAGAAAATTGTACTTCTTTCTAAGAGAAAGTATAATTTCACACTTAGTTTGAACTATTTTACTGACCTCTCATTTATTCATTTTTAAACCTCATTAATGGGCCCCTAATACCATTTACTATGCATCCCAGGGCATATTTTATTTATTTCTAGACACTATAACCCACATTGAATAAATCCTAATAATTAATTTAATTCCCCAAAATAAATTAAGTCCTCAACTTTTAGGTTAGGACACATTCACCCATGGGTGATTGGGTCCTCCTTAAGATCACAAATTCAAATTTAAACATGTTTTTTGTGACATTTCAAGGTCCTAATTTAAAATTCTAAGTGTCAAATTTTAAGATCTAATAAATGGAAAAATAGAAAAGAAACTTATAAATCTAAGTCTTTCAATCATTTTTCACTAGAAAATCAAGAGATTCACACGATATCACAAGAATTTGCATTCAAGAGCAAGGATAAATCAAGCAAGCATTGAAAAAGTGAAGCCTTGGTGTAGCATTCTATTTTTTTTTGCATGAATTCAAGCTCATTTTGTCAACAAGATCAAGCATTGTCAAATTGATGATAGATGCCTATGGAGGATCATGATGGATTGTACATTTTGGGAGATGCACCAATCCATTCAACCAAGCCTAATGACTTGTTTCCTAAGTGGTTTTATCTTCTATTATAATTATAATTACTGCCTAAAGGAAAGTGTATTTAGATTTGTGATCTATTAGGGTGATTCGATATCTCCCAAAGTAGGTCTTTGTCACTATTCATTGTTTCATTTTGGGATCATATTCTAACACATTTGAATAGGGTTTTTTTGTATTTAAGCTCCTATAATATTAGACACACTTAATATTAGGGCATACAAACACTTTCATGTTTCAAATATGTTCTTTTTTATCAACCTTTAACTACCAAACTAGAGGTTTGACTGAGGCAAACTCCCATCCACAACCAAACAATTTTTTTTGTTTGGTAGATTTCTTACAGATTAAGATCTGGGAGTGAAGGTTCAAAGCTATAGGAAAGAATTGTATGTTTGAATCTCATATTTAAGATTCAAATATTTCCAAAAGAAGTGACCTAGACCCATTTTCCCATGGGAGAATGAGACCCTAATAAGCTTGCAAAAACTGATTTTTATGATAGGTGCATAGTGTTATTCCCTCTCAGATTTGCCAAAAAAATTGTTGTTTCTCTTAGTTTTATGCTTAATATTCAAGATCCAAGTGATAGATTGCATTTTGGAGTTGATTTTCTATTTTTAGTGTTTCTCCATAAAGTGTTGTCTGACCTTGACCCCCTTCCTTTAAGAATAAGGAAATCTAAAGATTCCCACTTTGGGTTGATTCACCTACTTGGGTTGATAATCAATTCATTGTGGGGATCTCATTCCCTAATGAATTGTAAAATATAGGGTTTATTTCCACCCTTTGGATTTAATTTTCCATTTGGGGAAATCACACTATTTTCTTTATTACAGGCATAAATGATTGTATTACAAGGTGCATTTTTGATAGAATGATATTTATTAGAAGCAATAGATGGTGTAGCAAAAGCATCAAAATAGTGAGCTCTATGTACTAACAATAAAAAATTCACATCATTCTTATCCCAAGTGTCTATTGTATCATTTAGAATATTTGTAATATTTTTTGCAATTCTCATGTCTTGTACAATCGCACCCTAGGCTATCTTTAAATGAGTATTTTAGTCTAGTTTAATCTCCTTTTCATTTGTGAAAATCTCCAAGAAGAAAAAATTTTTATATTTCTTCTTTCAAGTTCTCTACAAATTAGCCTCAATGGTTTTATCAAATGCATTGAAATTTGGTTTCATAAGAAGGTCTAGGGCTAGGGTCTCGAGATCCTTTCCAAACACTAAACCACAATTTTTATCAAATGTAAGCCTAAATAAAAAATATTCTTGTATCGCAAAAAAATGTATCAAGACATTTTCACTCATTTGGCCCTTTCCTATATATTTTGGCCTAATTTTTCCAAGATTTAATGTTGTAATGTGGCCAACACATTCACATTAGGCCTTGAATTCTTGTGAATCAACCAAAACCTAATGATGTCTTGCAAAGGTGTTTTGAAGTGTTGTAACCCACTTTCACACTTTTCAAAGACCTTTCTAGCATAATTCATCTAAATAACTTATTTTTACCCTTTACCAAGCCTTATTTAAAAGTGTTATAAGGAGTTCTAACAAAAAATCACACTTTCCTATTCTTGTCATCAATAACTTGACACTTTCTTATGTTTAAATGGCCTCATTATGCACTTATAGGTCATACTTAAGTGTGTTTCAGAGGGCAATCCTATTAAACAACATCAATCACATTTTAATTCTTGACAATTCGCAAAACTACCCTGGTGGGACCAAGTCGCCACCTTGGGTGACTTAGTCCCATCGGGCTTAAAAATCAAATTTATTTAAATATTCTAGCGGGATATTTTCCTCTAAACCCTAAGGTTGGCCTACGATGACGTATTTTTGGGAAATTAGGGAAAATCATGTATAATTAAAGGGTTTTCCCCCCAGTTTCATGTCTCCTACTCACTTGACATTTCATTCTTCTCAATCAAGCAATAGAGCATTAAAGAAATCACTCTAAGCACTTCAAGCATTCATTCATTGGAGCTAATATTTGCATATCTTCATACTTCTACATCAAGGGTTTGGTGATTTTTTGCACTTGCATGTTGTTCAATCATCTTTCCCTTTCCTTTTCATTTCATTTTCTAGGGTTTGATTACCAAAATGGGGTTTGACAAAGGAAAACTCCATTCTCTAACCCTAAAATTTTTCCCCTGTTTGCATGTGTGCTTTGCAGGTCTTGTATGCAGAATTATCAAAGAGCAAGGTGATAAAAGGTGTCAATATCCCATCATCATCACTCAAAGTCAACAAAAACCTAAAAGAAGCTTGGAGACAACATACAGATCAAACTCTCCAGATTCAGACCTGTACACTTGTCAAGAGCAGAAGTAGGGGTTGAAAGCTACAAGTTCCAACTCTGATATCCCCAAAAGCTATTGGTGGACTAAGTCACCATAATTGGTGAATTAGTCCCACTATCGGGCCTAAAAAGTGATCTTTCGACTTTTGGATACCCATTTCCCCGAAACCGATTTTGGCAGAATCTCCCCAAAGTAGGACTAAGTCTCCTAGCCTAGCATAAGCATCCGAGTTGTCCTCAATAGTAGAATTTGCAAGATTCTAGAGCCTCTCAACATCACACTTCATATTCCAGGTGTAGCTCTCCAATCTTCTTCGTGTCTATTATAGTTTGCATACATTCTTAGGTCACTTGCATACAACATTGTATTTTCAAACATCTTTTCTATTCAATGGTTAGTTTCTTTCATTAGTTTTTGGCATTTAGATACATTCCAAATCACACATACATACATTAGCTCTAATCTTGAATGAACCCCTCCAAGTTTTGGGTCTAAAAGAACTCTCTCCTTTTAGGTGAAAAATTCTAGAAATTAGAGAACCCTTTTCCCCCCAAAATTTGTGGTTCATTTTGGTGAACCTACCTTTAGAGAACTTTTACTTCTAATTTTAGGTGCATTTGCATCCTAGGAAAATCTTGCATCAACATTGCATTAGGGTTTTGCATTGTTTTGGATTCTAGCATTTTCAAAATTGCATAAGTGAAAAGATAATATAACTTGCATTCTTGCATTGCATTTTCATTGAAAATTCCCAAAAATTTGCATTTTCATACTATAGATGCATTTGAAAAGCCTAAAAATCATAAAAACCATTTAAAAATTCTGAAAATTGTCAAAACAATTACTAGTGGGACTAAATCACTACATTTTTTGGAATTTACTCTGCATTTTTTGCATTTATGCTTGTTGTTTCTATATTTGTGTGTTGTTTTCTAGAATTTCAGTTATCTGCATTTTAGTGCTCTTTGATTGCATTGCATTTGCATCCACTCCTCATTTAGAAAACTCAACATGAGTGTTTGGTGTCCTATTGTTGATACCTTAGTGAGAAGAAGTTCAAGACTCATGGCATCTTGTGACAACATACTTGTTATAGATCTTGGGTTATCTAGAGCTTCCACTCCTAGTATTGATAATAGTACACTAGGCATGGAGACCGCCCTTAGTAAGTCTTTGCATTCAGGTAGCATGCGTCTTGAAAATAGACCCATTGATATCCCACAAGAAAATTCACATTCATCAGATTTAAGTACACCTGTAACATCAAGTGAGCCTTGACAACATTTCAGCCACTGCAATTCCAACTCTAGAAAATCATCCATCACATGCTTGATAGTGACAAAGGCCTAGACATTGTGAAGAAAATAGTTGAGATATATCACAAATTTTTTCCTTCCACCTCTAGTGTCTTTCAACCAGAAAACATTGTGGTTAGCCAAGGATGATGTCAAAGTCCTCCTCCCTCAACAATAGCCTCCATACCTACCTATGCCTCTCCTAATATCGCAAACACAATGCAACTGGTTAGTTATGTTATTCCTTCGCTTAGTATTACTACTCGTATTCTTAACTCCTATGTGGCATCGCATGCTTTATCCTCTTCTACCATACCATCCATTAGAATTCCATTCACCTACCCTACCACTAAATATACCCCATCACTAGTTTCCCTTCCACCTCACACCAATTACACTAACCCTCTTCTAACACAACTTTTCCAAACCATCTCATCCATGGAACAAAAAATTTCTACCATAAACCAAAATCAGAATGGCCCACCCACATACTATGTTCGCAACAACCCCTTGTCCTTGGAAATCTTGCGAACCCCGATGCCACAAGGAGTAAAGATGCCTAGGTTTGAGAAATATGGAGGGAAGGGAGATCCTTCTATACATGTTAATTCCAATACCACTTTGTGTAGTGACTTTGTCCTTGATGATAAATTATTAGCAAAATTGTTCCCAGGACATTAAAAGATATTTCCTTGGAATGGTTTTCTTCTTTACCGAACAATTCAATTCGTTCATTTAATGAACTTGATTTTTTTATCAATCATTTCCAAGTGCATATGACTCCCACTAAGACCTTGGATGATTTTATGTGATGTAAGTAAAACAATGAGGAAAAGATAACTTGTTTTATCTCACGCTATCAATCGCTTTATTCCCAAATCAATGTCAAGATCCCTGACCCACATCTTCAAAATATTTTTATTTAAAACTTGCTAACTCACCTGAAGGAGAAACTCACTATGATGAAATTTCCTTCTTTCATGCATTTATCCACAACCCTTTGTGATTATCTTAATTTGATTAGTAGTCGAGACACACGGTCCACTTCTAGTGAAATTGAGAAATCTTAAAATACCAACCAAAACAATTATCAACGATTTAGAAAGAAAAACAAAGGGTTCTTACAGTTTAACCCTCCTAAACAATCCCCTCCACCTATCAACAACCAAGTAGCAACTATTAAAACAACAGTGCCTTTTAGTAATGGAGACCCGAAATGACACTTCACAACTCTACGCGACACCCTCCATAAGATAATGTCTCAAATTTTGCAACAACAAATGATTACCTTACCTAATGTTCATGCACCTGATCCTACCAAGCCTTTATCTCCAAACTTTAACTCCAATGCTTATTGCCATTTTCATAGAAAAAATGGACATGACACAGAATAGTGCAAGCATCTTAAGTATCTTGTTCAAGACCTCATTGATTTTGGTTATCTATCTATTGTTAGTGTTAATGATCAAGGCAATAAGTCTATTTCCCCTCCTAATCAAAATGTTGGCTCTCATTTGTTTTAAACAACAACTTGTAGAATGGTAGCTTGAGAGAATGAGATTAATGAAAATCCATATGCATTGATAATATGCTTTAAGTTATGAAATTGAAATGCTAATTAAATGCTATAAATGCTTGATAAAACTGAAATGCGACTATAATAACTATGTATGAAAATCTAGAATTCGAGGTCCTTTTCAACTCACAAGAGGGCTGTATTTATAGATTTTTGAAGGCCAAAATCTCATTAGCCTGGATCAACGGTCAAGTTCAAACCTATTAAAATGAACGGTGAGAGATCGGGAATTTGAAAATAAGATGGAAGTTTAAGAGACAGATGGAAAATCAAGAACCAAATGAAACATGTCCCCATAATTTAAATAAATAAATATTTAAATATGTGTGAGAGAAATATGAAAATGTCTTTTAATTAAATATTGAAAATATTTAATTATGTCAGAGAAAAAGCTTTTTAATTAAATATTTAAAAATATTTAATTATGTGAGAAGAGTGAAGAATTTAGAAAGTGTTTTAATTAAATATTGAAAATAATTAATTAAATGTGAAACGAAGAATATTTAAATTTAGAATTTAAACTTGTGATAATTAATATAATTAAATTGTGAAATCTATTTAATTAATTAAGAGGAAGATAACATTAATTAAATAAACTTATTTATTTAATTTAATTAGAAGAATTGCAAAAATGAACAATATAAATAAATAATTAAATTTATTTATATGTAGATGACTTAAGAATATTAATTAAATAATTCATATTTAATTAATTAACAGGTTTGATTAACTGTGACCATTTTTAGATGTGTACAGTGATCACTGAGGAATGTTTGGTATTACATGATCTTTATCAAGATGACTATGATAAACCTACAACATGGATCAAAACACACAATGGTTTTTCTTTCCCTATGATATGATTGATTGTCCTCCCATTATAAATAGGATCTAAAGCATTGGATGTTACATTCTCCATCATCCCGTAGTCAGACCAGTTTTGTTTGAGGCTAGGCCACCCATGGATTTTCTCAATGAAATTTTTCCTTAGAAGCATTTTGGCCCGAGACCATAGAGCCCATCACGCCTTGCAAAGGTTTATTTTTCATAGCTTACCAAAAATTTAAAGAAAATAAAATTGACGAATTGTCTCTCTGCAATATGTCCCCATCCACCTCGTACACCCCTATCCTCGATGAACCAATTCTCCAACTTGAACAAGGCCCACCTAAGAAAGCTCAATTAACACCTGAAACATCACCTCAAATGTCCAAGAGACATAGATATTGTGAAAGTAACTTTGTCATGTCTCCTCACATTAAACAAGTTTACAAAGAAAAGGAGAAAGTGGATGAACAACCTTCCATGGTTCCTTTTGTTCCTCCCCTTAGGGATGAAAAAAACCTATGGTTGATCAACTTGTTCCTTCTAAAACACAACTTGATAACATAATCAAAAGAAACAAGGGAGATAGGGAGCATAGGCATAGATGTCGTGCCCTTGCTTGCAATATACATGAAGAAGAAAATAAATTGAATCATAATCAACACTTGTTAGATGCAATGCATGATGATCCTCCTCCCCACCCACTAAACATGACCCTATACAAAAACCATAGCTAGAGTTACACGCTTCAACCAACATCATCATTCATCCTCATATTTTAATTAATCTGGACAATGATGATGATGAGATTACTAAAATAGATGAAGAGGTGCATAAAAATTGTAACACATTGTTTCCCTCTTCCATGAGCTTGCATGACAACTCTGCTTGGATGAGCATTGACCTTGATGCTAGTTCTACAATTTTTATTGTCCCTCTAGCCAATCGCCCACCCTCACTTTACAGTAAAAAATATTGGGAGGAAGATGACTTGGTCGATGGTTGACGTACATTTTCATTACTAGTCTTTTTATTTTTATTTTTATTTTGTGTATGTGTGTATCGTGTTCCCCCGTATTGTTTTGTTTGATGTTCCCTCTCTTTGTGACATTATTCTATTTGTACCTTCATTCTTCTATATGTCGTGCATTTATTTCGCTTTTCACTTTTATTTTGGCCTTCCTTTTAGGGATGTTGCAAGGAATTGAGACCAAAATTTCCCTTTCATGTTTACCCAAAAGGCCCCTTTTTCTTTTCTTTTTCCTTTTTCTTGTGTTCGCCTTTTGGGGGATGATGCAAGGCATTGAGACCAAAATGTCCCTTTCATGTTGACCCAAAAGGCCCCTTTTTCTTTTATTTTTTCCTTTTTCTTGTATTCTCCTTTTGGGGGATGATGCAAGGCATTGCGACCACAATGTCTCCTTCATGATGACCCAAAAGGCTCATTTTCTTTGCCTTTTTCCTTTTTTTAGCTTCCTTTTGCAGATGCAAGGCATTAAGACTGAAATGTCCCTTTCATGTTCACCCAAAAGGCTATTTTTCTTTGTGTTTTTCTTTTTGGCTTTTTTTGTCATTTTGGGGATGATGCAAATCATCGAGACACCCTTTGTCTCTTCCATGTTGATCCAAAACGATTCTTTCTTTTTCTTTTCACTATCTTTGTTCCATTCTTCCAATCCTATGTATTTGGGGAATGATTAAAGTTCTAAGCTCTCTAAACAAACATTTCATCAATTAACATACTAACCCCCAATCCATAGATCCCTTATGCATTCGGTGTTTTCATTTTGGGGGAAACCCCTTCCCTTTTCTTTCTTTCTTTTCCTTTACATGATGTAGCCTTACTCAGAAACATATGAATATGCATAGGGGATTTCCAACTTGGCTCTCATGCCTTTCATTTCTTTTAGCATTTTTCATTTTGCTACTTTAAATTAATTGCTCATGATATGGTGTTTCATAATTCCTTTAAAGTGGGGGCATACATTGGCATTATTTCTTTTTGTATTTTTATTTTTTCTCAGTTCTTAGTACAACCTTATTATTTTATAAGATGCATTCGTCACTTTGTGGATGAAATTGGGTGTAATTTACTTCATAAGTGTGATCTATCTAAGAATATTACATTCCTCTTAGTGGCTTGATGCGACACAATGCATCCCCTAAGTTGAAAATTTTCTATTCTTTCATTGGTCCTCTCTTGGAGACATTTGACACAATGTTTCCTAAGTTAAAGACCTCACATGAACTAAGCAAGAATCATTTGAATATTATTTTAAATTTTTCATATGGCAACCTTACATAACACAGCTTCCATGGCTATGGTCCCATCTTGCATTTGTTCATGACCTCCAAGCATACAAAGTTTTTCTTGTCTCATGAAGTGCGAAAACTAAACCATTTGTCTTTTGTGGAACCCTATCAAAGTTATCAGGAGATATAAGTTTGGTATGGTTAAGCAGTAAGCCCAACCAGTGGCACAACTTTCCCAATAGCCACGTATGTTAGTGTGTGAGTGAATACCAGCGATGAGTGTATGTTTCTCACCTTTTTTGCCTTCTCACTAGGTGGAAAACAATGAGTTTCATCACCCCAAGGTGAGTATACATCCTCTTGGAAAAACAACCTAGATCCGATCCACAACTAGCTAGACAAATGGTCGAAGCTTGATCTGACTTTCCCTTTCTTTTCATTTTTTCACATCACTCCCTTGTGTGATATTTTGTGTCGATGTTTGGTTTGCCATGGGATCTTGATCCAAGGGGCTTGATCACCCCTCTTGATTATTGTTGTCTCATCTTGTCATCATGAGTATATTTGTATCCCTCTCGATATGCATGTTGAGCTACTTTATTGTGAGTTTGAAGCAAGTTCATCCTCTCACTAAAGTGGGGGCTAAATGTGTCACAAAAAAAAGTATCCTTGACATTTTCACTCATTTGGGAAATTCTGATGGATTTTGGCCTAATTTTTCCTAGATTTAATATTGTAATGTGGCTAAAACATTCACGTTAGGCCTTTAATGCTTGTGAATCAACAAAAACCTAATGATGTCTTGAAAAGAACACTTTTCTAAGACCTTTCTAGTACAATTCACCTAAATAAATTTTTTTTACCCTTTACCAAGCCTTATTTCAAAGTGTTATAAAGAGTTGTAACAAACTCTCACACTTTCCTAGGCTTTTCATCAGTAACGTGACCATTAATTATCCTTAAATGATGCCATTATGAACTTACAGGTCATACTTAAGTGTGTTTTAGAGGAGAATCCCATTAAACAACATTAATCACACTTTAATTACTAATAATTAGAAACATTTCCCTGGTAGGACCAAGTCAACACCTTGAATGACTTAGTCCCATCAGACTTAAAAATAAAATTTATTTCAATATTCTGGCGGGATATTATCCTCTAAACCCTAAAGTCAGCCTGTGATGATTTATTTTTGGGAAATTGGTACAAATCATTTATAAATAAAGGGTTTCCCCTCATTTTCATCTCTCCTAACTCACTCAACATTTCATTCTTCTCAATTAAGCAATCAAGTATTCAAGTAATCACTCCAAGAACTTCAAGTATTCATCCATTGGAGTTAATATTTGCATATCTTCAGACTTCTACATCAAGGGTTCAGTGAGTTTTTGCACTTGCATGTTGTTGAATCATCTTTCCCTTTACATTTCATTTCATCTTCTAGGGTTTGATTATGAAAATGGGGTTTGACTAAGGCAAACCCCTATTCTCTAACCCTAACCTTTTTCCCCTCTTTGCATGTGTGTTTTGTAGGTCTTGTATGCAAATTTATCAAAGAGCAACATGATAAAAGGTGTCAACATCCCATGAACATCATTCAAAGTCAACAAAAACCTAAATGAAGCTTGGAGACAACATACAAATCAAAGTCTGTAGATTCAAACCCGTACACTTGTTAGGAGAAGAAGTATAGGTTGAAAGCTACAAGTTCCAATTCTGAGATCCCTGAAATCTATAGTTGGACTAAGCCACCATCATTGGAAAATTAGTCCCACTTTCGAGCCTGAAAAGTGATCTTTTTAGTTCTCGATACCCATTTCCCTAAAACATGTTTCGACAGAATCTCCCCGAAGCAAGACTAAGTCGTCCAACCTGGTGTAAGTGTCGTAGTTGGCCTCAATAGTAGAATCTAAAAGATTCTAGAGCTTTCCAACATCACACCTTAGATTCCAAGTACACCTCTCCAGTCTTCTTCATTTCTGTTACATTTTGCATACATTCTTAGGTCACTCTTGCATACAACATTGTGTTTTCAAACATCTTTCTCATTTCATTAGTTTTCATTCCATAGTAGTCCCTTGAT
Organism: Sequoiadendron giganteum; assembly: GCA_007115665.2. Lineage (NCBI taxonomy): Eukaryota > Viridiplantae > Streptophyta > Pinopsida > Cupressales > Cupressaceae > Sequoiadendron > Sequoiadendron giganteum. Next base: position 66,445,486 of record CM021101.1, on the reverse strand, counting down.
TGACCCATTGACCCATCTAACTGTGGTATTCCATAGTGTTCTCATTGTAAACTCGAATGTTGGCAATTTTTCTCCACACCAACTATAATCTCAACTCAACATATTTTGATACTTTACCTCTATATAACTATATCTTATTTTTTCCATGATGGCTATCCACTTCTCTCAAATATTGATTTTATATTATCCCTTGACACTAAAGTCTTCACTGCCAATGCTTTGTGATAAGATCGTGTAATATCTCTTTCATTTGATGATCAAGGATTCAAAATATCTCATGAGAAGATTAGAGAAAATTGTATACATGTTTATGGTAAGACAATAAAAATCATTTGACAACACTAAATCATGACCTTTTATATAGCCTCCTTTGTAGCTTAGGGACTATTCTTTATGGTGTTGTTAAAGAGCTCCTTATGTTAAAATTTTCTTTTTAATTTATTTGAAAACCATTGCACAAATACCAAGTGTATGTTTAACATCCTTTTACAATGAATCTTTGATACCCATTCATGCTTTATTCCCTTTTTAGTCACCATTACCTTCTTTCTAGCCTCTTTGAATACATAGCTTTTATATTAGGATGACTTGTTTTAATATATACACAACTTGACCCATATATGTTAAGATCAAAGTAGGATAAATTATGGAAATGGAACCAACCTTGATGACCAAATGTGAGAAGTACCCTAGATCTATAAACATTACCTTTGAATCCTATATTTCATAATATTGAAAGGGACATGTGATAGGAACAACTATATATTTGTGGTGGTATTACACTTTCCTATGCTTGTCATCAATAACTTGACCCTTTCTTATGTTTAAATGGCCCCGTTATGCACTTATAGGTCATACTTAAGTGTGTTTCGAAGGACATTCCCATTAAAAAAAATCAATCATATTTTAATTCCTGACAATTAGCAAAATTTCTCTGGTGGGACCAAGTCACCACCTTGGACGACTTTGTCCTAGCAGGCTTAAAAATCAAATTTATTTAAATATTCTAGTGGGATATTTTCCTCTAAACACTAAGGTTGGCCTATGATGAGGTATTTTTGGGAAATTAGGGAAAATCATGTATAAGTAAAGGGTTTTCCCCTTAGTTTCATCTCTCCTAACTCACTTGACATTTCATTCTTCTCAATTAGGCAATCAAGCATTAAATAAATCACTCTAAGCACTTCAAGCATTCATTTATTGGAGCTAATATTTGCATATCTTCATACTTCTACGTCAAGGGTTTCATGAGTTGTTGCACTTGCATGTTGTTCAATCATCTTTCCCTTTCCTTTTCATTTAATTTTCTAGGGTTTGATTACCAAAATGGGGTTTGACAAAGGAAAACCCCATTCTCTAACCCAAACATTTTTCCCCTCTTTGCATGTGTGTTTTCCAAGTCTTGTATGCAGATTTATCAAAGAGCAAGGTGATAAAATTTGTCAATATCCCATCAACATCACTCAAAGTCAACAAAAACCTAAAAGAATCTTTGAGACAACATATAGATCAAAGTCTCCAGATCAAGACCTGTACACTTATCAAGAGAAGAAGTAGGGGTTGAAAGCTACAAGTTCCAACTCCGAGATCCCCAAAAGCTATAGGTAGACCAATTCACCATAATTGGCAAATTAGTCCCACTATCGGGCCTAAAAAGTGATCTTTCGACTTTTGGATACCCATTTCCCCGAAACCAGTTCTAGCAGAATCTCGCCAAAGTAGGACTAAGTCTCCCAACCTAGTGTAAGTGTCCCAGTTGTCCTTAATAGTAGAATTTGCAAGATTCTAGAGCCTCCCAACATCACACTTCATATTCTAGGTATAGCTCTCCAGTCTTCTTCGTGTCTATTACAGTTTTCATACATTCTTAGGTCACTTGCATACAACATTGTATTTTCAAACATCTTCTGTATTCAATGGTTAGTTTCTTTAATTAGTTTTCGGCATATAGATACATTCCAAATCACACATACACACATTAGCTCTAATATTGAATGAACCCCTCGAAGTTTTGGGTCTGAAAGAACCCTCTCCTTTTAGGTGAAAAACCCTAGAAATTAGAGAATGCTTTTTCCCCCAAAATTTGTGGTTCATTTTGGTGAACCTACCTTTAGAGCACTTTTACTTTTGATTTCAAGTGCATTTGCATCCTAGGAAAATCTTGCATCAACATTGCATTAGGGTTTTGCATTGTTTTGGATTCTAGGGTTTCGAAATTGCATTAGTGAAAAGATCATATAACTTGCATTCTTGCATTGTATTTTCATTGAAAATTCCAAAAAATATGCGTTTTTATACTATAGATGCATTTGGAAAGCCTAAAAATCATAAAAACCATTTAAAAATTCTGAAAATTGTCAAAACAATTACTAGTGCGACTAAATCACTGCATTTTTTGGAATTTACTTTGTATTTTTTGCATTTATGCTTGTTGTTTCTATATTTGTGTGTTGTTTTCTAGAATTTCAGTTATCTACATTTTAGTGCTCTTTGTTTGCATTGCAGTTGCATCCACTCCTCATTTAGAAAATTCAACGTGAGTGTTTGGTGTCGTATTGTTGATACCTTAGTGAGAAGAAGTTCAAGACTCATGGCATCTTGTGACGACATACTTGTTGTAGATCTTGGGTTATCTAGAGTTGTTGTAGATCTTGGGTTATCTAGAGCTTCCACTCCTACTATTGATAATAGTACACTAGGCACGGAGAGCGCCCTTAGTAACTCTTTGCATTGAGGTAGCATGCCTCTTGAAAATAGACCCGTTGATATCCCACAAGACAATTCACATTCATGAGAACTAAGTACACTTGCAACATCAAGCGAGCCTTGACAACATTTCAGCCACTACAATTCCAACTCTAGAAAACATCCATCACATGCTTGATAGTGACAAAGGCCTAGACGTTGTGAAGAAAATAGTTGAGATATATCACATAATATTTCCTTCCACCTCTAGTGTCTTTCAACTAGAAAACATTGTGGTTAGTCAAGGAGGACCTCAAAGTCCTCCTCCCTCAACAGTAGCCTACATACCTACCTATGCCTCTCCTAATGTCGTAACCATAATGCAACTGTTTAGTAATGTGGCTTCTTCCCTTAGTATTCCTACTACTATTCATAACTCCTTTTTGGCATCGCATGCTTTATCCTATTCTACCATACCATCCATTAGAATTCCATTCATTTTCCCTATGACTAACTACACCCCATCACCACTTTCCCTTCCACCTCACACCAATTACACTAACCCTCTCCTAACACAACTTTTCCAAACCATCTCATCCATGGAACAACAAATTTCTACCATAAACCAAAATCAGAATGCCCCACCCACATACTATGTTCGCAAAAACCCCTTGTCCTTGGAAATCTTGTGAACCCTGATGCCACAAGGAGTAAAGATGCCTAGGTTTGAGAAATATGGAGGGAAGGGAGATCCTTCTAGCCATGTTAATTCTAATACCACTTTTTGTAGTGACTTTGTCCTTGATGATAAATTATTAGCAAAATTGTTTCCCAGGAATTTAAAAGATACTTTCATGGAATGGTTTTCTTCTTTACCGAACAACTCAATTCATTCATTTAATGAACTTGTTGATTTTTTAATCAATCATTTCCAAGTGCATATTACTCCCAAGAAGACCTTGGATGATTTTATGTGATGTAAGTGAAACAATGATGAAAAGATAACTAGTTTTATCTCACGCTATCAATCGCTTTATTCCCAAATCAATGTCAAGATCCCTGACCCACATCTTCAAAAGAATTTTATGGAAAACTTGCTAACTCATCTTCAGGACAAACTCACTATGATGAAATTTCCCTCTTTCATGCATTTATGCACAACCATTTGTGATTATCAAAATTTGATTAGTAGTTGAGACACACAGTCCACTTCTAGTCAAATTGCGAAATCTTAAAATACCAACCAAAACAATTATCAATGATTTAGAAAGAAAAAAAATGGGTTCTTACAGTTTAACCCTCCTCAACAATCCCCTCAACCTGTCAACAACCAAGTAGCAACTATTAAAACAATGATGCCTTTTAGCTATGGAGACCCGAAATGACACTTCACAACTTTACCCGACACCCTCCATAACATAATGTCTCAACTTTTGCAACAAAAAATGATTACCTTACTTGATGTTCATGCACCTGATCCTACCAAGCCTTTACCTCCAAACTTGAACTCCAATGCTTATTGCCATTTTCATAGAAAAAATGGACATGACATTGAACGGTGCAAGCGTCTTAAGTATCTTGTTCAAGACCTCATTGATTTTGGTTATCTGTCTATTGTTGGTGTTAATGATCAAGGCAATAAGTCTATTGCCCCTCCCAATCAAAATTTGCAAATTTTCACTAATCTAGTGCCCAAACATAATACCTCATTTTTAAAATCTAGTAAAACTCCAAAGAATGATGTGATGAATGTTGCTACCAATGGTGAACATTTTTATCCTCTCCCACATGTGACCCATCTTAATCCTATAGATGAAATGGTAGGAGTGATAGCCGTTGTCCCTCGTAAGGGCCAACCTAAAATATCTCTTGATATTACTTTCTCCTCTCAATACATACTTAAAAATCTTCCTTATGGTCATGTTTACATAGCAGGTTGTATCTATGATTAACCCACTAATGGGATATTAATAGATCTTGCATGTGGAGAGAATGTGATTGTACACATCTAAAAAATGGTCATGATAATATTCTTAAGTCATCTACATATAAATAAATTTAATTATTTATTTCTATTGTTCATTTTTCCAATTCTTCTAATTAAATTAAATAAATAAGTTTATTTAATTAATGCTACCTTCCTCTTAATTAATTAAATAGATTTCACAATTTATTTATATTAATTATCACAAGTTTAAATTCTAAATTTAAATGATATTCTTCATTTCACATTTAATTAAATATTTTCAATATTTAATTAAAACACTTTCTAAATTCTTCACTCTTCTCACATAATTAAATATTTTCAAATATTTAATTAAAAAACTTTTTCTCTCACATAATTAAATATTTTCAATATTTAATTAAAAGACCTTTTCATATTTCTCTCACATATATTTAAATATTTATTTATTTAAATTATGGGGACATCTTTCATTTGTCTCTCCATTTTCCATCTATCTCTTAAACTTCCATCTTCTTTTCAAATTCTCGATCTCTCATCGTTCATCTTAACAGGTTTGAACTCAAATGTTGATCTTGGCCAATTGAATTCTTGCCTTAAAAAATCTATAAATACAACCCTCTTGTGAGTTGGAAAGGACCTCGAATTCTAGATTTTCATAAGTAGTTATTATAGTCGCATTTTAGTTTTATCATGCATTTCTAGCATTTAATTATCATTTCAATTTCATAGCTTAAAGAATATTAGCAATGCACATGCATTTTCATTAATCTCATTATCTCAAGCTGCCATTCTACAAGTTGTTGTTTAAAAGAACTGAGAGCCAACATCTTGAAACGAATCCTTGGAGATAGAGGACAATGGGACGAATTTGTCGAAGCTGCATGTGTTTAGAGTTTGCGTTTTGCTTTCTTTAATTTAGTTTCTTTAATCTAATGTTTCATTGGTTTATTAGATTAGATTCATTTTGATTTACACATTCTAATGTACACATTGTGTGTTAGAGAGTGTGGACTAATTAAATAGAAAATTAACACATCAAGGAGACATTATATTAAAGAAAAATAATCTAGAAAGTATAAACGCAAACTCTAAAACAACAATTTGTTCAAATTCGTCCCATTGTCCTCTATCTCTTAGGAATTTGATTAAAGATGCTCACTCTCAGTTGTGCAAACATCAGCTTTCTTGAAATGATCACTTAAGAGAATGAGATTTAATGAAAGTGCATATGCATGACTAAAAATTTAAGCTATGGAATTAAAATTCTATGATGCTAAAATGCTTGATAAAACTGAAATGCAACTATAATAACTAAGTATGAAAATCTAGAATTCGAGGTCCTTTTCAACTCACAAGAGGGTTGTATTTATAGATTTTTGAAGGTCATAATCCCATTAGCCAGGATCAATGTTCGAGTTCAAACCTGTTAAAATGAACGGTGAGAGATCGAGAATTTGAAAAGAAGATGGAAGTTTCAGAGATAGATGGAAAATGAAGAGACAAATGAAAGATGTCCCCATAATTTAAATAAATAAATATTTAAATAAGTGTGAGAGAAATATGAAAAGGTCTTTTAATTAAATATTGAAAATATTTAATTATGTGAGAGAAAAAGCTTTTTAATTAAATATTTAAAAATATTTAATTATGTGAGAAGAGTGAAGAATTTAGAAAGTGTTTTAATTAAATATTGAAAATAATTAATTAAATGTGAAATGAAGAATATTTAAATTTAGAATTTAAACTTGTGATAATTAATATAAATAAATTGTGAAATCTATTTAATTAATTAAGAGGAAGATAGCATTAATTAAATAAAACTGTTTATTTAATTTAACTAGAAGAATTGGAAAAATGAACAATATAAATAAATAATTAAATTTATTTATATGTAGATGACTTAAGAATATTAATTAACTAATTCATATTTAATTAATTAACAAGTTTGATTAACCGTGACCATTTTTAGATGTGTACAGTGATAACTAAGAAATTTTTGGTATTACATGATCTTTATCAAGATGACTCTTATATAAACCTACAACATGGATCAAAACACACAACGGTTTTTCTTTCCCTACGATATGATCAATCGACCTCCCATTACAAATAGGATCTAAAACATTGGATGTTACATTCTCCATCATCCCACAGTCAGACCAGTTTTGTTTGAGGCTAGGCCACCCATGGATTTTCTCAATGAAATTTTTCCCTTTGGTTCTTCTCAAATGCTGAAAGTTTCCATTTGAAAATGAAATATTCATTGTCCACCATAGCGGCTTCAACCCCTTGTCTTCCAAAGGAAAATTTTCCTTAGAAGCATTTTGTCCCAAGCCCATAAAGCCCATCACACCTTGCAAAGATTTTTTTTCATTGCTTACCAGAAATTTAAAGCAAATATAATTGACGAATTGTCTCTCTGCAATATGTCGCCATCCACCTCGCACACCCCTATCCTCAATGAATCAATTCTCCAACTTGAACAAGGCCCACCTAAGCAAGCTCAATTAACACCTGAAACATCACCTCAAATGTCCAAGAGACCTAGATATTGTGAAAGTAACTCTGTCATGCCTCCTCACATAAAACAAGTTTACAAAGAAAAGGAGAAAGTGGATGAACAACCTTCCATGGTTCCTTTGGTTCCTCCCCTTAGGGATGAAAAAAACCTATGGTTGATCAACTTGTTCCTTCAAAAACACAACTTGATAACATAATCAAAAGAAACAAGGGAGATAGGGAGCATAGGCGTAGATGTCGTGCCCTTGCTTGCAATATACATGAAGAAGAAAATAAAAAGAATCATAATTTACACTTGCTAGATGCAAAGCATGATAATCCTCCTCCCCACCCACCACAACATGACCCTATACAAAAACCACAGCCAGAGTTACACGCTTCAACCAACATCATCATTCATCCTTGTATTTTAATTAATCTGAACAATGATGATGGTGAGATTACTAAAATAGATGAAGAGGTGCATAAAAATTGTAACACATTGTTTTCCTCTTCCATGAGCTTGCATGACAACTCTCCTCGGATGAGCATTGACCTTGATGCTAGTTCTACAATTTTTGTGGTCCCTCTAGCGAATTGCCCACCCTCACTTTACACTAAAAAATATTGGGAGGAAGATGACTTGGTCGATGGTTGACGTACATTTTCATTACTAGTCTTTTTATTTTTCTTTTTCTTTTGTGTATGTGTGTATCATGTTCTCCCGTATTTTTTTGTTTGATGTTCCCTCTCTTTGTGACATTCTTCTATTTTTACCTTCATTCTTCTATATGTCATGCATTTATTTCGCTTTTCACTTTTATTTTGGCCTTCCTTTTAGGGATGTTGCAAGGAATTGAGACCGAAATTTCCCTTTCATGTTGACCCAAAAGGCCCCTTTTTCTTGTGTTCTCCTTTTGGGGGATGATGCAAGGCATTGAGACCAAAATGTCCCTTTCATGTTGACCCAAAAGGCCCCTTTTTCTTTTATTTTTTTCTTTTTCTTGTATTCTCCTTTTGGGGGATGATGCAAGGCATTGCGACCACAATGTCTCCTTCATGATGACCCAAAAGGCTCATTTTCTTTTCCTTTTTCCTTTTTTTTCCTTCCTTTTGTGGATGCAAGGAATAGAGACTGAAATGTCCCTTTCATGTTCTCCCAAAAGGCTATTGTTCTTTTTCTTTTCCTTTTTGGCTTCTTTTGTCCTTTCGGGGATGATGCAAATCATCGAGACACCCTTTGTCTCTTCCATGTTGATCCAAAATGACTCTTTCTTTTCCTTTTCGCTCTCTTTTTTCCATTCTTCCAATCGTATGTATTTGGGGAATGATGAAAGTTCTGAGCTCTCTAAACAAACATTGCATCAATGAACATACTAACCCCCAATCCATAGATCGCTTATGCATTTGGTGTTTTCATTTTTGGGGCAACCCCTTCCCTTTTATTTCTTTCTTTTCCATTACATGATGTAGCCATCCTCGGAAACATATGAATATGCATAGGGGCTTTCCAACTTGGCTCTCATGCGTTTCCTTTCTTTTAGCATTTTTCGTTTTGTTACTTTGAATTAATTGCTCATAGTATGGTGTTTCATAATTCCTTTAAAGTGGGGGCATACATTGGCATTATTTCTTTTTGTATTTTTATTTTTTCTTGGTTCTTAGTACAACCTTATTATTTTATAAGATGCATTTGTCACTTTGTGGATGACATTAGGTGTAATGTCCTTCATAAGTGTGATCTATCTAAGAATATTACATTCCTCTTAGTGGCTTGATGTGACACAGTGCATCCCCTAAGTTAAAAATTTTCTATTCTTTTATCGGTCCTCTCTTCGAGACATTTGACACAATGTTTCCTAAGTTAAATAGCTCACATGAACTAAGCAAGAATCATTTCATTATTCTTTTACATTTTTCATATGGCAACCTTACATAACATAGCTTCCATGCCTATGGTGCCATCTTGCATTTGTTTATGACCTCCAAGCATACAAATTTTTTCTCATCTCATGAAGCGCGAAAACTAAACCATTTGTATTTTGTGGAACCTTATCAAAGTTATCAGGAGATATAAGTTTGGTATGGTTAATCGGTAAGCCCAACCAGTGGCACAACTTTCCCAATAGCCATGTCTATTAGTGTGTGAGTGAATACCAGCGATGAGTGTATGTTTCTCACCTTTTTGGCCTTCTCCCTAGGTGGAAAACCATGAGTTTTGTCACCCCAAGGCGAGTATACATCCTCTTGGACAAACAACCTAGATCTGATCCGCAACTAGCTAGACAAACAGTCGAAGCTTGATCTGACTTTCCCTTTCTTTTCATTTTTTCACATCACTTCCTTGTGTGATATTTTGTGTTGATGTTTGGTTTAGCATGGGATCTTGATCCAAGGGGCTTGATCACCCCTCTTGATTATTTTTGTCTAATCTTGTCATCATGAGTACATTTGTATCCCTCTTGATATGCATGTTGAGCTACTTTATTATGAGTTTGAAGCAAGTTCATCCTCTCACTAAAGTGGGGGCTAAATGTGTCACAAAGAAAATGTATCCTTGACATTTTCACTCATTTGGGCCTTTCTAATGGATTTTGGTCTAATTTTTCCTAGATTTAATGTTGTAATGTGGCCAAAACATTCACATTAGGCCTTGAATGCTTGTGAATCAACAAAAACCTAATGATGTCTTGAAAAGAACACTTTTCTAAGACCTTTCTAGCATAATTCACCTAAATAACTTATTTTTACCCTTTACCATGCCTTATTTCAAATTGTTATAAGGAGTTGTAACAAACTCTCACACTTTCCTAGGCTTTTCATCAATAACGTGACCATTAATTCTTCTTAAATGACCCCATTATGAACTTACAGGTCATACTTAAGTGTTGTTTGGAGGAGAATCCCATTAAACAACATAAATCACACTTTAATTCCTATTAATTAGAAACATTTCCCTGGTAGGACAAGGTCACCACCTTGAACGACTTAGTCCCATTAGACTTAAAAATTAAATTTATTTCAATATTCTGGCTGGATATTATCCTCTAAACCCTAAAGTCAGCCTGTGATGAGGTATTTTTGGGAAATTAGTAGAAATAATTTATAAATAAAGGGTTTTCCCCTCATTTTCATCTCTCCTAACTCACTCAACATTTCATTGTTCTCAATCAAGAAATCAAGTATTCAAGTAATCACTCTAAGCACTTCAAGTATTCATCCAGTGGAGTTAATATTTGCATATCTTCGGACTTCTACATCAAGGGTTCGGTGAGTTTTTGCACTTGCATGTTGTTGAATCATCTTTCCCTTTACATTTCATTTCATTTTCTAGGGTTTGATTATGAAAATGGGGTTTGACTAGGGCAAACCCCTATTCTCTAACCCTAACCTTTTCCCCCTCTTCGCATGTGTGTTTTGCAAGTCTTGTATGCATATTTATCAAAGAGAAAGGTGATAAAAGGTGTCACCATATCATGAATATCATTCAAAGTCAACAAAAACCTAAAAGAAGCTTGGAGACAACATACAAATCAAATTCTGCAGATTAAAACCCGTACAGTTGTTAGGAGAAGAAATATAGGTTGAAAGCTACAGGTTCCAACTCTGAGATCCTTGAAAGCTATAGGTGGACTAAGCCACCACCATTGGAAAATTAGTCCTGCTATCGAGCCTGAAAAGTGATCTTTTTAGTTCTCAATACCAATTTCCCTGAAACCTGTTCCGACAGAATCTCCCCGAAGCAAGACTAAGTCGTCCAACCTGGTGTAAGTGTTCTAGTTGGCCTCAATAGTAGAATATAAAAGGTTGTAGAGCCTCCCAACATCACACTTTAGATTCCAAGTAAACTTCTCCATTCTTCTTCATTTCTGTTATAGTTTGCATACATTCTTAGGTCACTCTTGCATACAACATTGTGTTTTCAAACATCTTTTGCATTTCATTAGTTTTAATTCAATAGTTAGTTTCTTTCATTAGTTTTTATCATTTAGATACATTCTAAATCTCTCTCACACACATTAGCTCTAATATTTAATGAAGCCCTCCAAGTTTTGGGTGTGAAAGAACTCTCTCCTTTTAGGTGAAAAACCCTAGAAGTGCTAGAGAACCCCTTTTCCCCCAAAATTTGTGGTTCACTTGTAAATAAATAGGTTTATGAAGCTTATGAGCCTCTAATAAATTATTCCATAGTAGTCCCTTTATTGAACTATTGACCCATCTAACTGTGGCATTCCATAGTGTTCTCATTGTAAACTCTAATGTTGGTAGTATTCCTCCACACCAACTATAATCTCAACTCAACATATTTTGATACTTTACCTCTATATAACTATATCTCATGTTTTCCATGATGGCTATCCACTTCTCTCAAATATTGAGTTTATATTATCCCTTGACAGTAAATTTTTCACTCTCAACGCTTTGTGATAATATTGTGTAATATCTCTTTCATTTGATGATCAAGGATTCAAAATATTTCATGAGAAGATTAGAGAAAATTGTATACATGTTTATGGTAAGACAATCAAAATCATTTGACAAAACTAAATCACAACCTTTTATATAGCCTCCTTTGTACCTTAGGGACTATTCTATATGGTGTTGTTAAAGATCTCCTTATGTCAAAATTTTCTTTTTAATTTATTTGGAAACCATTTCACAAATACCAAGTGTATGTTTAACATCATTTTACATTGAATATTTGATACCCATTCATGCTTTATTCTTTTTCTAGTCACCATTACCTTCTTTCTAGCTTCTTTGAATGGATAGCTTTTATATTAGGATGACATGTTTTGAAAGATACACAACTTGACCCATATATGTTAAGATCAAAGTAGGATAAATTATGGAAATGGAACCAATCTTGATCGCCAAATGTGAGAAGTACCCTAGATCTACAAACATTACCTTTGAATCCTATTTTTCATTATATTGAAAGGGACATGTGATAGGAACAACTATATATTTGTGGTGGTATAATATCATTGAAAGTTCCATCCCAGATACTATGGAGAAAATTTTAATTGTTGGGATTAGTATGCCATCTTCAATTATCATGAAATTACCAAGGAGAACCATTATCAATAATCCAGTGTACACATTTTGGTATTTTTCAAGAATCATTTTGATACATTATTAATTATTTATATTTGGATACTTTCTGAACCATAATTTTTTGCGAAAGACTAGAATTTATATTTTGGGACAATAAGATTATCAGGAAAAGTCTCACCTTTTGATTGTGACTAAAATTTATCAAAACCCAATCTCCAAGTCCTCAAATAATCCCATCACCATCTTTACCAAAAAATGTATGGAAAAGTTGGGAATTTCCCCAAACCAATCATAGACTACGGTTTCAATCTCATTGGAAGTAGGAGATTTCATCCATGTCAAAAAAAAATAGTAAACCCACAACTCATTATCTCCCTAGAAATGGTGCAATGCTCAAACATGCATGTAAGTATGTATAAATTAGGACTTTACCATTGTATCAATGAAGGTATTATCTTCTCTTTGACATTAACTAATTTTTATTCTACAAAACCAATATTTCATGGAGCACAATTGGGGATGCAAAAAAGTATCCAAGATTTAGTTGGCTGAGAATTGAGAAGATATCTAATTTTTTGTAACAATCCACAAAAAAATCTACCATGTATGTGTTGAAAACACAGTTGTTGTTGCACCAAAAGATCAACCTGTTAATGCCCGATACAACTGTGAGAGTTAACGGATCTAGAGGAGACAGTTAAGCCATGTCACGAATTATGAGGGGAGTGTTGACCATCTTCGAATAATCTTCGCCTCAGCGTTACCCAAGGGGATTCGAACCTGACACCTTTGGCTCTGATACCAATTTTTGGAAACACAGTTGTCATTGCACAAAAAAATATGGGACTATTAATGCTCGATACAACTATGAGAGTTAACGGATCCATGAGAGGCAGTCAAGCCATGTCACGAATCCTGAGGGGAGCGTTGACCATCTTCCAACAGTATGATCATGTATTTTGAACTTTTCAATATCTAATGACTTACTAAGATAATTGTGACCACCTAAGCCATTGCAATTGTTCTCTCAATTTATGCTCCTCGCCATCCTCATACTTAACCTTGTAATAATTTACCTTATAATCAAAATCACTTCTCCTTTGTAAAGCTGACCACCATAATCTTTCATTTTTTCTTCTTCCTATAATTGTAACTTCTCCCCTTTATGCAATAATATTCTTGTTAGAATATTTATGTCATTCTAATTTAGTGACATCATGACATGTATGAGTAGAATTCAAAATATTCCAAACAACTAACATCTTCAAGATTACTTGATAATAGGCTGAAATACTTCATGTGGACACCGTACTCTCTATTAATTTGATTTTAACTCTGAGGAACTGATTCCACCATAAGATTTTTTCTAGTCCTCAAACTTGTTGCTTTGTCAAGATATAAAACATGTTATCCTTCTTTTTTGAGTTTAACGCTTTTGAACATCTCCTTTCCATAGTTCTAGAATAAGTTAGAGGTCTATCTACAATTTTTTTTATCAAAATCTCTTCGTTACTAACTCCATTTTATTTTATTCCCTTTCTATCCTCAAGAACTATTGTCATATAGATCAAGGCTCAAATTTTATTTCTACTAGCTATTTCAAGGCTTTGTTGGAGAGTTTTCATTCTAATATTCACAATTATTTTGACTAAATAGTTTTCCATCTTTGGTAGACATGGTGTGTTCTATCTCCTTTGATGGTATACAAGAGATTTGGTTAAACACTAGGATCCTCACCCTTTATCAAGGTAAGGAATTGGAGTTCCACCATATCGAACATTGTCTTTTGACAAGATTTGATGATTTATTTTCATTACATGGTTCCTACTAACAATACACCCAACAATAATTGTTCTAGCCACCCACTAAAGGAGACTTCCATACTTAGGAATAATTCACTCCTATTATATGAAATATTTTTAAATTTATAATTAGATGATAGGCTATTATAGGTGGGAAATCCACCGGAATCGTCTAACTATCGGACGCCGGTGGACTATTCCGGTGGGAAATCCCACGGGAATTTTTTTAAGTGGTTCCACTGTGTACAAAAAAAATTCCCAGAAAAATCATTTTCAAACACCATCCAGTTGACCATCTAGAGAAATTGCACACACCTACCGCCTATTACGGGATTCTCTGTTACCTAACAAAAGCATTCACCGATATAAACACAGACACAATTCTCCGCTAGCAAGAATGCGAAATGACCATCGCTTGACAGGAAATTAGCGACGACAAAAATAAACGTCCACCAACGAATGTAAAACAACAATGATTCGTCATCTGTCGGAGAAAAGTTGACGTAGTTTATTTTATTTATTTATTTTCCCACCACTAATGTTGTCACCCATCAGAGTTTTCAAGTCCCTTACCTAATCCTCTTCACTGTCATTTTAAATGAAAAGATAATAAGCAGATGTTATTTAAATATTTCCAAGTTTCTTTATTTTTCCGTTATTTAAAAGCTCACACCAAATTTTTCAAAAAAATTAAAGTATTTTTATAAAACATAAAATAATAAATATAATTTATTAAGTGATATTAAATATTATTTTAATTTTATTATATAATTATATTATATTTAAATTTTTAATTGAAAAAAGTATAATTTAGATTCTACTTAATAGTACATAATAATTTATAGATTGATTTAATATTATTTTATAATTATACAAATAATTTATTTTATTTAGAATTACATTTGTAAATAATACATAGATAGAATAGAACAAATAGATTGAATTAAATCTATATTTCAAATATATTGAACAATTTAATTTTAAATAATATGTTTTTTTTTTACAATTGTGAGGTGTTATTATATTAAAAATATATTATTCTGAGGTGTTAATATATTAAATATATTGAACAATTTAATTTTAATTAATGTCTTATTTTATAAATTTAATATAAAATATACTACTATACATAGAGAGAATAATTGTGTTATTAAATTTAAAATTCAGCAATTACTTTAATTACATATATATTCACTTAATAAGTTTATTATTTTCTTTACTAACTACTTTTCATTTAATTAAATATAAAATTTGGCTGCCTCATTCAAGTCTATGTGGTGAAGAGGAAGAGCGAGCAAGAGAAAGAGAGGAAGAGGAAGAGAAATAGATAGAAATATATAGGTAGAGGGAGAGATAAATACAAAGAGGTATCTAAGGAGATAGGGAGGGAGAGATAGAGAGATATAGAGGAAGATGTAGAGATAAAGAGATATAGATGGTGAGATAGCGTGATAGAGAGATAGAGATATAAGGAGATATAAAGAGGGGAGGAGAGGGAGAGAGAGCGAGACAAAGATAGACAAACAAAAAGAGTTAGAGATAGGTAAATAGAGATGTAGAGAGGGAAAAATAAATAAGGGGAGATAGAGAAAGGGAGAAGGAAGTAGGGGGAGATAGAGATATATGGGAAGAGAAAGGGAAATAGGCGGAGATAAAGAGACAGATAGGGGATAGGAAGGGAGAGATAAAGGAGGGAGATAAAGAGAGAGGGAGGGAGATAAAGGGAGAAAGGTTGGTAGAGGAGAGATAGGGAAGAGGGGGAGAAAGGGAGAGATATAGGATGAAGAGAAAGAGAGAGGAAAAGGGGAGAGAGGGAGAGAGATAAGTAGAAGAGGGTGATGCAGAGCAAGAGGATTCACAACTCAAAATTCCATTTACTTGAAAACTTTCATAAATTTATTCATCTCAAACAATGATTAAGTGCATTATAGATCATAGTGTAATCATTCTCACAACAACCCACAATTCAATGCAACAAAAAGTCATTAATAACTTTCAAAAAACAAATAATTAAGCCAATCCCTTCAGTAAGATTTAAGATAAAATAATTACAGACATCCCTTCCAATTTTTATGAAGATCCAATGGTTGAAAATAAAGTTATTGTGTTTCTCCCAAAACTGCAAACCCTAGGCAATGTTTAAACCTTCCCTCACCAAAACAATCATATCTTTCACACAACTCAATAAAATTCAATGAGACAAAAAAATTGGAAACTAGATACATAGACCTTTCCATCCATATATGATACTCTATTATTTAAATCCATACCAGTCCATACAAATCACAACTTCAACCTAAAAACAATGTAGAAATCATAAAATGCACACCAAACTTGAGGTTGTCATTCATCAAACTCCAAAATAGTATCTCCAACCCCTCCAATTCAAGATTTGGAGGGTGTACTTATACATTTACAACCAAAACCAACTATTTTCAACCACCTTTTAGTTAGTTTGTTGAGAAAACACCTTAATGACACTTTTGACAAGTTGCTTGACAACTTTCCTGAGCAACTTTTACAATTTTTTACAATACAAAACAACTTTAAACATTATTTGACAAATGACTTCCTAAGACTCAAACACCTATAAAATGGTTTGATAAACCTTATTATAGGACCCAATACATAAAATAGATAAATTATTTACAAATGGCCTCATGGAGGCTTAAAAGTAACTTGGTGCTCCTGCACCAGAGGGAGAGAAAGATGTGAGACGAGAGAGGGAGAGGGAAGAATAATGGGGAGAGAGGGAGACATAGCTCAATATATATAGAGGGAGAGGGATAGACATAGAAAGTGGGTTATATAGAGAGATAGAGGGGGATGATGAAAGAGATAGAGAGATAGTGATAGAGGTAGAGGAAGATATGGATATAAAGAGATAAAGAGATGGATATAGAGTGGAAGAGATGGAGGGAGATATTGAATGAATGAGAGAGAGGGGGGAGAGGGAGATATAGCTCAATAGATAGAGAGCGGAAGAGGGAGCTACATAGATAGTGGGAGATATAGAGAGATAAAGAGCGATAGGGATAAATATTAATCTTTATCTCTTTATCTCTTTATCTCTCTACCTCTCTCTATCTCTTTGTCTCCCTCTCTATCTATATGTTTCTCATTATCTCCCTATATATATATATATATATATTCTTCCCTCTATTTATCTTTATCTCCCTATCTCTTTATGTGACTTTATCTCTATCTATACATCTCTCTCCTCTTCTCTCTTTCTCTTTTCCTTTATCTATTTTTCTCTACCTCCCTCACTATCTCTACCTCTTTCTCTACCCCTCTTTATATTCCTCTATATTTCTATTTATCTATCTTTCTCTATTTATCTCCATCTCTATCTTTATTTCTCTCTTCTCTCTTTTTTCCTCCCTATCTTATTTTTATCCCTTTATTTATATCTTCCTTCCTCTCTCTTTATTTATCTTTGTCTTTACTTTCAAAGTAACTACTGGGAATGATTGCTTTGTAGAGATTACTTTGATTTTAAAAATGAATTTCTTTAGTCCCTTCTTCAACATAAGCCCTAGTAATCTTCAAGTTTTCAAAGACTTCAGGTTTATAGTTCCTTTATTGGAGAGCTCGAATATTTTGCAACTAGCTTTAACCGTTCAAGTTTTGTTGTACTTTGGTGAAATGCATATAATAGAATGGACATATAATTGAAATGAAAGAAATATTTTAATAATGGCGAAGAGAACAAAATAATTATGGGATGATAAAACAACATTGGGAAAGAAGTGTATTCCATAGAATCCATGCTACCTAGGTGAAATGTAGACTAACTATTATGCCATAAAATCCATGCTACACTGGGAAAGAAGTGCATGCCATAGAATCCATAAAATAATTATGGGATGATAAAACAACACTGGGAAAGAAGTGTATGCCATAAAATCCATGCTACCTAAGTAAAATGTAGAAAACTCTTTCTAAAATTTAGGACTAACTATTTATACTCTCTAGGAAACTCTTTTAAAAACTATTTTTTTGCTATAAATAGCTAGTTTTAAAAATGGTAGGATATACTCTGCCAATATATTGAAGGGAAGGGGTAAAAATTGCAGGAAAGTCTATATTTACTTTCTTAAGACTAACTATTTATAACAAAATTCAATTGATGATGGGGTGCGAGAAGATTTGCAAATGAACAAATGAAACTTTATTTAAATTGGCATGCTATGTTAAATGTTACACAACTTATGTTTTTTATACAATGAAAGAAGACTTGTAACTTGAAAGGTCGATTGGATTAAGTATAGTTGTTGTTGGTTAATGATATACCTTGTAACTCAATGTAACATAATGGAAAATTGCATGTTGTGGGAAAATATTTTAATAATACAAGAACTATTCTATGACACATGAAACATAACCAATCTCTTTAGGAAAAACATAAATACATCTTCACTTTGGGAAAGTATTTTTATAATACAAAAACTATTTTATGACATGAAACATAACCAATCTCTTGAAGAAAAATATAAATACATCCCCAGTTTTTATCTAATAGATTAAGGAAAATGATCTGAGACTTCATAAAACCATAGTTTTACAAAGTACATACTATAAGTGTGGCCTACAAAATGGTGGTCTTTCTATAGAAATGCATAAATAATGAAGGACACAAAAATTGTATCATTGAGGTGACCGAGTATAGGAAGAGCTCATCTTGGGGAGCAAGAAATTATTAGTCATTTTAGTGCTATTTAACCATCATAAGTGCAATATTTTTCTGGAAGTCTTCCCAGCCCCAACTCCAGAGGCCATGTTTCAATTCTCGAGAAGAACATGAAAATGCAGTGCAATGTGAGATGGGTGACCTTGTGTGAATTACCCAGGTTAACCAGGTTCTTTTTTTTTGAAACATGTGTGAGGAATTTTGAAATAGAAGATGGGTTAACCATGGAACAGTCTCTCTAAATGAAAAGGGGGTTATCAAATGAAGAAAAAAATGAGCATGCAAGAAAACTATAAGCCATTTGTCTTGAAGACCTAAAAAATAAAAGCAATAGAATGGTTAGATGAGTTGATTAGGTGTCAAATTTTGGAAAATAAATTGTAGCTTAAGTAAATAGCTGAAATGCATAATTATGTAAGAGGGAAATTAGACATATTTTAAGCACTATTTTTTTTTTTGAGTTCTATAATGATTTCTACGTATTTAAATTATAGTATTACTATTATTAGAAATGTTTTTTTTCCAATGTATGAACAAAATTACCATAATAAATTGAATATACTGAAACCATTGAGTATATCTTGCTATATATCTTACTATTAGCGTAACCATTGCACCTCGTTGAGGTGCAAGCGCTAGTGCTTAACATAGGAAAATATTGTGCAAGAGAAATAATCAAATCACATCTCAAAGAGCATATTTCAGTCTCTTGACCAAAAAGATCATAAATCAACTCAGAATATTTGCCATGTACTTCCCCATCAATGTATCTCTTTATTCAAAAAATAGGAATTCCAAGGGCTAAAACATCATGGAGATTAAAAACCTCATGTAATAATGCCAAATTCTCTCTCTTTGATAGGCATTTGTTCAAGTTTATAATCTTAAGTTCCTTTAGGGATTTTTGGGACTCTTCTAATTTTATTTTTTCTAAAATAGTCTTCATATCATACTATGTCTATAGTGTCTACTCTCTCAAATATAATTCTATTGTTCTGTTCTAAACTATCTTTATGAGGTTTCTATTGGCTATCATGACAAAAATACACTTGCAAATTGTCCTTTTATATGACCACCACAAAATTGTGCTTTTGGTCTAAACACTTGTATCTTCATTGTAATTATTTATTTTCATGATTGTACCTTAACGAGTCTGCCACAAAGTTTGTATGGTCGACCATCATTTGGTGCTCTATTCATCTAGGTCTTTGTTGTCCTCTTTACCTATTACCAAACCCTTTGCAGTAATGGTAGTCCTTATTTTTTATGTGCAAAGCAATGTGCATGCTCAATAGAGGAATCCTCTTGTAGTTTCCAAGCTAAAGACTTATTAGAAAAAAAAAAGAGTATTTTTGGGTAAGTGCATTGAAATGGGAGACCAAAAGGGGACCTTTATTGGATTTTTTTTTTAAATCAGAAAATTAATTTTGGATGCGAAATTAAAGATAGTTATGCCTAAATTTTGAAGATGCAATAAAAACAAGGGTCATAGCACTTTGAATCTACTTACTAAACTACTATTTTTTTAAAAAAATAGAGGAGGTTAAGGGGTTAAAATAAGGGGTCCACACAAAGTGGTCCTATTTTTATCAGAAAACATAACATAGTGTCTCGAGTGGACCCCCTAAAGTTTTAATATTTTTTAGTATTTCAAAAATTGCTTATGTAAAAAAAATAGCTAACACCATGTAGTTTATGCTTGATTTTTCTACTAATTATTTAATGAATATATGGTTTTTTACTAATTTTTAAAGTGGGCACATCCTGGAAAACAAAGAATTGAACATGGGGAGCCCTATTTTAAAAAAAAATAATAATTAAAAATATTTGTTTTGACTATGTATATAATATACTGTCATTTCTAAAAATATTATTTATTTCAAAATTTGACAAAGGGGTAAAAAATGAAGCCAAACATACCATAAGTAAGGTTTTTGAAAAAAAATGGAGATACTAAATAAAGAAAATTAAAGATCAAAACCTTAATATATTGGAAATGTTAAAAAAAATACATGGTTAGAAAGCCAAGAGAGTTTAATGTTACTGTATTATTCTCAACTTAACATTTAAATATGTCCAAATTTGATGGATAACATGCTCGACATTGTGTTATTTTTTTTTAAATTCCAAAATCACATCTTTGACCATTGAC
This sequence comes from Sequoiadendron giganteum, assembly GCA_007115665.2. Lineage (NCBI taxonomy): Eukaryota > Viridiplantae > Streptophyta > Pinopsida > Cupressales > Cupressaceae > Sequoiadendron > Sequoiadendron giganteum. Next base: position 66,424,631 of record CM021101.1, on the reverse strand, counting down.
ATCTAAGTCCAACCTTTTGGGTTGAATACCCATGAAAATCCAACCTTAAGGGTTGGAAATTCCCAAAGAAAGAAAAAACATGAGAACATTATAGCACACTCTCATTATAATTCTTGATATTGTTATAACACAGTCACATTTATCTGAAGAAAATTGGCTCTATGTAGTCTCTCTTTCTCTTAATAAAAGCATGAGTGCATTATAACATACTCACGTTCATGTGAAGAAAAAACTCTCCCCTTTTCCCACACTACCTCTCCCTCCTCCCTCCCCTCTTTAATCTATATCTCACATCTCTCTTTTTCACTCCCTCCCTCCTTCCCTCTCTAATTCTCTTTCCTCTCCCTTCCTCTCTCCCTCCATCTATTCTCTCTGTCTCAGGCTCTCTCTCTCCCTTCCTCTCTCGCTTAGTTCCTATTTATACCTCGACCTGTGCCTCCCTTCCTCCCTCCCTCCCTTGCCCTCTCTCTCCCTTGCTTCCTTTCTCCCTCTCTCTAGACCTACCTATCTCTCATTTCCTCTTTATACCTCTATGTATCTTTGGACCTATCTCTCAACCTCTCCCTCCCTCCATCCTTCCCTCTCTACTTCACTCTATATCTCTCTCCCTCCCTCTCTCCATCTCCCTCTCTCCCTCTCTTCTATCTATCTCACCTCTCTCTCTCACCTCTTTATCTCTCTCCCCTTTCTACCTCTCCCTCATTCCCTCTCTACCTCTCACTCCCTCCCTACATATCTTTTTTTGTCACACCTCTCTCTCTCTTCCCTCTCTACCTCTCTCTCTCCCTCCCTACCCATATCTCTATATTACACTTCTCTCTCCCCCTCTCTACCTCTCCCTCACTCCTTCCCTCTCCACTTCTCTCTATTTCGCCTTTCATCTCTCTTTAACTAACTTTCCCTCTCTCTCTCTCACCTCTCTATCTCTCTCCCATCTCTATGTCTCACTCCCTCATTTTCTATCTACTTCTCTCTATGTCTACCTATTCCTCTCTTTAACTACCTCTCCCTTGCTCTCTCTCACCTCTCTATATCTCTCCCCTCTCTACCTCTCCCTTATGTGCCCCTTCCTCCCTCCCTCTCCATCTCTCTCAATCTCTCGCTCTGTCTCTCCCTCTCTTCATCTCTTTCACCTCTCTATCTCTCTCCCCTCACTACCTCTCCATCCCTCCCTCCTTCCTTCTCCACCTTTCCCTCCCTCCCTCTCTACCCCTCTCTTCTCTCTATCTCATCTCTTTCTCTCTCTCCACTCACTATTTTTTATTTAATTTTAACTCTAATTCTAACTCTAATCTTAACCCTAACCTTAATTCCACTTCTTTCTTTAATCCTAATTCTAACCCTAACCTTAGTCATAACCATAATTATAACCCTATTTTTATTTCTAACCTTAACTATAACTTTGATTGTAGCCCTAGCCATAGTCTCAATTCTAATCCAAATTCTAATTGTAACCTTAATCCTATTGTAGTGTAAGTTCATAACTATAAATCTAATCTTAACCCTAATTGTAAGACTAACACTAGATCTTATCTTAACTATAATTTTAACCCAAATATTAAGTACAAAATTAACCTTAACCATAGTTCTAATTCTAAACCTAACCATAAACTTAACTGTAAGTTAATCCTAACATTAAAATCATATTTGAAATATAATAAAAAAAAAATTTGTTTACTCTTTTAACTGTAACTCTTATTCAAGCCATAATTTGAAATCTAATCCTATCTCTAACCTTTATTCTACCCTATCTAACCCTAATGGCGAGTACAAATAAGACCAAATAGAAGATTTTATCCGATTTGGTGGCCTTCAAGGCAGCTAAATACCATCTTCAACGCTCGTATTTTAAGTTTATCTCCAATATCAATGGGAGAATGCAGAGTGGTCAATACAACTGCCTAGCCTGTACATAAAATTGTAATGCTTATTATTTTACTATGCATGCTAATTGTTCCCATTAGAGCAGATCGAGAGATCAGACTTGTATCCTTCGGATGCAGCAACAGACCCTACAACGAAGTTACAGTCTTTGAGAAAAAATTAAATGTGGGTCTGTTAGCCGTGCTGGAAAATGTCGTTCCATCTAAATTTGCTACAAAAGATGTGGTGGTAGGAACAGATCTGGCAGATTCAGTATATGCACTGGTGCAGTGTAGAAAGGATATGTCCTCTGCTGATTGCGTTAATTGCATAAAGGTAGCAGATAAACAAGTTCGCGACTGCTTCATTGTTACTCTTTGCGGCGGTAGGGCAACCTACGACGGCTGTTTTCTGCATTACGAGAACTCTATTTTTAACAGTCTCTACATCGATGCCAACGCGCCCACCTCCAATTTGTTTTCCGCAACTGCTCGAAGTTTGATAAGCGATTTTCGCACTGCAAGTCCGCAAATAAATGGTTATTTTGCTGCGCAGACGAGACAATTTATGCACCTGCCTCCTGTCTGCGTTCTCTTTAAGGGGATTCCTGCAAAACATGCCTGAGTATTGCTTAGACCAACATAAACGCTCGCAATTTTGTTAACGCTTTCGAAATATTTCCTTTGAATTTACAATTTCAGAAATGTAATTTACCTTCAGTCGATCACCTGAATCGATTTTTTCAAAAATTTATATCAGACAATTACTTCTGAAGGAATAAGCAGAGATAAATGTAGGAAAAATAATTTTTAAATTCTATTCATTCAACACTGAACAACATTTTTCAAATTTGCTACTTCAGAGCAAAAACTTCATATTCATTTTCTATCACAAAAACAATACAAACATGCCCATATATAAAAGTTTACGGCCAAAGTCAAAATTTATACAATATTAAAGGTTTTTAAAGTTAGCCATCAAAATCATGACCACATCGAATTAAACATAGTTCTACATACTTAAATAAACGTCCTTTATATCCTATCTGTCTCCCAGCACAACACACAAAACAATGCCACCAAGGAAGGTCAAACAAAGTAAAAAAACCGCATTATTGCTAAAGGATTTTGAGAGGCCGTGGTGACCGCGGTGACCAGCAAGAAATGCTAACCCGCATTACTGCGGTGAGGGAGGAAGATAGTCACGGTATGACAGTTGATGCACAGATAGTTAAGAGACAGTCCACCACACTACCGTAGACAGTTAGTGAAGGGACCGCGGTAAAGTGGTAACCATGATCCGACGGTTAACAAACGACTAGGCAAGGAGCAGCAAAGAGCACCGTGATACCACCGGTGGTTAGTGAGATGACCACGGGAAGGCGGTGACAGTGATCTAGCGGTTAACCGCATTGTCACAGGCATCATGCGGTTAATGCGCGATAGGGAGGTAACTGTAGAACGAGACCACCATGCAACCACCGACAGTGAAAAGCATGACCGCGGTAATCTGGTATACTATGAAGGAGATGATCATGAGACCACAGAGAGGAGAGAGAAGGCTTGTGGTAGCCTGGTAGACACCACCAAACTGTGATCAGTTAAGATTGAAGGCGCGGGGGCGCGGTAGGAGTAGAAAATATGTGAGCGAGTGGAGTGAAACTCCAACACTCCCCCTTGAATGAAACTCACGCAGTCTGTCACACCCAATCTGGTCTTTTGGCATATGAATTCATCTCAGCCCAGTGACTTGGTAAGAATGTATGTCTGTTGCTCATCCAACCTGCAAAACTCCAGAATGATTTCACCATTTGTCATCAGCTCCTGGATGAAATGAAACCGAGTATCGATGTGTTTACTCCGCTTGTGAAACACTAGATTCTTTGACAAAGCTATGGCTGAATTGTTATCAGTTTTTTCTTTGTGGCCTCTCTCTGCTCATTTTGAATCTCCTTCAATATTCTTCTCATCCATACTGCCTGGGAAGATGCGCTTGTGGCTGCAACATATTCAGCTTTAGCTAAAGACAATGTGACAATAGGTTGTTTATTAGAAGCCCATGCAACTATTCCACTGTCAAAGTGAAAGACTTAGCCTGATGTGCTTTTCCTATCATCAACACTTCCAGCAAAATCACTGTCAGTAAAACCTATTAGTTTGAATTGATTTGTTCTTGTATAATGGACACCAAAAATTTTAGTTTCATTAATGTATCTTAATATTCTCTTTCTAGCCATCCAATGTGACTCCTTTAGTGCTTCCATGAATCTAGAGATTAAACTAACTGCAAATATTATATCAGGCCTTGTTGCTATTAAATACATCAAACTCCCTCCTAGTTGCTTATACAAGGTTGAATTCACATCTGATCCTTTGTCTTCTTTGCTAAGTTACAGTCCAGTTATCATTGGAGTGGGTGCTGACTTACAATTCACCATATTGAATCTCTTCAAAACATCATTAGCACACTTTGCTTGTGAAATAAAAATGCCATTTTCATTCTGTGTTACCTCAATACTTAGAAAATACTTCATCAGACCTAAGTTTGTCATTTCAAACTCTTTCATCATTGTTGTTTTAAAAATTTCAATTGACATATTTCCGATTAAGATCAAATCATCAACATACAAACAAATAATTAAAATTTCACCATCTTCATTCACTTTAGTATACAGTGTTGGTTCACTATTGCATCTGGTAAATCCGTTATGTATGAACTAACTATCTATTCTATTGTACCAAGCTCTTGGTGCTTGTTTTAGACCATACAAAGTTTTCTTCAGTTTGTAAACTTTATCTTCTTGTCCCGATATCTCATATCCAGGTGGTTGTTCAATGTAAACTTCCTCTTCAAGATAGCCATTGAGGAATTCGTATTTCACATCTATTTGGTGAACTAACCAACTATTTTGTGCTGCTAAGGCCAATAACATTATGACTGTGTCAAGGCGTGCTACAGGTGCAAAAGTCTCATTATAATCTATTCCAAGTTGTTGTGCATAACCCTTCACAACCAATCTTGCTTTGTGCTTCTGCACTTCTCCATTTACATTCAATTTAGTCTTATAAATCCATTTAACACCTATGACATCTTTATATTTTGGAAGACTCTACAACTCCCATGTCTGATTGTTTTCAATTGAATCTATCTCATCATCCATTGTTGTTATCCACTTTTCTTCTTTGATTGCATCTTCATAATAAATTGGATCTTCAGCTTGAAAATAGAATGCAAAAAGTGTAAACTGTTGAGGATTATTCTCACCTTCATTTTGATTGTAAATATCACTCATGCTTTATAAAGTTAGATTTGAAAGATCACTCAAATTTGCAAAATGTGGACTTGAAGGTCCAGTGCCAGATGTTCCTGTTGTGGTTGGTGTCTGCAATTGCTGCTCTTACATTACTAGTTGGTGTCAATTGTTGACCACTTGTCTGAGGTTGAATAGGGACAACAGGTACATTAGCTGGAACTGAAATTTCATTCTCTTCTTGAGGAATATTGACTGTAACATTGACTGTACTCTCTTTACTTCCATCCCATGCTTCATCTTCAACAAATTGAACATCAGTGCTGATTATAACCTTCTTGGTTGATGGATTAAACAGTTTGTATGCTTTGGATTCTTCACTATAACCAACAAAAATGTATTTCTCTCCTTTGTTATCAAGTTCTCTTCTCAACTCATCAAGTACATGTGCATATGAGACACATCCAAAAACTCTCATGTGAGACACACTATGATTTTTACCTGTCCATGCTTTTTCAGGGATAATATTCATCACAGTTTTTTTTGGGCATCTATTCATGATATATGCTGCACAAGATACAACATCAGCCCAAAACTCATTTGTTAAATGTTTGGCTTTCAACATACTTCTAGCCATCTCCATTATGGTTCTATTTTCCATTTCAGCTACCCTATTCTGTTGAGGCATGTATCTTGTTGTGAACTATTTGTGTATTCCATGCTCTTTGCAGAAATTTAAAAATTCTCTTGAAACATATTCACCTCCTCTATCTATTCTTATCACTTTTATAAAATTACCACTCTTTTTTCAACAAGAGACTTAAATTGAGAAAATAAATTAAACACCTCTCTTTTCTATTTTAAGAAATAGACCTAGGTCTTCCTTGAATAATCATCTATGAAATTCAGAAAATAATAACTACCACCTATTGAAGGTGTATGCATTGAGCCACACAAGTCTGAATGAACAATTTCCAATGGTGCTTTAGCTCTTGTGGATTTCCCTACTGGGAAAGACTCTCTGTGTTGCTTTCCTAGTATGCAACCTTCACAAACTCTCTCGAGTTTCTCAATTAATGGAATTCCCTTTAGCATGCTCTTCCTATGAAACAAATTCAGACCACCAAAATTTAAATGACCAAATCTTAAGTGCTAAAGCCAATTTTCATCCTTTACCTCTACCTGAAAGATATTTTGTGTCACAATTGACACCTCTTGTGCTTGTGCAAAATTTGTGCTTAAAGCTAGCTGAATTCTCAAAGGAAAAATTATATTGTTTGTCATATTGATTTTAGCTATCAACTGGCTACTTGGGTATTTGTCTAAAATTGTGCACAACCCATTTTTGAAAGTCACTCTATAACCCTTTTGGCCTAACTATCCTACACTCATCAAATTGTGTTTAAGACCTAACACAAAATAAACATCTGAGATATATTTTTTTGCCCCCTACTTGGTTAGAATATTAACATTTCCCTTTCCTTTAACTGACACTTTGTTGTCATTACCTAGGGTGACATCTAACTTAATATTCTCTTCTAGACTTGTAAACAAATCTAAGTTCCCTATCATATGATTACTACAACCTGAGTCTAAAAACCAAACTTCTTTCTCACTAGCTTGAGCTACATTACAGGCTCGCTCTTATCTGGTCTATGGTCCTGATTCTCTCTAGTAAAATTTGTATTTTGTCTACCCATATCATACTGCTTCTTCCTACACTCATTTATGTAATGTCCAAACTTTTTGCAATAATGGCATTGGACCTCAGATTTCTCATACCTTTGACCTTGAGGAAAGTTCTGAGATGGGTTTTGGCTATTGCTTCTTCCACTTGAACTTGATTGACTGGTTATTTCTTCCACCTCTGTTGTAGCCTCTAACCCTTGCTCTGAAATTCATTCTACCTCTGACTCTTCCTTGGTTAATTGAAGCTTGTGACTTGAATGCATGTTCCAATGACATATTTTTTGTTCTACTGAGTTAGTGCTCATGATAAACTACTAAAGCATAAAGCTCATCAACTGAGTACTGTGTGAGGTCCTTTTGTCTCCTTTATTGTGAATGAAATTGGCCCAAATATTATGGGTAAGATTCTCAAAATATTTTCTACAAATTTGACATCTTCTAGTGTCTATCCATGTGTTCTCATCTAGTTTACCAGTCCCATTATTTGAGTAAAGTATGAATCTATAGACTCATTCTCTTTCATAAAAAGAGTCTCAAACTCTCTTCTTAGTATTTGTAACTTTGTAGTTTTAAATTTGTCCATTCTTTGATATGCAATTTGTAAAATTTCCCATGCTTGCTTGGACTTGGTAGTGGTTGAAATTCTAGGAAAAATGCTTTCATGTACATCTTGTAGAATGAAGAAGTGTTCTTTTGAATCCTTCTTCTTGTTATCTTTTAGTAAATCTTTCTTTGCTTGTGTTAGAACATTATATGCTGCTGCATCTACATGCTCTAGAAACCCATTCTCTATAAACTACCATAAATCTTGTGAATAGAACAATGCTCTCATTGTTATGGACCAATAGTCATTATTCTTTCCATTTAACTATGGAATTTTGGGATTACTCAAGCTTGTGCTTACTTCCATGATTTACAGACTCTCTACAAATAACCTTAGGCTTTGATACCATGTGAAGGAATAAGCATAGATAAATGTAGGAAAAATATATTTTAAATTCTATTTATTCAACACAGAATAACATTTTTAAAATTTTGTACTTCAGAGCAAAAACTTCATATTCATTTTCTATCACACAAAAAATACAAACATACCCATATATAAAAATTTACGGCCACAGTCAAAATTAATACAATATTAAAGGCTTTTAAAATTAGCCATCAAAATCATGACCACATTGAATTAAACATAGTCCTACATACTTAAATAAATATATCCTATTTGTCTACTAGCACGACACACAAAACAATGCTACCAAGGAAGGTCAAACAAAGTCAAAAAATTGTGTTATCACCAAAGGATTTTGAGAGGCCACGGTGACAAGAAATAAATGCTAACCCGCATTACCGCGGTGAGGGAGGAAGATGGTCATGGTATGGTGGTTGATGCATAGACAGTTAAGAGACGGTTCACTGCACTACCGTAGACGGTTAGCGAAGGGACTGCGAAAAATCGGTAACTGTGATCTAGTGGTTAATAGACGACTAAGCAAGGAGCGACGAAGAGCACCACGATACCGTCGACGGTTAGAGAGATGACCATGGGAAGGTGGTGATAGTGATCTGGTGGTTAACCACATTGTCGCAGGCATCATGCAGTTAACACATAGTAGTGAGGTAACTATAGAATGAGGCCACCGTGCAGCCATCGACAGTGAAAAGCAAGATCGCTGTAATGCGGTATACTGCGAAGGATATGAGTGTGAGATCATGAAGAGGAGAGAGAAGGCCTGCAGTAGCCTAGTAGACACTGCCAAACCACGAGCAGTTAAGATTCAAGGCGCAGGGCATGGTAGGAGCAGGAAACTGGTGCGAGAGTGGAGTGAAACTCAAACAACTTCTATTTACAATGATTTATTCACAGTTGAGGTATTTTCCATTTTTTTTTAGAGAAGAAGGTGATTTCTACAAAGCGAATAATAATTGGTGTTGCGGGAGGGGTATTCCTACTTGGCTTTATTCAGGAAGCAGATAATGCAGCCAAGCCAGAAAAAAAGTTAAATTCTTACAAGTTAAGTTTAATATACTATAGATAAGAAAGCAAAATTCTTGCAAGTCAATTCGATCTTAATTAATACTAATATGACAAATATATGGAATAGGGGATATTGAAGGAGCAACAAAACTGCGTGGACCAAAACCTTTTGAGTTCAAGATACAGAAAAAGGCAACTAACAATTTTGATCAAGTAAATAAGCTTGCACAAGGAGGGTTTGGTGAAGTATTTAAGGTAAATTATTGTTTATTTTCTATTCATATTAGGCTTGTGTTTTTAATCTATTCAATTTATGAATTATTTGATATTTGTAGGGTACTTTGAAAAATGGTAAAGTTGTGGTAGTAAAGAAGCCGACATTAGGTCATTTTGTTCATGCAATTTATGAATTTGAAAGTGAAGTGAAAGTCATTTCTAATGTTCATCATATAAATCTTGTGTGCTTACTTGGATATTGTAGAGAAGGCCAAAAAAGACTCCTGATTTATGAGTACATGCCCAATAGCAGCCTCAATAGAATATTATTTGGTTTGCTATTCCTTAAATTTTCTCTTGGTTCTTTCATTTGTTACAACAAACATGATAGGTTTTGAAATTCTAGTGAATTGTCCTACATACAAGAAAACATAAAAAACCCTTGAGTTGGAAGGAAAGGTTCAACATTATCCTTGGCACTGCTCATGGTATAGCCTATCTCCATGAGGAATTCGATGTCTATATCATCCATTGTGATATTAAATCAAGCAATGTATTACTTGATGACAACTTTCAGGAAAAAATAGCAGATTTTGGGCTCGCAAGACTTCTTTCAAATGATAAAATTCATGTTAGCACAAGATTTGCAGGAACCATGTGAGGAAACTCCTACTTTATCTATTGTTTTCTGATTTCAAAGTTTTCTATAGAGATAGGAACACCATCCTCTTGGATTTTGCAAAGCATACATGGTTCTTGAGTACGCTAACTATTGGAAATTAACAAAGAAAGATGACACTTATAGCTTTGGTGTGGTGGTTCTTGAAATTGTTAGTGGAAAAAAAATCATTGAATTGAAGCAACCACCTCATATGCAATATCTGCTTCAATGGGTATTCTAAAATTCTATTAACATTCATTTAATTATTTTATCCCATCATTCTCTCCCTTAAATTTTTTGATCTTCTCAAAAAAAAATATGGCAGGTTTGGTGCCTATACGAAGATAACAATATTTTAGAGGTGGTGGAAAGTGAAAAGGATATGTAAGGGTATAGTCAAGAAGAGGTGGTGAGGGTGATAAACCTTTCACTTTTATGCATACAAGCTTCTGCCAATCATAGGCCATCAATTTCTGAGGTCGTGACAATACTACAAAGTAAAGATGAAATTGCTTTTCAGAAACCTCTACAACCAACATTTGTAGATAAGGGGTACAAATTACATGGAGAAGGTTCCACTTCTAGCACATCTTCATCTAAATCAAATGCTACGATTACAAAATCCCTTAATGGTCGTTATTAGTGGTTATTTCTCTTGATGATAGACACATGAAGAGTAGTAGGGAATGATGGATAGTTAAGTTATAACCGATTATATTGTTTATCCCTATTTTCAAATAGGATTTAAATATTAAAATATATATTCTTCCTTTATATCTTTAAATATATTTTTTCCTTTCTATCTTTAAACATAACCAAGAAAATTTTCAAAAGAGATGAGTATCTAGTCACTCAAATTTATGAATTTAAATATTGGATAATATTTGTATACTTTGTATATTTTATAGTGGATGGGTGACCTTATTTAATCTATTTCAACTATGAAGGATATAATTTTTTTATCATAGTGTTGCATATAGATGACATATTATTACTTTATAATAATATGAGAATGAAAGTTATCTTACAATTTGACATGAAAAATCTTGGTGTTGCAAATTTTTTTTGGATAATATAGAAATTATAATTAATTGTGCAAATAGAAATTTTTGGTAACATAAAAAGAGATATGTTGAGCTGATTTTTTAGAGATTTAGGTTGCACTTGATAGTAAGCCTATGTAAACTCCATTTGTTGCTAATTAAAACTTGTCTATAAAAAATGTCTGCAAATAGAAATTAAATTTGAGGAAATGTGTTATATTTCTTACGTTAGAATAGTTGGCATACTCATGTCTAAATTTTTTTTAACTATACTTGGAATTGCACATGAATTTGTAGTTGTGAGTACATATATGTCCAAACAAGATAAATAATATTTGAATAATATGAATAAGGCTATTAAAAACCTATATGGCACATTAGCTTATGCAATTTATTATGAAGGAAGAGATGATGAAAATACAACTTTATTTATTCATAAAAAACTATGGAGTCTAATTAGGTTGAAGATCACTAGTAGATATGTCAATTCAATATTTTTCTAATACTAGTAAATTGGATGCAAAGAAATATAGGTAATGGTCTCATTATATACAACATATGCTAAGTACATAGTAGCTACTCATGCATGCTAGCAAGTAGTGTGGGTACACATGTTACATGCTTTATTATTTGTCTTGAAACAAAAAATCGTATGCATTGACAATGATAGTAAGAGTGTAATATATTTGGCTAACAATCTTATTTATCATGCTCGATCAAAGAATATTAGAGTACAATATATCTTTTCAAGAGAAATACTTGAATGAAAATGGGTACTATTGGAAAATATTGATACATAGAAGAATGTTGTTGATTCATTAACAAAAGTATGAGTATTTCAAAAAAAAATCTTGGCATATAGAATATTAATAGGCATGGTTGCTCTAAACAATTGAGAGTTTATAATTATAGGTCCCTATATAAAGTATTAAACAAGTGGAAGAATATTAGTAAAGTTTTGTATACTTTACATGTTTGATAGTCATGGGAAACTCCATCATATTTTACATACTTTGTATGTTGTATAATTTTTTACTTTTTCTTCATTCTACATTGAATATTTTTTTATGTTTTCTCATGTTTATCTTTTGCATGAATCATGTTATGTATAAAACTAATTTTGATGTGTTTAGAAATATTCATATGTGACTAAGGGTGAAATATGGAATTCATTATTGTATTCTAGAAAATAGTTGAATTTTATACAATAGAGAAAAAAATTCTTGTGTGAGGATTTTTATCCAAAAATATTTTTAAAAGTGAAAATGTTGCTTACAATCTTTAATTTTTATTTATTCTATCGTATCTTTAGATCTCATATGTAATAATTCTATTTTATGAGAATTTTTTTATCGACTAAAATATTAAAATTTAAAATTTAAACTATTCAACTATAGTAAAATGTCAACTATGTTTGTTCATGTTATAGAAAAAATAAGAATTTTTTTAATGTTTAAATAAAATATTTTTCCTTTTGTGTGTTACAAGTAAATTATTGTATTGATAAAAAAAAAAATATTAATTATTTTCAACAACAAATTATGACATTCTAAAAACTTCATTTTGTTTAAATATATTGTCTTATTATTTAAGTTTCATGAATATTATAAATCTCAAGGAAACAGGTCTATTGATAGATTGAATTTTACTTAATTTTATTAGAGAGCCATCTAATGTGTGTACTGTTTTGTCTTATAGATGATTTTTAGTTATCATTTTTATTTTGTTTCTACTCTTCATGATATGAAAGTTGTGTATGTAGAGCTAGACCAAATTAAGATAGGAACCCGAAACACTCTAGCAATGAATAGATGATCTTAAGTTTAATTCCTAATTTATCCAAAAAAAAAAAAAAATTTTAAAATTCTCCATAATCATCATATCACTTTCTAACCTGATTTAAAAAAAACTATAATAATCTCATAACATTTTTTAAGAGAATTGCAACCTTAAGGTAAACAAAGATGCTTATTGGTTGTGAATCAAGCAATAACAAGATGGACACCATTGTGCGGTTGAGAGAAAAATGAGCCTTATATTGAGCCTCATGGTCAAGCTACATAGTGATCATGAGTGATGAATTAGTCTGTCATAGTGGCCTATGTACTAAATGCATACATAGAGACCATGACTATTGACTCATGAATGCCTCCCTTGTTGACTACTAAATGCCTGTATACATCAACAGATCAAATCTCCCACTAACCATGCTTTCATGAACATGAACATAAAAATGAATATAATAGTCTAACACAAAGCTTTTGGAAGACTTTGACGGAGTTAAAGTTGTACACATCTTCATCCACCACATGTTCAACTGATGGCTTACATTGTAGATAGCCCATCCATTAGACAACGAGAAAAAGCTTCAGAAAATTTGTTTGCTTCATTAGATAGATTCTAGAACTCAAAGAATTTTTGAATTGTTGGATTATACCATCATTGAAAAGAGTTAAATTCTTCTTCAATAGATGGTTCCATGCAGGGCTAATTTTCTTTGTTGAAAGACAGATTTTACTTGGTGGCTACTCTCACAATAGGATTGAGTGGGGGTGGCAATTTATTGACTTGACAAATGAGATATGTGGCCTTCATCCATGGAGAATATTTCAAATACTCTCATGTGTTATATGTGAGCAATGTAGGGTAGAGGGGCCCATAGTGGAGAGGCGTCCAATAGTGGGGATAAAATTAGTCCTCATTGGGCTCCATAATGGAGCACCTTCATATCTAATTGAAAAATAATTTTTATCCATAAAGTACACAAACTAGCAAATCATGTGATGCCACATCAACGCACCAATAAAACATGAATTAGTGCATCACTATCAATCTGACCTTTTTTTTGAGCCATTTTGGATATTTCAATAAAAAGCATGCTAATGTGGCATCATACATGATGATGTGGCCTTAAAAATAAATATAGAAGCACGTGAGTTGCCAAATAAACTGTTGTATAAATTTGGGAATGATTTGAAATGTCCACATAGGATTTTGAAAACACGAAGTTAGGATGCTCCTTTATGGGCCCCTCTCCCCTAATTGTAGAGCAAACAAATTAATTACAAATTAATTATGTCGTCCCCTACATAGAGTAAAGCAAGCCAAGCCAACAAAGATTGGGAAATCATTTTTCATCAATTTTTTTACCAAAATTAAGTATGCTATGTTAGGAAATCAAAATAGATTGATATAACATCTTATCATTTTAAATAGATTAAGGGTTTTTAGTGAGTTCATCAATTTTCAGCAGTGTTACTTGGAGACACATCCCTAGGTCTAAATTCTCATGTCCCCTCTGGTGCAGGAGCACACCTAGGCTAACCTCCAGGATAGTTGTTTTGGCTTGTACTTGACTCTAGCCAAGTCAGGATGTTAATTTGTTTTCTGACCTTAGAAGGTCACTGCTTTTGTGGGCTAGGTGAGTTAGTCATTAGGACTAAGGTCACACAATTAGCCATTGTTAGTAGTTTAAGTTTTCTTAGTGTTAGATGTCTAAGGTGAGATTAGAGTCTTAAAGGTGTTCTAAGCACATAGTGATGTTGTAAAGATGCCATAAGGTCATTAAATGAGTCGGTTCCTCGAAATCTAGAGAGGATAGTGGTCCTAAGAAATAGGATGAAGGCATAGAGAAAAATGCCAAATGTTGTAAAGAAGTTGTCATGAAAACATTTGCAATTATTGCAAATGTTGCATGCAACTCGGTTATCTTTGGATCCCCTTAAGAATAGGAAGTGGGAGATTGGGCAATAGGCCCTAGAATCATGGAGATGGCATCTAATATGACAAAATACTCGAATCTCGAGGTATGTAGGGAGATTGTAATAGTTTTGAGTTGAATATAGAGCTCTGCAACACTGTTTCCAGGGAGAATCCAAGCTTTTGTGGTGACAGACATGTTTAATGGATTGAGAGACTAAATCTAGTGGTTGTTCAGTGTTCTATAGGATAATCTAAGACTTTTTCATTTGATAAGCGAGTTGTTTAGAGTAGATATATATTGTGTGAGTTAAATTGTTTTGATTTAGAGTTCCTACTGGTCGTGTCCTAACTATTCGGTGCTTTCATGGCTCCCCCATAAAATCTATCCTTGGGAAACACCTAAGGATAGGTGGCAATGATAGGGGAGTCATTATTGTATACAGGTTTAGGATTACAAGTCATGAAAGATTGGAGAGTTTTGTTTACTACTAGGCCTTAGGTGAGCAAACAAAGCCCGGTTAGAGGTCTAGGAATGAGAGATTGAAGATTTCTTGTAGGGTAGAGACGTATTGTATGGAACAGGTACCGTTTCAAGTAGGGTTTCATCATAACTCAACCTACTAGGTGGATTGAGGTCATACAAATCACTTAGACTATGGTTTGAGCAAGATACAAGCAAGGTTATAGTCAGTCCTAGAAATTAGGCCTATTAACCCTATTGTCCTAGGTTGTAGGAAGCTAGTGTACAGACGTTGTCAGGCCCTAACCACCACTGAATCTTTTACAACTTCCAAATGGGTATCCAAATATGTTTTTAGATTTTTAGGGTCTTTGGGAAAGTTTTGCTAGAATTGGAAAAATGGTACTGGTAAGGGCTACAAGAATTAGGCCTATCTAAGGTCTCCAAATGGTGAATCCTTGAACCCGGTAAGGATAAGGTTAAAGATCCTTCTAAAATTGTTCAAATTGAAAAAGTTATGAATGTTTTCATAAGGATGGACACCCCTGCAATGAAGAATGAAGTTTGTGAGAAGATAGCACTTAGAGTTTTCTAAGTGAGGGAGAAGAATTGTACTATTTAAAAGGTGTTAGTCCTACAAGGTGAAGCACAAAGGATAGAACTCTTAGAGAAGAGTTAGAATTGGACTTAGTTAATTATTTAAGCCAATTTGGACCTAGAGGAGACTAGGTTCCTAGAAGAGACAAGTTAGGTCTCTTAGTTGCAGTGCAAGAAAACCTTAGAAGACTCACATCATATTGGTATCAGAGCCTGAATTGATCAGGCTTGTGGTGGATGTTGTAGCCTACTGAATCAGTGGGAGAGAATACACCAGTGGAAGATAAAACCATGGTGACTAACTCTGAGTTAGCCAAGAAAGTAGAAGATCAAGAAGAGGATAATCGATTGCTAAGAGAAAGATTGTCCCAAATGGAGCAGCTCTTGGGTGAAGTCCAAGACAAAACTGATAAGGTCAGAGTTAAAATTGATCAAAAGGAAGAGGAAGAAGCAAGGGAAAAGGAATTATAGTTGGAGGAGGAAGCACCAACACTTGACCTTGTTCTTCTTCAAGAGCCATTCTTAGAGCCACTAAAGGCATTGAGTGGCAAAGCTTTGGAAGGTGTGCCACTATTTAGTGGAAAAATGGATCCAGATTCAGTCGTGGATTGGATAGACAACATTGAAAAGCATTTTGAGTGTGATGGTATCTCAGAGGCACAAAAAGTTATGGTAGCCAAGTCTAGACTAAGAGGTTCAACTCTTACTTGGTGGAATTTTGTGCAAAACGAGAGAGAAAAGGATGGAAAAGGTCCTATAGTTACTTGGAAGGGCATGGTAAACAAAGTGAAGCAGACCTACCTTCTTGATGACTATGAAGTTCAAATGCATAGAAGGAGACACAATCTAAGACAAAAAGATCTAGATGTACAAGCCTACACCGAGGAGTTTCAAAAGCTATGTTTGAGATCAAAAGTAGTAGAAGATGAAAGCATTAAGCTTGCAAGGTACTTGAATGGCCTCAAATGGTCTATTCAAGAAGAATTGAGTCTAGTGAACTTCAAAACCATTTGCCAATGCTATCAAATGGCCTTGAAGATAGAAGAGAAAAGCAAGAGAAAGCAAGACCAAACTTCAAAGAATAGAGGTAAAGGAAAAGATAGTAGAGGACAAAGAGGTGGCTATGGTGGAAAGAGTTAAGAACCGAGGGCTCAAGGAGAAGTGAAGCACATAGAGCAGCAAGAATGAAGCTCAAGTAGAGGTGGTAGAGGAAGGAGTTCTAACTCTAGCTCTAGAGGAAGAAATGGTGGACAAGGAGGAAGAGGCAACTACTCTACCAATATGAAATGCTATCATTGCAATCAAATGGGGCACCCCACCTATAGATGCCCAGAGAAAGGTAGTTCTTCGCAAGGAGGTGACAATAGAACTAACCTAGTTAATGAGGAATCTAATGCAGTAGACAAACATGCTGAAATACCATTGACTTCAAAGGAAGGAGAGAACCTCATGATGAGGAGAACTTTGATCAAGGAGCTGGTGAAGGAGGAGCCAAGCCAAAGGAGGTCTTTATTTAGGATAAAGTGCAAGATGATGGGGAAAAGATGTAGAGTCATCATTGAATCAGGCTCTACTGATAATATTGTGTCATAGGAAGCAGTCAGCAAACTAAAGTTGACAAGGATACCCCGCACCAATCCTTACAAGGTCACTTGGCTCAATAAAGGCCAACATGTGTTAGTAAATGAACAAGCATGGGTGGAGTTCTCAATTGGAAGGTATAAAGATAAAGTTTTGTGTGATGCATTACCTATGGATGCATGTCATTTGCTCCTAGATAGACCATGGTAATCTGACTGCCAAGCCATACATGATGGAGGAAAGAATTCTTATTCTTTCAAGAAGGACAATGTGACCTTCAAAATATAGTCACTATTGGAAGATACAGAGGTGAAGACAATAGGTCCTAACATACTCATGGTTGGTAAAAAAGAGTTCTTAGAAGCTTTGGAAGAAGGAGAAGGAATTGGTTATGCATTGGTGCTAAGACCAAGAGAGGGAGATGAAGGCAGGGTGACCAAGAAGACAAAATTACCAAAGGAGATTCAAAGCATGTTGTAGAATTACCAAGATATAGTGAGTGATGGACAACCATCAGCCTTACCCCCTAAAAGAGCCATAATTCATAGGATAGACCTTATCCCAGGAGCTACCCTTCCCAATAAGGCAGCTTACAAAATGACCCCTCAACAAAATGAGGAAATAGCTAGACAAATACAAGAACTCCTAAACCAAGGTCTCATTAAAAAGAGCATTAGTCCATGTGCCGTACCCACTGTACTAGCACCAAAAAAAGGAGGAGATTGGAGGATTTGCACTGTTTCAAGGGCTATTAATAGGATAACTATAAGGTATAGGTTCCCTATCCCTAGAATTGAAGACCTAATGGATTGTCTAGGTGAAGCTAAGTACTATAGCAAGATAGACTTAAAGAGTGGTTATCACCAAATTAGGATACATGAGGGGGATGAGTGGAAAATAGCCTTCAAAAATAATGAGGGTCTATATGAGTGGCTTTTGATGCCCTTTGGATTGTCTAATGCCCCCTCCACATTCATGAGGCTCATGAATGAAGTTCTCAAAGACTGCATAGGCAAGTTTGTGGTAGTATATCTAGATGATATACTAATTTTTAGCAAGACAAGGAGTGAGCACCTAGAACATCTTGAGGTTGTTTTCAAGAAGCTGCATGAGGAGAAGTTGATGATCAACTTGGAGAAGTGTGAGTTCATCAAAATAGAGCTAGTGTACCTTGGATTTGTCCTATCACTTGGCAATCTGAAAATAGACGAAAGCAAAGTGGAGGCTATCATGAATTGGCCTACTACAAGGACAACAACAAAGGTAAGGATTTTTCATGGCCTTGCACAATATTATAGGAAATTCATAAGGCATTTTAGTGCAATTTGTGCTCCTATGTTGGATACTATTAACTGAGGCATGAAGACCAAATTTGTATGGAATGAGCATGCTAACAAGAGCTTTGAGTTGTTGAAGGAAAGGATATCTACCCAACCTGTTTTGGTGCTACCAAGCTTTAAGAAGCTTTTCACCATTGAGTGTGATGCTAGCAATGTGGCAATTGGGGTTGTTCTAAGCCAAGAGGGTAGACCAGTGGATTTTCATTCAGAAAATTTAAGTGAAGCTAAAGAGAAGTACTCTTCTTATGACCTTGAGATGTATGCATTGGTCCAAGCTCTAAGGAAGTGGAGGCACTACTTGCTTCCCAAGGAATTCATTGTATATTCAGACAATCAAGCACTTAGTTTCCTGAATTCACAATAAAAGCTGAGCCACAAGCACATGAAGTGGGTCGAGTATCTACAAGCTTACACCTTCACTATCAAGCACAAGAAAGGTGTCCTCAATAAAGTAGCAGATGCATTGTCTATTGCTCTCACAATTTAAGAAATTCAGTTGAAGAGCATGGGAATAGATCACTTCAAGGATCTATATGCTGATGATGAAGATTTTTTAGACGTTTATAGGGTATGTGCTGAATACAAGAACCATTTTCATAGTAAATATGTTGAGTATACTTTGCAAAGTGATCTCTTGTTTAAGGGGAATCAATTATGTGTTCCTAGAGGCTCCATTAGAGAGAACTTGATACAAGAAAAGCATAATGGTGCTTTGAGTGGTCACTTTGGGATCACTAAGACTCAAGAACTTGTTCAAAGGTTATATTATTGGCCTAAGATGAATCTTGATGTTAGAAGGTATGTGGAAAGTTGTGTAGTATGTCAAAAGGCCAAGGGCACTTCTTCAAATGTAGGCCTTTATCAACCACTACCTATTCCTACTAGGCCATGGGAATGTTTGAGTATGGATTTTGTAGTTGGGTTACCCAAGACAAGGCAAGGCATGGATAGCGTTTATGTGGTGGTGGATAGATTCAGCAAGATGGCTCACTTTGTACCATGTAAAACCATTAATGATGCTAGTCAAATAGCCTCTCTCTTCTTCAAAGAGATAGTAAGAATCCATGGGTTACCTATCAGCATTGTGTCAGACAGAGACACTAAATTCATGAGTCATTTTTGGAAGACTCTTTGGCAAAGACTAGGCACTAACTTGTCCTTTGGATCGGCCTACCATCCCCAAACTGATGGTCAGACCGAGGTTGTTAATAGAAGACTTGGAAATCTAATGAGGTGCTTGACCAAGGAGTATGGCCAACAATGGGATCAGTTGATTGGGCAGGCTGAATATGCCTACAATGATACTATAAACAGATCCACAGGGAAGAGTCCCTTTAAAATAGTCTATGGGCTATATCCTAGAGGAGTTTATGAGTTGAGATAATTGAAGGATGGAGTGAAGGGAAGTGGATATGCTAATGATTTTTCATATGCTATGTAGGAGATACATGATACAGTGGGGAAGACCTTAACAGAGAACACCATAAAACATAAAACCAAGGTGGATGAGCATAGAAGAATGGTATAGTTCAATGTGGGTGACTTGGTTATGGTGCATCTTAACAAATCAAGACTTCAAAAGGGAGTCCCTCACAAGTTGCAGATGAGGAGGATAGGCCCCTTCCCTATCTTGGCTAAGTATGGCAATAATGCATTCAGAATTGAGCTACCAGATGACAGTGGACTGTCCCCTGTCTTCAACATTGCAGACTTAGTCCATTACAAAGGACCACAACAAGACATGGATAAAAACCTTCATGAAGTGATCAAAGATGTGGAAGATCTACACTTACCTACTGCTGGAGTCATAGGAGCTGACAGCATATTGGACACAAGAGTCTATAAACAGACTAGAACCAAAGCATACAAGGAACACTTGATCAAGAAGCATGGTCAAGCCGATCCTGATGCAGTATGGATAAAGGAATCAGAGTTCAAGAAGATGGGGATTGCTCCAAGCATCATCAATCCAAGGGTGGATTGAATTTATTTTTTAGGGAGGATGGTGCAGGAGCACACCTAGGCTAACCTCCAAGATAGTTGTTTTGGCTTGTACTTGACTCTAGCCAAGTCAGGATGTTAATTTGTTTTCTGACCTTACAAGGTCACTGCTTTTGTGGGCTAGGTGAGTTAGTCATTAGGACTAAGGTCACAAAATTAGCCATTGTTAGTAGTTTAAGTTTTCTTAGTGTTAGATGTCTAAGGTGAGATTAGAGTCTTAAAGGTGTTCTAAGCACATAGTGATGTTGTAAAGATGCCATAAGGTCATTAAATGAGTTGGTTCCTCGGAATCTAGAGAGGATAGTGGTCCTAAGAAATAGGATGAAGGCATAGAGAAAGATGCCAAATGCTGTAAAGAAGTTGTCATGACAACATTTGCAATTATTGCAAATGTTGCATGCAACTCGGTTATCTTTGGATCCCCTTAAGAATAGGAAGTGGGAGATCGGGCAATAGGCCCTAGAATCATGGAGATGGCATCTAATATGACAAAAGAATCGAATCTCGAGGTATGTAGGGAGATTGTAATAGTTTTGAGTTGAATATAAAGCTCTGCAACACTATGTCCAGGGAGAATCTGAGCTTCTATGGTGACAGACATGTTTAATGGATTGAGAGACTAAATCTAGTGGTTGTTCAGTGTTCTATAGGATAATCTAAGACTTTTTAATTTGATAAGCGAGTTTTTTAGAGTAGATATATATTATGTCAATTAAATTGTTTTGATTTAGAGTTCCTACTGGTCCTGTCCTGACCAGTCGGTGCTTTCATGGCTCCCCCATGAGCTCTAGCCTTGGGAAACACCTAAAGATAGGTGGGAATGATAGGGGAGTCATTAGTGTATATAGGTTTAGGATTACGAGTCATGAAAGATTGGAGAGCTCTCTTTACTACTAGGCCTTAGGCGAGCAAATAGAGCCCGGTTAGAGGTCTAGGAATGAGAGATTGAAGATTTCTTGTAGGGTAGAGAGGTATTGTATGACACAAGTACTGTTTCAAGTAGGGTTTCATCATAACTCAACCTACTAGGTGGATTGAGGTCATACCAATCACTTAGACTATGGTTTGAGCAAGATACAAGCAAGGTTACAGTCAGTCCTAGAAATTAGGCCTATTTGCCCTATTGTCCTAGGTTGTAGGAAGCCGGTGTATGGAGGTTGTTAGACCCTAAGCCCCACTGAATATTTTACAACTTCCAAATGGGTATCCAAATATGTTTTTATATTTCCAAGGTCTTTGGGAAAGTTTTGCTAGAATTGGAAAAAGGGTACTGGTAAGGGCTACAAGAATTAGGCCTATCTAAGGTCTCAAAATAGTGAATCCTTGAACCTGTTAAGGATAGGGTTAAAGATCCTTCTAAAATGGTTCAAATTAACAAAGTTATGAATTTTTTCATAAGGATGGACACCCCTGCAATGAAGAATGAAGTTTGTGAGAAGATAGCACTTAGAGTTTTCTAAGTGAGGGAGAAGAATTGTACTATTTAAAAGGTGTTAGTCCTACAAGGTGAAGCACAAAGGATAGAACTCTTAAAGAAGAGCTAGAATTGGACTTAGTTAATTATCTAAGCCAATCAGGACCTAGAGGAGACTAGGTTCCTAGAAGAGACAAGTTAGGTCTCTTAGCTGCAATGCAAGGAAACCTTAGAAGACTCACATCACCCTCTCGAGATGTCACCAGACAAGGGACGATCAAGAGACATCAGCAGTGCACTATGTGTTTTTTATTTTGATTTTCATATTATAATTCTGAATTTTGAATGCATATTAAGTATTGACAATGAACTCTTAATATAAATGTTATATGCATATTTTATCCATGTTTTCATCTGAATATTTCAAATCTCTCTATATATTGACTTTTTTTTGGAAGCCATATATTTCACCATACATTTCTATTATTAAATTTTAATGCTTAAAGAAAATATTTTTCCTTCTTTGTGTTACAAGTAAAATAATTACATTGTAAAAAGAAAAGTTATTAATTAAAAAAATATTTCAACAAAAAATTGTAACAGCCTAAAAATTTCATTTGGTTGAATATATAAATCTCAAGGAAATGGGTCTGTTGAAAACTTGAAATTTCATTAATTTTGTTAGAGAGCCTTCCAATATGTATGTATTGTGTAGATGATTTTAAGTTATCACTTTTATTCTGATTTACTCTTCATAGTATCAAAGATAAGTTAGTAGAGCTAGGATAGGTTAGGATAGGTGCCCCACACACTAGAAACAAATAGGTGATCCTATAGTTTACTCCTAATTTATCCATAATTTTTTATCAATTTGTTTGAGGTCATCATATCACTTTCTAACCTTGTTAAAAAAAATTTATATAATAACCTCATAGAATTTCTTAAGAGAATGAAAAATATTAATATTATTAACATAAACAAAGACACATATTGTTATAAGAATTCTCAATCTCAAATGAAATTATGGATGTTACTATTTAAAAAGGGAAAAGGAAAAACCCATATTACTAGGAGTATTGTAGTTTTTTTCAATATAAAATTCTTCAAATTTTCTTTGGAAGATACCTCTTTGTTGTATGTTTTCTTGTTGGAACTATTGTATATATTGTTATTGTTAAAGTATGTTTTGTTACTAAATTGCATTCTTTGACTGTGACCTTTCTAGACACTACTGCCTCTAGTTAACAGCTTCAATTTTATCATAACTGATGTAATATAATTTATTTTTCTTCTTAATCCAATGAAAAAATGTTCTTATGGATCAAAAAATTGCCTCCACAAACCCATACTAAAAACCCTTTAATGTTGAGTATAGTGGGAGACAAAAATAGTACGATGGAAAAAATTGTGTGGTTGAGAGAAAACCTTCATCTCATAGAAATTATAGACATATTGACTATGCCTCACAGAAAAATGAGCCTTATCGACCTACATAGTGACCATGACTAATTGAATAGTCTCTCGTAGTAGCCTACATACCAATTTCATACATATTGACCATTGTTGTGGAAATGAAAATAAAAAACCCACAAACTTAAAATATTACAACATAAATTAGTTGCAAAGAAACACAAAAGAAAATTAAATACAATAATAGAATAATAGACAAGACACATATTTACATGGTAAAACCTTGGCAATATGCCAAGGAAACATCCAATGGGAAAAGTATTAGTATTCTTATTACTGAGAGAAATTTATTACAATATTCGCACAACAATTTCTCTTCAATTACAATTCATTACAATGATTTGGCCATTAAGGCACCAAGATATATATAATATTTTCAACTTGTGTCAAACTTAGAAAAAACCAACTTTGTTTTTATTGCTTTTTTTGTTTTGTTTTGTTTTGTTTTTAAATCTTTGTTTCCTTTATCTTTTCCAAAGATAAAATCTTGTTGTATTTCTAATTTTGTTGTCATTATCCAACAATCTCCACCTTGACAATAATTTACTTGATACATTCCCATGCCCATTCATCACCTTTTTTGTAAGTCAATAGAAGTCGAGCACCACTTCATCTTATCTAACTATACTGGTTTTGTAAACACGTCTACACAATTTGCTAGTGTATGAACTTTCTCAAGAGCCACTCTACCTCCATCAATAACTTGTCTTACAAAATAGTATTTAATTGCAATATGCTTAGTCCTACTATGACAAGTTGGATTTTTAGTTAGATGTATAACACTTTGACTATCACAAAATACAATCACCTAGTCCTACACTTTTCCAAACTCACCCAAAAGACCCTTCAACCAAATTGCATCTTTGTATGCATGTGATACATCCATATACTCTACCTCAATAGTGGATAAATAAACTATTTCTTGAAGCTTTGACATTGAACAAATAGGTCCTCCTGTAAGAGTAAATACATAACCTAATGTAGATCTCCTTTTGTCCAAATCACCTACAAAATCTGAATCAACATAAACACAATTTGAACCACTACAACCATCAAAGGTGATACAATAATCACTTATGCCTCTAAGATACTTAATCACCCATTTCATTGTTTCCCAATGCTCTTTCCTTGATTTTCCATGTGTCTATTGACAACACCAATTTCATGTGAAATATCTAGTCTTGTACATACCATCACATATATTAAACTTCCTACTGCATTAGAATATGGTACATGAGACATATAATCCTTTTCTTCTTAATTACTAGGACATAAACTTCAAGAAGTCTTAAAATGAGAAGCTAAAGAGATATTTACTAGTTTCAAGTTCATCATGTCAAACCTTAAGAGGATCTTCTCAACATACTACTACTGTGATAACCAAAACTTACCATGTTCCCTGTCTTTGTGTATTTCCATGCCCATTTTTTTTGTTGCTCCTAGATCCTTCATATAAAAATTCCTAGTCATCTAAGCCTTTAACTCATTGATCTCAACTATTATTTTTCTTGCTACAAGCATATCATCAACATATAATACCAAGATAATGAATAACATGGTCATTTTTCAAAATTTTAAAATAAACAAAATGTTCATACTTACTCCTTGTAAAATTTTGACTCACCATGAAGGAATCAAACTTCTTGTACCATTGAATGGGAAACTCCTTTAGGCCATACAATGAATTTTTGAGTTTACAAACAAATTTCCTATTATGATCTTGAACAAACCCATTTGTCTATTTTGTATATCTCTTCATCCAAATCTCCATGTAAGAACACCGTTTTAACGTATAATCTCTCCAACTCAAGATCAAGTAAATAAAAAAGTGCTTAAAAAAACCCAATAGAAACCAACTTAACAACTAGTGAAATTTTTTCCTGAAAACGAATACCTTCCTTTTGAGAATTCCCTTTTTCTACCAGTCTTTCTTTGTACCTTTCAACTTTATCATCAACACCCTTCTTCAATTTGAAGACCCATTTGCAACCAAAAACTTCCATACCCTTTGTAAGTTTTAGCACGTCCCATAATTTACTCTTCTCCAAGGCATCCATTTCTTCTTTCATTGCTATTTTCCATTTAACATTTTCAGTACCATCCACTTCTTCCTAATAAAAACTAGGCTCCCCATCATTACAAATCAAAGCAATAGATGAAACATAACCATCATACCTTTTAGGTGGATTTTTGACCTGTGTAGATCTCTTTAGATCTAGTTGTAGAATTTCCGCATCTTCCCATAGATTTTATGCATCATCATCTTCTTCTTTAGAAACTTCTTCTTGCTCCCTATTTTTTGTAGATGGATGAGTTTCTAATTGAATTTGTTGATGTTGAGGTACTTGTTCCTATTTCAAATCAACTTCTACTATATCTAATTTTGTGAGAGGGGATTCATCAAATACTACATCTATACTAATAATAAATTTGTGGATAGTAGGATCCCACAAACTATATCTAATTCCATCACCATAACCAACAAAGACATGTTTCTTGGATTTGGGGTCTAATTTAGAATGTTGATTTTTGAAATAAGAGCATATGCATCACAACCAAAAAAAATTATATTTGAATAATCACAAAAATTACCTATCCATAGGTCTCTTCAGGAATCGTACAGTCTATTGCAACTTATGGTGACTGATTTACTAGATAACAAGTTGTAGAGATTGCTTTTTCCCACAACTCTTGTTGCAACTTGGAATTATTGAGCATGCTCCTTGCTGGGTATGTGCAGGATCATGATGGGCCAAAAAGTGGCAATATGTAAGCCATATGATGGTCCATGTAGCTGACGACTTTTTATTTTACCCAAAATTGATTAAACAAAAAGGGTTTTTAGAGGAGATTCTCAACTTTCCACCAATATAAATTATGCTTTACTTTGAATTTAATAAATTATTATTATTCATTTTCTATTAGAATTACGAATAAAGTCCTAATTGATAGACTGATTGAAAAACATCTATAAATTTCAAATTGTATCACATTTTTTGAATCTAAAACATGTGTCACGTTCTATGCATTGGATACTATAGGATTAAAAAAGAAAAAAAGTAATTTCATGAATTTTTGACCAAGTTAAGGTAGTTAGACAGACGAGCTTTTATATTTTTTAAAATTTGTAATAAACAATTCATAATTAATTATTTACTTGGAAAAAAATTATAAAAAAATATGCATCACATCAGGACACGAGTCATCTACTTATATCTAAAAGATTATAAAAGAATATTATCATTTTATTGTGGTTAGGGTGGTCAGACAGACACCTACTTCTTATTTTTACCCTGAAATTTATATACTACTGTATTGAAATTTCAAATTTTCACCAAATATATTTATTTATTTTAAATAAAGGTATAGTAGTTTAGAAACTAAATTCAATTTTCTATAGATTCTATTTTTACATTTTTTTGAAATAATATAGATAACTTATTCAAATTTTTATGTCAAGTTGTCTAACTCTGATTTTTTGTCTTTTTATTGCCACTTCAGGGCTTGGTTTATCCATGATGATTCTGCACATACCCTGCTCTCTCTAGAAGACTCCTATTCATGTGTTTAGTAACACCATTTTTCTGAGGAGTGTAAGCTATGCTTTTATGCCTTTCGATCCTAGCTTCCTTACAGTATTTTTTAAGTTCCAAAGGTGTGTTCACACACCTCCATTATCTTTTCTTAAGCACTTGATTGATCTACTAGTTTTATTTTCAACAAATACTCTAAAATTCTTAAATAAATTAAACACGTTAGCTTTTCTTTTAAGAATATAGACCCACACCTTTCTAGAGTAGTCATTTATAAATTTCACAAAATATGATGATCCTCCAAAACAAACTATAGGGGACATCTGGTCCCCAAACATCTGAATAATATAATCTAGAATACCCTTGTATGACTACCTGCTTTAAAATTCTATCTAGATTGCTTCCCATACACATATTGCTTGCATAAATTCAAATTAACATATTTTAGATTTAGAAGTAACTTATGGTATAATATTACCTTCAACCCTTTCTCCCTCATATGACCCAATCATTGATTTCACAAACAAGTAGATTCATTTTCTTCCTCATATACCACTACCACTTCATTTATGACAGTACTCCCTTCTATCTTGTAAAGGTTTCTAATATGTGTAGCCTTCATGACCACCAAAATTCCTTTGGACACTTTCATTGATCCACCTTGACTTGTAAATTTATAACCTCGAGAATCCAAAACTCTCAAGGAATTTTTTTTTTCTGAGTTCTAATACACGTCTTACCTTTACTAATGTCCTCACAATACCATCAAACATTTTAATCTTAATGCTCCCAATACAAATAGTCTTACAATAAACATTATTTCCCATAAGAAAAACAACACCATCAATAGCTTAGTAAGAAGAAAACAAATTCTTATGTGGACACATGTGATTAGAAGCACCAAAATCTAATAACCATTCCTCATGATACTTTAAGGAATTACAAATGGATAAAACTTCATCAAACATACCTAAATTTGTCTCAACCAAATTTGCTTCCTTTTTGGATTCATCATTGTCTTCTTTTTTCTTACAACAATATTTCTTGAGATGCCCTAATTTATTGCAATACCGATATTTTCCTCTCCAATATTCCCCTTTTTCGTGGATCGACCCCTAACCACCATTATTTATGATGTGGAAGTTTCTATGTTAGATTTCCCCTATAGTGTCGCACCTCTTCAGAAAACAAAGCTCCCACAATATAATCAGATTCAAAGAAGTCAGTTGTACTAAAGCTAATAGAAGTGACTAAATGATTCTAGGATTTGAACAATGAACACAATAACGTAACAACCTCATCTTCATCTTCAAATTTTACACCCATACTAGCTAATTGACATATAAGAGTATTGAAAATATTTAAATGATCAACAATTTTTATACCTTCTTTCATTCATAAACTATGCAGCCACCTCTTTGAGTAGATCCGATTTGTCAAGGATTTTGTCATATAAAGAATCTCCATTTTACTCCATAAACATGCTGCCATTTCATCTTCAATAGTATTGAAAAAGAACAACATGTGCTAAACATAACTATATTGTGCTAAGAGCTCTTGTATCTAGATCATGGCAATCTTCATCAGTCATATTTGCAGATTTCTTTGAATTCTCTACCAACACTTTGTGCAATCCTTGTTGCACTAACAAATCACACATCTCAAGCTTCCATAGCTCAAAATTATTCTTCCCCTTAACTTTCTCCACCTTGAACCTTGCATTCAAAACCTGTTCCATCTGATGATACAAAATAGACACCAAAACCTAACATAGATGTTGCAAAATAATTGGTCTGATACCACTTGGGTAAATGGAAACAAAAAACCCACAAACTTACCATATTCTAGAATAAATTAGTTGCAAAGAAATGCAAAAAAAATAATAAATAGAATAACAAAATAATAGACAAGAAACAAATTTATGTGGTAAAACCTTGACAATATGCCAAGCA
This sequence comes from Sequoiadendron giganteum, assembly GCA_007115665.2. NCBI lineage: Eukaryota > Viridiplantae > Streptophyta > Pinopsida > Cupressales > Cupressaceae > Sequoiadendron > Sequoiadendron giganteum. Next base: position 66,395,884 of record CM021101.1, on the reverse strand, counting down.
AACATCTGTGGGGAAAAGTATCGATATTTTATTGCTTAGAGAAATTGATTACAACCTTCACACAACTGTTGCTCTTCAATTACAATGATTTAGCCAACAAGGAAGAAACATATATATAATATCTTCAACCTATGTAAAATTTAGAAATCTAGCTTTTTTTTATTGCTTTTCTTTTTCATTTTGTTTTTAAATTTTTATTTCCTTTATCTTTTCCAAAGCTAAACTTATAATTTATTTCTACTTTTTTTGTCATTATCTAACAACCATGACTATTGACTCATGAATTCCTCCTTGGTTGACTACTATTTTCATTCATGCCAATATACATGGACATCAAATCTTCCATAGACCATGTTTATGAGAGCCAATTATGTTCTATTTTATGTAATATTTTAGCCTATTTCATATGTCTTAATACCCATTCCTACATTCCATTTTTAATTCCATATCATACCATTTTACCATTCTATGTTGCATATGACTAAATAAACATGAGTGATATTTAATATAGTTTTGGGATTAAAATATGATAAATATTGATTATTTTTACTAATAAATTTTGTTATTTTGAGCCTTGGAAAATATATCTCATAGTGTAGAAACTTCTTGTAATTCAACTCTTTTTTCCATCATTTCCACATGAAATTCTTTCTCTACTTTAGCACCTGGGATATTTTCACAACACTAATGCATGCATTTTTCTTGATGACCACATCTACCAAGGCATATTCATGTTGCATCAAAACTATCTTGCATGGATGCACACATCAATATTTGATTGGATATTTTGGCATTGACCTCGACCTCAACATTCAACATCATTAGAGGACACATATTGCTTTTCTCCCATGATCTATTAGCCACTTCAACAAATGGATTTGTTTTTTGATTGTTTGACTACTACCATGTTGGCTAAGTTCTCATTTATTAGATTTGATTAAAGGACAAATCTATGAATATCTCATGCTCTTAGTAGTTGTGCGATGGAGATAGCCACATATCTTTTTGTTTCTAATATTTTCCTTCATTATGTAACCAATGAGAACTCTCAAAATTGTTGTTTTAAAATTTTGGCTTGTAACCAAGTTTAAATAACAATTTTTTGGTTTGCTGGTCATAGGCCAAAACAAACTCATTATTTTATGCACTTAGTAGTTACCAAAATCATATATATAATTACACATAGTGTAAGGAACAACCGAGAATTCTATATCAAATATTCGATAAATAAAACAATTTTTCTTCTAATAAAAGCAGTGTAGAAAGACTTTGGGTGATCCCACATTATTGGTTTGCAATTTCTAGGAGATTCTGATTTTTGTTGAAATCACATATTTTAAGAAAAATATAATGATTTAAGCCTTAAAAAATGTCATTTGAAGGATTCCAATTGAAGAGGGCTTGATCAAACCACCTTAGATCAAATCCCCTTGGATAGAACTTTGCTAGTTTTCAACCATACCTATAACAGAGTCTCCTTTACACCTATCAAAATGTTGATAAAAAACCACTTTTGATTTACGTTTTGGGAGATCAAATAAATTCAATTAAAATTTATTTTTTGTAAGTATGTATTCATTATTATAAGCTTCCCAAAAAGTATAATTTTAAATAAATTTAATTTTATTATTATATTTCTATATTTTTAATTTCTTGTGAATGTAGGTTTTTCACCGAAAATCAAGCTCATTGTTCTGCACATGTGGAAAAATAGTAGTTTATCAAAAAAAAAAATTGAAAAATATTAGTGCACTAGATATTGAAATCCTTGATCCAACAAAAAAATTGAATTTCGATACATACAATTTTTTCTATGTTGTATACAGTCCACCTATGTCCCAATTGTAATTGGGTTGACTTCAAAGCTTGATTAAGGAAAAAATGTTCAATAAAACACTACAAAACCAAATGAAAGCACTAGATATTGTAGTTACAAATCTAAATTCAAAAAAATTAAAATTTTATCCTTCATGGAAAAAAAATCATGTTGTATATGGTGAGCATCACTCCTTAAAAATGGTGTTTACTGAAAAAAACTAGTTTTCAAAGGAGATGGAAAAAGAAGTGCAATTTGATTCCAATTTTTTTGAAAAAAATATTTGTAGAATCTACAGAAAAAATTTCACAAATCACTAGTTTACATCATCTTCAAATTCCTCATGGCTGCTATAAGTGCCTGAAAATGAAGATTTAGTTAGAAAAAATCAGTTTAGTATCCAATTTGGCCAAAAATTGTAAACCAGTATTGTGGGATCACCCCTCTCGTCCCATCCATTGTGTGAACCAGGAGAAAGGGTACACTCCTTGGGGAAGCTCGGTGATACTTTATTTTCTGCATTTTGTTTCCCTTTGATTTAGTTTGGTTAAGATATATTTTGTTTCCTTTTGATCGTAATAAACCACGTGATTTCAATTTTAGCACCTTCATTTAGCAGAAGTAAGTGGAAGGTTTAGGTTGTTAATCTACAAAATTAATAAAATTAGGAAAAAAACTTTTAAAGAGAATCTAAGCTAGAAGATGTAGACACTAAAAATTGTCCTAGGCCTGCGACCCTTAACTTCTTCATAATTCTTTCATCTTCATTTCTCATAATTAAATAATGTTAATTATTTAATTATTTTTAAAGTCTTATGTCCTCTATTAGTTAAATAACTTTAATTATTTCATTAATTCATTCTTACCTTTATTCTTTCTTAATTAATTAATTAAATATTATTTATTTAATTGAGTCGCTAATTAAATCTATCTTCTATTAAATAATCATTTTAAATTATTTAATGAATTCCTCTCACACTTTACACTATAATTAAATAATCACTTTAATTATTTAATTATTCCTTAGCCTTTTCTCCCTTTAATTAAATAAATCTATATTTATTTAATTTAATTCTAAAAATCTTGAATGCTGAATTAAATAATTATTTAATTCATAAAATGATTTATCCATAGCATATTTCTCTATAATGAGATAATCTCTTTGTTATCTAATTAGTCATTTATCACATATGTCAAGATCTAATTTGATCATTTAGTTACCTGGTGAGATAATATGTGATTGTCTCTAATGAATAGTCTTTATGTTATGTAATCTTTATTCTTTTGTTTCTCAACGAGTTTCCACTAGTGATTAAATTATTATTTAATTTAATCCCCACCATTTATGATTTGTCACTCACACTAATTCAACCCTAATCCTATTGCATGTCATATCTTTTAATCTTAATCATCGATTTATCTTTTAATCTATAAATTGGCTTTACCTCTATCATAATTACTCTTGAAATCTTATGAGTTTTGGAAGCAACTTTAGAATATTCAATGTTTTTCTATTATCATTTATCATGAGGCCACACTTGCGTGCTTAATTAAAATCTGAGAGAAAGCGTCATAATACAACAAAATGGAGAAGAGTAAAGGAGGTTAGTCATGGAATTACATTGATGTTTGGTAAAATTATTCCTTTATGCATTGTTTATATTTTTTTACATTGTTCTCGATTATTAGCTTAGGTTTAGTTTGAGTTTATCCTTGTATTTCTAATCCATGAATTTTATCCCTAATGGATGGAATATTATCCCTCATGGATGGTTTCTTGGGATACAATCAAATCAGAATCACACTTGAAGACCAACATAAGACAAATTTTACTTGTCCATGGGGAACTTATTATTGGAATGCCGTACCTTTTGGACTTAAAAATACCAGAGCCACATGCCAACATGCCATGCCAACTATTTTCCATGATCTCATACACAATCTCATGGAAGACTATGTGGATGATCTGATAGATAAATCATTGACAAGGACTGATCACTTACAGGTCCTAGATAAGATTTTTCAAAGACTAGAAGAATACAAGGTGAGGCTAAATCCAAAAAATATGTATTCGGCATGCAATTAGGAAAAATTCTAGGATACATTATTTCTAGATGAGGAATTGAAGGACCCAACAAAAGTCAAATCTATAATGGACATGCCTCCACCAGCCACTATAAGTCAACTTCGGACACTATAAGGGAGATTGTAGTCTATTAGATGATTAATAGTGTATTTAGCAGATAAAATACATCCCTTCCAACATATACTCAGAAAAGGGTTACCATTTGTATGGATAGATAAATACAAAGAAGCTTTTCAATAAATCAAGGATTACCTACTTACACCACCAATGCTAATTCCACCTATTGATGGATGAAATTTGATGTACTCTACATTTCAAAAACCACATCAGCACTAAGAGACTTACTTGCACAAAATGATAATGAGGTCCATGAAAGGGAAATCTATTATATCAGACATACTTTGGTGGGATATGAGCTAAATTATAGTCCTATAGAACGTGCTTGTCTTGCAGTAGTTTTTTCTACTCAAAAAATTAGGCACTACATGTTAAATCACCAAACAATGTTGGTTGCAAATATAGATCCTTTGCTGTATCTCCTTACTAAAGAAGCATTAACAAGAGGAATGTCTAAATGGGTAATGATACTCAATGAATACGATATCCAATAAGTAGAAAGAAAAGCTATAAAAGGAAAAGCTATTGTTGACCATCTAGAAGACATGCCAATCAAGAAAAAATCATCCTCTAGTTTCAGATTTTCTTGATGAATTCATCTTCTCCCTTCACACAATAATGACATGGAAGTTATAGTTTGATGGGTCCCACACAAATCATGGTTTAGGGGCAGACATATTATGTATCACACCATAGGGTGACACTATTCCTAAGTCATTCAAAATTTATTTTCCATGCACCAATAATATAGAAAAATATGAGACTCTTATAATAGGATTATGAATGGAAATCAAATGGAAGATTAAGCACGTACAAGTCTATGTAGATTCTCAGCTCGTAGTTTGAGAAGTTAATGATGACTATGAAACCAAAGATGAAAAGCTCGCCCCATACAAGTAGATGGAATATAGTTTCAAAAAATATTTTGACAACATAATCTTTCATAAAATACCCCGCATTCAGAATAGGGCAGTAGATGCCATGACAACCACTAGTTCACTCTCAGACATACCTAGCAACATGCCTAAATTCAAGTTTTTGGTAGAAATTTTTGTCCCTACCTTTGACATCCTAGATTCTGACAACACCACAGAAGCCCAAATATTGTTTGCGCAAAACAGACACCGTGGCCAAAAGTTATGAATTTTTCAAAAACTGAATTTAGCTTGCAGGAAACGAATTTTCTAGCAAAAAACGTTTATTTCTAACTTGATTTTTGGAAAATCTACTCACTGCTTGTAGACAAAAATAAAAACCCAGAAATATTTTGATGTTAGAAACAAAACCCAGAAATTTTTTTTTGATCCAACAAGCAGAATATGAGAAAATGATTTTTTTTTACTTTCAGCCAAAAGAAAAATGATGCGCGCCATTTTTTCAACAGTGATTTTCTCCAAATTTGTGCAAGATATGCAAAATCTAAAAAATACCCAGTTCAGGTTTTGACGCTGGCTACAAAACTCAAAAATTGTTTTTCCTGCAAATGAGTGAAAACGGAATTTTTGAAGCAAAAATGATGACTGCTCCAATAAAAAACGGCTTGCAACAAACCCTTGTAGCTCCAAAAATCTTCAAAACAAGAACAAACAGCTGTAAATCTAAAGCTTCGATACCATGTTGGAGTTGAGAAGATACAACACCACAGAAGCCCAAAAGATCTTTGCAAGCAAATAACCTGTTACAAGGAGAAACAAAGAGAAGCAACAAAGGAAATGCTCAAGAATGTGGAGCCATGAATTCAGACCAAATGTAAAATGAATTAATGATACAAAAGATAGTTTTCAACTACAGATAGATGAAAACCCTAAAAAGGAAAACCCTAGGCTTGCACAATAATAATTAATAAAGTAATTAATTATTATGCATCTACTGTTAGTTTAAGTGAAAAGAGGTAAAAGGGAACTTTACGTAATTAAAAAAATATTGTTTAATTAATAAAGTAAATACCCAATTACTCTAACAGTAGGCAAGGCCATCAATCGATGAGCCCCCAAGGTTGCACTAGGTCAGTTCTTTAGGGTTCATCTCATTCACTATCACACACGTAAAATATCTTCAAATAAAGAAAATCATTTTCATTCAGCTCTATTAGTCAACAGTCATGTCGAACTATGAGGTCTCTACATGTATAATGTAGGCAAGGCCATCAATCGATGAGCCCCTGAGGCCGCACTAGGTCAGTCCTTTAGGGTTGATGATGTGAGTAAAAAATAAGTCATACATTGTCATTAAACACAAATAATTGTCAAAACATCAAGACAAGTCATGCATCAACGAGAAAAATAATTCAACAAGTTCATTAAGTCAAACCAAACAAATTGCCAAAACATTCAAATTTCCAAAACAATCAACCTATGTCTTATACAGGACGTGTTCTTCTTGCAAACATACATTATCATTTAATTAGGCTTTATCATTGCCTTATGCATGTGGTCGCATGATCAAAACTAGAATCTACGTCATACAATATGTGTCTTTCTAAAATCAGGCTTTATCATTTTCTTATATAGGTAGTTACATGATTGAAACCAGACTCAACCTCTTATACAATGTGTCATTCCAGAAAATCAGGCTTTATTAAACAAGCATCTTATCAATATTTAAACAATTAAACAACAAATATGTCAAATTTGGGAAAATATTCTTATTGGTTGTTGACATTATGGATTGTTTTTGTCTTAAATTTTCATTTGGATTATTTTTTGAGTCTGGTTGCTAGCTTTCTTGAGGATATCCCCTGAAGGATTTAGAGAAGCAAGGATCTCTCAGGACTCTTTTTCCTTTGACTGATGTTTGTCTATTGTCTTTTGGCTTTGTCTTCAATTCAGGTTACTAGCTTCCTCGAGGATTTACCATGAAGGATTTAGAGGATCGATGATGTCTCATGACTCGTCTTTTATTTGATTTTTGTATGTGGTTTGTCTTGACAAAAAGACTTGGGAAATGTTTCCCTTAGTATGAGTTAAGACAATCCTTGTTTGTGATTGTTTATTTTTAGTAGGTGGATGACCTTGCACACCTTGGTCTATCTCATATCATGGTGTTTGTTATCTATTTGTATTATTTAAAACCCAATGATGATAAATGGAATGCCTCTTATGTTTTGGCAAAATATTTAAGATTTCTAATATTAACATCCAAATTTTCCACTAAAGATTTCTAATACTAGTTAACATCCAGATTTTTTGTGCTAACATTTCTTCTTTCCTACATTATGATAGAGTCCTATAACACATATAAAAAATTAAAGTAGCCTACATATGAATTCATGTTACAAAAATTATTTAGACATTTCAATACATATGTAGATATTAAATCATACATATATGTTGCATTTGAAAAAAACACAAAAATATACACATCTATCACATCTAGGAATCCATGGCATAACATGCATTCACCTCCATAAACTATATAGTATATTATCACAACAAATACATTCACATGGAAAAGTACATATTAAATCATATTGCATCTCATAAAAATAAACATAGCATCCATACATGACATATATAACACCATAAAAGTAAATGCATACATCATCATAGGCTACATAAATATCATAAAGCATACATCAACATCCATAAAACATACATATAAATAAATTCATATCACATAATCTCCTCCTGAATTGATATATATATATATATCTCAAAAAAAATGGGTGTCACAGTACAATGTCATAATGTATGTCCCAGAAATAAGAGCTCATAGGCTTGAAGGATACAAAATATACGTGTCAAAATACATAAGTAAAAGTGGATCTGTCCACTAATACCATGTTTCCTAGTGCTTTGACTACTACTCTCGCCTCTGCTAGACCTGCTTTGTGATCACCTGGTGTGAGACCGACTATTGCGCAGTTTCACTGATGCTCTCGGTGCCCTCCCATCACCTGGGACTGCCTCCTCACACAAATCTATATAGTACTACTCTTGTATACATGCTCTAATAAGTGCTTGTGTTGTGTCGGCAAAAGATCCTATGCATGTAGTCATGAAGTCAATAAATCTCTGATTTTCCTCTTGGTCTCAGATCATGGCCCTGCCTGTCTCTCCAACTGCAAGGTGTCTCTCTCCATACATATCCCATCTCTCTATGCCCATAGAGACTATACCTTAGCCTCCAATACCTCCAGTCTGGCCTATAATCTAGAAAACTCCTCCTCCTTGTCCTTGAAACTACCCCTAATGGGCATATCCTCATAACCCTCCTCTTTGGCTATGATCCTCTCACAGAGGATGTGCTTCTCCTCACCCATCTCCCCATCCTACAGTTGCTCCTCATGTCCTCCCACATCTATATCCATGGTAGTTACAGTGACTAATACCTCATGCTCCTCTATCTAACCCTCATCCTATTGAGCATCCTTCTATCTCCCCTCCCCTCTCTCCTCCTCCTCTCCCTCCTATCAGATGGGAGAAAGTGATCTCCTCCTCCTCATCAACCTCCATCAAACTCTCCTACCATCCCCTTCTCCCCTCCTATTTCCACCATCACCACCCCCTCCACCATCACCTCCATCATCACCTCCACCATCCCCTTGGCCTCCATCTCCTCTCCCTCCACCTCCACCTCTCTTACCTCGAGGACCCCATCCTTGTCTAAAAAATGGTGCAGGTTGATCCAGATCTATCAAAGGAGTTGGTCTATGTGTCCTCCACTAAGCATCATACTTAGGTGTGGTCCCAAAATCTAATACTCCTCCTCTCCTTACCCAATGTTATACCTATAACCTATCAATCACCTGCCCTGTTGTATCCACTGCAATCATCAGCCCCCATGGCATAACCTCCCTAGATGATTGATAAAATACTCCTAAACCATGAGGCTCTCATCGCTTCTCTCCAAACTTACTAGCACTTGATTTGGAAAATACATCTCAATGATATGAATTGACTGAATAGTCCTCCCAATTAGGTACCTCTCCTACCGACACCACAGTAGATTCTCATGCTCATCTAGCTACTGATGATAATCCATATATGGCCTCTAGATATACTTGACTAGTGTGGTAAGACCATGTCTCTAGTAACCGATATCACCCACATATGTCTGTATCACTTCTCTTGCATACATATATACATGTGATGTCATGGTCTCCATATGTTGATCAACTGGTGAATGGAACATCGCAATGTGCTCCCAAGCTCATACCATCAATAGAGTCACCTTGCAGCTCATCGACTGTCCTTGTCTATATACTGTGTCATGTAGCTAAAAATAAACCCTCACCAATAAACATGGCCCTCATGCATACATTTTCTCCCTAGCCAACATACCAACAAGCATCTCCCCCCATCCAATTGGAAATCTGTGTCCTTGACAATCTGGGATCACTATCCCAGCTATCACAGTGCAAAGAATATAGTTGAATTGCTCGTATTGAGAAACCAGTGTCTCCCATCTGATTTCGTATCTATCGATACCCATCTCAACTATATCATCATATACATAAAAATCTTTCAATGCTTGATATCCTGCTCCAAGATCATATCTAACCCTCTCTCCATGGATCAATAGAAACAAAATCCTATAAACATCCTCCAAAGTAATGGTTGCCTCCCCTATAGGCAGATGAAAGGAACATGTCTTTGAATGCTAATGCTCAACCAGTGAAGTGAGCATACCCATGTTTTCCCTAATGATGGGTATGGACATTAGATGATATAATCCAAGTCACCACAACCTACGTCTCTCACCGCTAGACATATGATCTCTCAATTGATAGGTCTCAGGTGGGTGAGACTCTCTAGTATAAATCAAATCTCAATTAGTCTGTGATCAACGTCACAACCAGTGTGTCAATAAATTTTACATATGTCATTAAAATAGCTCAAGTCAAACCTAGGTTGAAAATTTCAATAGTCAATTGTGTCGCTTAAATTCAAATGTGTCATTATTTTTGCAATTGCGATGCATATTTGCACATGCGTTGAAATACAACACTTGCATCCAACCCCCAATTCAATTGTGGGTCCCTATAATAATTGCATCACTCATAAACAATTGCAGCTCATAATCATGTGATTACACACAATCATAGTGAGTTGTGTCACGCATACACAGATGTGGTTAACCATCTAACAAATGCGTCACATTTTAATAGATGTGTCGCAAAATTAAAAAAACCCCACCCTGCCCTAGGTGAGGACAATAGTTGCATTATTCCGCATGCAAATGTGTATAATGCAATGACACTTGCAGATTTTTCCATGTGACGCAATTGACTGACAAAATTAAATCCTACCTAGAAATGAAAGAAAATAAAATTTGACCAAGAGAGTTTGCAGTGACCTACCAGATCTCCTATGCCCTCCGACCGCCTGAACGAATGAACTATGTAAGCCCTATGCTAGCAGAAAGGAATGCACTCTCTGTATTAGAGAAAATGTGTAAATCAAAATGAATCTAATCTAATACACCAATGAAACATTAAATTAAAGAAACTAAATTAAAATAAGAAAAATGCAAACTCTAAACACAGGCAGCTTCTTCAAATTCGTCCCATTGTCCTCTATCTCCAAGGATTCATTTCAAGATGCGTGCTCTCAATTGTTTTAAACAATAGCTTGTAGAATGGCAACTTGAGAGAATGAGATTAATGAAAATGCATGTGCATTGCTAATATGCTTTAAGCTATGAAATTGAAATACTAATTAAATGCTAGAAATGCTTGATAAAACTAAAATGTGACTATAATAACTACGTATGAAAATCTAAGATTTGAGGTCCTTTTCAACTCATAAGAGGGCTGTATTTATAGATTTTTGAAAGAAATAATTAAATTGGCCAAGATCAATGGTTGAGTTCAAACCTCGTAAAATGAACGGTGAGAGATCGAGAATTTGAAAAGAAGATGGAAGTTTAAGAGACAATTGGAAAATGAAGAGACAAATGAAAGGTGTCCTCATAATTTAAATAAATAAATATTTAATAATGTGTGAGAGAAATATGAAAAGGTCTTTGAATTAAATATTGAAAATATTTAATTATATGAGAAGAGTGAAGAATTTAGAAAGTGTTTTGATTAAATATTCAAAATATTTAATTAAATGTGAAATGAAGAATATCATTTAAATTTTAAATTTGTGATAATTAATATAAATAAATTGTGAAATCTATTTAATTAATTAAGAGGAAGATAGCATTAATTATATAAACTTATTTATTTAATTAAACTAGAAGAATTGGAAAATGAACAATATAAATAAATAATTAAATTTATTTATATGTAGATGACCTAAGAATATTAATTAAATAATTTATATTTAATTAATTAACAGGTTTGGTTAACCGTGACAATTTTTAGATGTGTACATTTTGCCCCTCTTTGAAGTGATGTGTTTTACGCATTGCTTCAAAGAATTTTCTCCTTATTTTAAAAAAATTAACTGATGATGCTATATGTCCCCTCGAGAGATAAATCGCGTGATGAGAATGATGATGAGGATGATTTGGAAGATTTTGAGATGATTTCAAAGAAAATTTGGCAATTTAGCTCTTGAAATAGCACTTTTCATAGTAAAACTAAAAATAATTTGCCACTTTTACCCCTTTAAAAGGTGAAAAAGGTGAGAAGTCATTTTCATTTGAAGAGTAACCTTTGAGAATTTTTGAGCTCTGAGAGAGATATTAGTGATGCCGATTCTTTATGATCACCACAGATTCGAGCGAGGTCGCCATCATCAGAGACCACCTACGTATGGACCTACGGTAAGTCGATCAAAACCTCTCTGTCAATTTTTAAATGATTTTTGAATGCTTTTTTGATTTTTTTTTATTTTTCAAATTTTATTTTAGTGCATACGAGCTTTAATTTAGCACATAGATTAGATAAACCAGTGCATCCAAAGTGGCACATAGGTGAAAAATAGTCGTGCATAGGTGAATTATCACATAGGATAGATCAAATGGCGCATCCATGGAACTTGCCTGCGTAGGATGGTAGATTAGCGCATAGGCTAGATTAGCGCATAGGTGAACTATTTTAGTGCATTTGTTTGATAAAATAGAGCATTCATGAAATCACGCATCCATAATTTGTTTTAGCGCATCCATGGAGTAAACTTGCGCATCCATGTTTTGGCGCATCAATTGACTGTTTTGGCGCATCCATGGATTTTTGCTGAATTTCAATTTTTGAAGAAAAATTGATGCATGCTTGACGATTGTTGCTAGATTACACAACAAATTTTATGCTTTTGAATATCATCAATGATTAGATTTGTGTGATTTGATAAATTTTCCTTCGTGTTTGAAGAACAAATAGGTCTCATAAATTTGCTTCCATGCGATATGTTGGTTGTTTTTTATGTATCAACCAGGTTTGTCTCCTAATCTACCTATGGAGTTACCAATTCCAATCAAGGGTAGCTCGAAGGACCTGGACCAACTGACAAGGATTTTAAATAACCTCCTACACTTTGGGCTCTACAAGACTCGAGAGGGTGATCCCTGTAATGAGTTTACAACTTCTGCAACAAAAATCATAAACAGTCATTAACTTCAAAAATAGATAATCTCACCTAATAGCTCAATAGAATGGGATAAGACTTAAATGAATTGGATATTCTTTAGTAATATCAACCACTTGGAGCATGAGATGGTTATAACACAGTTTCATGGTGAAAGATAAATCATAAGTTTTAAAATGGTGGTAGCAAGCCCTAGGTGAAGAAAAACAAAACACTGCATCACAAAGAACAGATGCAAATCATACTAGTGCCATATCCATTGGAGGAGTCAAATTCATCAACACCTAATGGTTCATAGAAGATTTTAACACATAGCATACTACATCTCTGATTATACTGCCTTACAGTATCACCAATTTGTAACTCAGCTCAATACTTCTTACCCAATCCTTGTACAGAACATATCAATCTGCAATCTCATTTAAGCAGTTTAATTAATTCTTTGGATTAATGCTAAAATCAAAATTGCACACACCACAACAGTGAGAAGAACAAAATAACCCTTGATTACTTCATTCAAAATTTGAATACATTTGCACATAGGAGAGACATGAGCCTTAATTTTGTCAGTTAAACTCAAATGCCAGTAGTATTATGAAACACTAAATCCCAATAAACTCAAATCCTACAGCAAAATGACACAAAACCCACTTGCATTGCCTCTATAACTACATATTTTATAATTTCTATGCAGCTCTACCTAGACTTCTAACTTGCCCACTAACTTCTAACCTCTTTACAATGAGAGAAGAAAAGAATAAGAAGAGGAGAAGAGATTCCAGAAGAAACCCTAAATCCGAATAGGAACAGCCATCTAGAAGTATCTCCACCATTGAACAGTGATCTGCAGAATATTCTCTCCATTTCCCTGAAAGAAACTTGATTTTGTTTCAAAAACAACATGTGTTCAATTCATTCTTCAATAGAAATCTGCCATGTGTCCACTCTTCACTCTTCACTCATTATCTACAGCGGAAAGAAAACTCTCTTCCCGTGAAAAACCATTTTCGGCTCTATTTTTTGATTTCACCTCTTTGCTGCATTTTACTATGGCTGTATTTTATTCACTGCTGTTTTTTATTTTATTCACCATCAGTAAATAAAATATTACATTTTATTTCTATGAAAAGTATTTAAAACATACCCCCTCCAGCAATTACAAAAAGAACTTAACATTTAATATTTCTTACTCGAGCAAGGTCATCATATAAAATATTTCACTTGACACTTAGAATTTTACCATCGGGTCACAACTCAAAAAATATCCTCCAGTTTTTACCTTTTCACATTAAAATTATTTCACCCTCACCTAAATGGAAAACCCATTTTTCACTATTGCAATTAAAATGTTTTACCATTTTAATTCAAATAGGCACCCCCCATTTTAAAACTTTCACCGGGCTCTCTAATATTTTACCCACCTAGCCTCATCTCTCATATGTTCCAGCCTCACACATTAAAAATGTTTTTTCTTAAAATTCCACCTTTTACTAAAATGAAAGTCCATTTTAAATAAAAAATATCGGGCAGACAAAACCACACCTGTGAATTTTAATTATTTGGGCCCACCACATTTCAAATTTATTTGGCCAGACTATGGGAAAAAACATTTAATATTAAATGTTTTATATTTCTTCTTCTATCCTTGTCTCCCCATGATAACGCAATGGTTATCCTGTGGACGTCTCTCGATCACGATATCGTGGGCAACGATGGAGATTTGGCTACATCTGCCACTCACCCTCAGCCATTGATTTTCCTCCTACCTCTTCGTTTGTTCTTTGCCCTAATTTTGCGTTTTGCATCCTCGAGCTTTCTCCGTTCATGGTGGCTTCCCCTGCTCTGGTGTGGGTTCCTCCCTTCAGCTACTCACACTCCACTCTCTGCTAGCCGTGGGTTCCACCTTCATTGGTGTACATTCTCTTACTAGCCGTGCCTTGTCTCTGCTGCAGGCCTCCCCGTGGTGCTAGCCACGGGCTTCCATCTCACCTCTCACTACATATGGCACTGCAATGGCCTTTGTCTATTATTGGATGTTGAGACTTGCTCCACAGCTCGTGTCGCTCCTGCTAGTTGATGCCCTATCGTTGCATGGGCAACCTGTTGGAAGCTGGGTGCGGGCTCATTCCCTCATTCCACGTCCTCTGTTCCCATTTGCTTGGAGTCTCCAAAATCTCCTGAACAGATGCATTATGTGAATATCTTGCAGAGATGGCACCCATGAAGCCATATCACATTTAGTATTTTAGCTCCTTTCACTCATTGGTTCGCTGCCCTCTCCATTGGATGTGTTGCTCTGCAACTCTAGGTGAGATTATGTTGTGACCATGGTTGCACAAATTCATCAACCATTACTTCAATGCTTTTTCCTTTTGCTTCAATGGATACCTACATCAAAAGATTTGACAACCCCACGTTTTCATCAAAACCCACGAGTTCCCCATGTTGAAAGTTCATGTTGATGGCGGCTCTCTTCAGCAACACTTCTCAAACTTTCGAATATGTGTTACCTCCATTAATCAAATGTGTTGGATGCTACTAGATTCCTCCTCAAAATACATGATGGAGCTCATACAATATGTTTTGAATGCAGCTAACCTCATTTGCTCTGAGTCCTTTTTTAAATTTTTAACATGTTTACTGTCGTACTAGCACTAGATACATTTGCTTGAAAGCTCCTAAAGAGTTATCAACAATTTAGTTTTGTGCATACCCCACTTCATGATGTTCCAATACCGTATACAAGCCTGTACACCCCTCTATTGCTAATGGCATTCATTCACTTCAAGTAGCATTCATACCATCACTCAAACTTTCAATGGATGCAGAGCATGCTTAATCCTCATATTTTGCCAATGTATGGGGATTTCTTTCATGAAACACATAACATTGGCCTTCTCATTTCATTCCTTGGATTCAAATAGGATTACATCTTAATTTTTAAAGAAAATCATCCTTAATATTTGAAAACATAGTTGACACTGTCTTTGAAATAAAAGTCTTAAAATAGTAATCTCAATGCCACTGCTCCTTTCATGTGCTTAGCTTCTAAAGAAAATTGTTCATTTGGCCATTACCATTAGATATTTGGTGTATCTCTATCAGGTGAGCAACATTCTTGAAGTAATTGTCATATTGCAACAATTCCAATTTCGCAATTGTGCAAAACACGTCGGGCCCCATATGGGTCCGGCTAAAACAAATTTCGCTTTCAAACAAAATTTTCCTTTGAATTGATCCATGACATCCTTTGAATGCTTGTGAAGTGATTCAGTAAACCGGATTTCCATCAAAAAACTATTTTTTGTCCCTTTTTGCAAAATGACCAAAACAGGTCAAGTTGCCTCAGGAATCGGCCTTGAAAATTGGGCAAACGACCTCGTGAAACTATAAAAACTTGCAAGCACATAGTCATTTGACCCAAAAGTATAGTGAAAAAGATGGCTTGGAGAAAAAAATCATGAGGAACTGGATATTAATCAGCAAAGTTGCCCGATTAAACTTTTTTGAAACAGCAACCATTCTGCACCAATTGAAACTGATCCAACTACCCATCTGTAAAAATAACAAATCAACTCCTCGTGATCTGTCATCAGACACAATAAATCATTAAGGTACCTTGAGCACGTGTGCAGAAGGAATTACTTTGAAACATCTTTGATCAAAAGATATTAACGATCAAAGTTGACCACTCAGAAGGGCTGTCAAGAATGCAGATGTGAAACTGAGCAAACTGCGTTTGGTTTCGATCTGCTAAAATAGCAAATCAAATCATGAAGTTCTGCAAAATGATATCTAAGATCATTTAGGTATGGAGAACACATAACAACATTCATTTTGACATAACAGTCAACTAGTTGCAAAATCCAAGCTCAAACAGGAGGCTATTTCGCAAACTAATGAATCTGCAAACAGTAGAACAGTGCAAAAACCCTCCAACTTCACTTTTCAAAACCCTGACTAAACTGATCATGGGAAGCTGAAAATCGACACACATGCTCACATATGTCAATCAAACACGTTTGCAAATGGGTTTTGCTTGGAAATCAACATGCCTCAAGTTCTGATTCTCCAAAGTGGGTCATTCAAACTGACCCCTCAAGTGCACTTCAAAAGGTGTGGAAGCAAAATTTCTCGAAATGGGCACCTCAAACCTGCAAAATTTGAGAGTGCCAACATGATATGAAAAAAAATAGAAATGATAGATTTTCTTTCCCGATTGAAATTCAAATAGATAGATATTGAGTCATCTTGACTATTAAATTTGTTTCTATGCGATATGAAAAAAAAATAGTAGAAATGATTGATAAATTTGCTTCCATGCGATATGTAAAGTAAATAGAAATTGATTTGAACTTGCTTGATGTATTGATTGATTGATGATATCCATTGCTGATTGATTTGCATGATTGCTTGATGATCTTGTAAAGGAGAAATTTAACCTCCTCCAAATCAGAGAGAGATTTCCTTAGATGTGGGAGATGATTTCTCGACTGTCCCATGAGGATTTAGGAGTGATAGATCAGTGTGGTTTGAGAACTTTGTTGAGTATCCCACAATATCGGGTCAACAGGGCACTGTTGACTGCTTTAGCGGAGAGGTGGCATAGCGAGCACAACACCTTCCATTTTTCGACAGGAGAGATCACGGTGACTTCGGAGGATGTTTACAGGATTCTAGGTATTCTTGTGGTTGGAGAGCTTGTGATTTATGATCACAAGGAGATTGGAGGGATTGATGCTTTGAGATGAGTCTTCCAGGATCCTCATGTCTCTGGATATGAGATTCCCTCGAAGGAGATGATGGAGAGATATTCCCCACTACCTTCGGTTTTAGCAGGTATGATCGGTGGTTTCCTTTGTCATGATCATTGGTCAAAGGGACTATCAGCTGGGTGGGGTAGGATTCTAGAGGACAGGCTTCTCCATCATACTAGATATGCATGGGGGTCATGCATGCTTGCCCATTTGTACCATGACCTTCATCAGGTCGTGTACACAGATGGGAAGAGTCTCTCCTATGGGGTGACTTTATTACAGATATTCGCATGGGAGCACTTTCTAATTACATGCCCCATCATCTAGAGAGATCACCCTCTTGGATTTCCATAAGTTTATGCATATACATGGCCCCTTGTCTAGCCGACGCTGGGAAAATTAGAGTACTGGCGGCATGTACTTGATGATTTAGATACTGTCATCTGGTGACCGTATGTGGACTATGACCCATGGGAGGCTGATGATATAGAGCTACCATATATGACTAGATCTAGATACCTGCTTGGGCGGACACCTTTTATCATTGAGCAATTTTTGGTTATGAGGGTTTTGAGACAGCTAGGATTGGTACAAATGATGCCATAGGGTGTGACACTTTATGCTAGGCGATGAGAGGATATACCACAGTGGGATCCATTTTCGACCATTGAGGTAGCTAGGGCAAAGTACTTTGAGTTACAGCTAGCTCAGTGGGCCATGCATCCGGAGGTTACTGATGCAAGGATGACAGATGATTATGCCGCCTATTTTTACACACATCCCTTCCCAAAATTTACCATTCTAGAGGAGCTTGCCCCATTGATGGGAGGTTTAGTTACACAAGTGAGGAGACAACATCCCCATGGACCTCTAGCAGTAGGGCAGCCATAGGGTCAGACACAGGTACCAGCATAGGGAGGGGTAAAGGTAGATCAGGCCGAGGATATTGGTGGGGTGGCTATGGATGTGGATGACGAGAGCTCAGAGGATGATGAGATGGATGAGGAGTCAGATGACTAAGATAGTGGGGATGATGGGGATGACAGGGGTGGTGGGAGGCAGATATTTTTCTTTGATGTTCCTTTCAGTATGAGGCCATGGACATCCAGAGTGGTGGGTCAGCCCAGTACTTCGGCTCCACGGATTACCATCAGGGCTCCATCACAGGGACAGGTGGATGCTTTTTAGGTAGATGTTCAGACTCTTCGGAGTTAGTTAGCACAGTCATAGGTGACCATTAGTCAGCTGTAGGAATAGATCGTACAACCACTACCTCCTGACCCACAGATAGCTTAGGTTGCAGCCGAGAGAGATAGTTTTAGAGAGAGATGCATACAGGCTGAGGGAGTAGCTAAGAGATTGTTGAGATTAGTTGAGAGCACCTTTATTGGAGAGGTTGTAGTAGAGGGGCTAGAGACTGCTCGAGAGGCCGAGTATTACAGGATGAGGTATTTTGAGGCAATGCCACCTGACCGATGGATAGCGTTTACACTGTTAGGTACTCGGACCCAGACCCATTCACGCAGTCACTCTAGGAGTGTGACTAGGAGTGTGGGTCAGTCAGTTAGATGATAGATCAAAGCTTCTGGGAGAAAAGATCCGTTGATACCTACTACCTTTAGAGGTAGCAGCAGTCATGTTCCATGGCCAGATTCCCCTCAGTGATGAGTTTTTGTTATGCCATTGTATTCGATATATCTCTTTTGAAACATTTGATATCCTTGTATTTCTGGACATTTGTTTTGATGAGATTTATGAGATGCAATGGTGATTTGATTATGCATGTGTTATGGATGCATGTTTTTATTTTTATATGCTATGTCATGTATGATGATGCAATAATGATAGGATATAATCTAAATAATTTTTTCTTCATGATGTATGTAATGAATGAATGATGTAAGATTTAAATGCTTTAGATGAAATGAGAGGATATGATTTATGATGTAAGATGAATGAAAATAATGATGTAATGGAAATGCACTTATGTAATGAACTTATGATATATGATATAAATGAACATGATAATAATGATGATGTGAAAAGAATAAAATGGATGCAATTTTATTTATGAATGTGTGTAAAATATGCAAATGTATATGTTAATGATTAATGAATGATTAAAATAACGGCCATGCATATGATATGTAATGATGGATAACAATCATGATGAATAAAATGAGATGATAATGAATATGATAATGAAATGAAATGGTGATGTAAGTATGGAAGTGCAATGATAATGAGAATGGAAAATGATGTGAAATGAAAGTGAATGATAATGAAAGTGAGATGTAACAATGTCCAGTCATACTCCACCGTTGTCTGAAAAAGATATTCAAAAATGTGGCCAACCCTCAAAAATCTATTAAAAAGGCCCTTGAAATGCAAATGAATTATGCAGTCCTAAAAAGTAATAATGAATTATGCAATCCTAAATGAAATAATGAACCATTCTCCTTGTTTCCATTTCCGGTTGTGTTTAGTTGTCATCATTGAGCCTTTTGATATACTTAAAGTTAGTACAAGCATCAAAGGGTATGTTAGCACCAATGATGACCTAAGTACTGCTTTCATAATGTTTGATGTATCAAGTTAATACAAGCATCGAGGTATAATTGAACCAAGATGACCTAAGTATTGCTTGCATAAACAGACAAAAGTTAACCATTTCCCTATGCAAATTCTGAAATTTCATCAATGATACATTTTAGAGTATGTCCCATGACCAATTTGCACCATACTAAGGATTAATTACATACAACAAGCAAATAAAAATCATACTTCTTCCTTGTGATTCTAGTTCAGTACATCATTGAACCACTCCAACGATATGATGTCATCAAATATCAAAACAACAATTGTAACTTATGCTTTTAAGTTTTTCATTCATTTTATTCAGATTAAGATCATCCAATTTGTTTTAATCATCTATCAAAATAGTCATGTAAGCTCATTTTAATTGGACAAGACTGTTGTTTCCGATATTCTGATTCTAGACACATGATGTCATTTTTTCCTATTAGAAAAGCTCCAATAAGTGAATTGCCCCCTAGTGACCTTGTACTCTGACTCTTGCTAGACACAACTATTGTGATGGATAACCCTCGAATCATCAAGCCATGATGAAATCCTTGTCGTTCCAAGGAGATGATGCACTGTGAATACGATGGTGAGGTGTGTGCGTAATGTCGATGAAAATATGGATATGCAGAATGAATCCTAATAGATGAGAGAGCCAAATAAAATCACAAACAATGCATGTTTGCCAAGTTTTCATCATTTGTTTTTATTGCACTTTTTCCTGATTTTATGATTTTTTTGCTATTACCAAGACACCTGTTTGCCAAGTTTTCATCGAGGCAATTTTTATTTTTTTTTCAGGACTTTTTATATTGTTTTTGATATTTTCTCAAGTGTAGAACCTCTTCAAATTAATGTTGTTGGTTGGATCTTCGAATAGGTCCCCTTCTGCTATTGAAAACTGGTATGCCCCTGATCCGTATGGTGCAATGATAATGAACGGGCCTGGCCAATTAGGTTTGAATTTGCCTTTCTTTTCCCGATATTGTCGATTTCGAGGGTTTTCTCTGAGAACCAAATCACCTACCTGAAAATTTCATGGTTTGACTCTATGATTGTAACTACAGGACATAATTTGTTGATATTCCTTCAGGTAATTAACTATAGTTTGACACCATTCATCAAGTAGTTCTAGCTCTTGCAATCTTGATACTCGATAATCTTCATCATTGATTAACCCTTTGAGTGATACTCAAAGTGAAGGAATCTCAACTTCAAGTGGTGGAATAGCTTCTGCTCCATAGACCAAAGCATAAGGAGTAGCTCCTGTCGGTGTGCGAATTCTCGTTCTGTAGGCCCATAATGTTGGATTCAATTGGACATGGCAATCACAACCTGCTTTATTCACTATTTTCTTCAAAATCTTTAGAATTGTTTTGTTTGAAGCTTCGACTTGACCATTCCCTTGTGGATAATAAGGTGTAGAGAACTTGTCTTGGATGTGAAATCTTTCACATAGTTCATCAACATCCTCATTTTTAAAGGGTCTACCATTGTCTGTGATAATGGAGTTAGGAATACTATACCTGCAAATGATATAATTTAACATGAATGAAGAGATTTGTTTGCCTATAATAGTTATTAGAGGAACAAATTCAATCCACTTAGTGAAATACTCAGTGGCTATAATGATAAATTTATGTCCATTTGAAGATGATGGATATATCTTGCCAACCAAGTCCAATCCCCGTTGAGCCAAAGGCCATGTTCTGGTGAAGGGTTGTAATTCCTGAGTAGGAGTGTGAATGAGATTTCCATAAATCTGACATTTTGTACATTTCTTTACAAAGGTGAATGATTCTTTCTCCATGGTTGGCTGGTAGTACCCTAATCTTACAAGTTTCTTTGCTAAGGTTAGTCCACTTGAATGTGTCCCAAAAATTCCACCATGTACTTCTTGTAAGGCCTTTTTCGATTCATCGCGTTCAAGACATCTAAGGAGGGTACCATCTAGACCACGCTAGTATAAGATGTCAGCAATTAAGGTGTAACGGGATGATTGACGAATGAAATTTCTTTTCTGATTCCTAGACAAGCCTAAAGGTAAAGTAGTATCTTTTAGGTAAGTGTAAATTTGACCATATAAGGAAGAGTCAGAACTTGTCAGATGGCAAATGATTTTAGTTTCAAGATTTTCAAGAGCGGGAGAAAACAATTGTTCCACCAGGAAATCATACCGTTTTTTATTCTCTATCAACTGGAGTAGAGAGGCGATTGTAGCTATATCATCTGCTGCTTTATTATCAATGCGTGGAATCTGTATAAAATTTATATTAACAAAGTATTTCTTGAGATCTTCCACCATTCTTTTGTAAGGTATCAACTTGTCATCTTTAGTGTGATATTCATCATTGATTTGATTTATAACAAGTTTTGAATCACCAAAAACTTTAAGTTCTGCTATTTTCCAGTCTACTGCAATTCTTATGCCAATTATCAATGTCTCATACTCAGCTATGTTGTTTGTGCAAGGAAACATTAGCTGGTAATATTTTGGGATTGTATGTCCTTGAGGTTTAATAAAGAGGATTCCTGCTCCTAAACCATGTTGATTGTAAGAACCATCAAAGTAGAGTGACGATGACTGCTGGATATCTGTTGTGAAAACGTTAGCATCGGGAAAATCAACATGTATTGGGTGTTTTGCTGGTATTGGTGCTTCTGCTAATTGATCTACAATTACTTGTCCCTTTATAGCTTTTCAATCCACATAATGAATATCAAATTCTCTTAGGATCATAACCCATTTAGCCAACCTATGAGTTAAGTTTTCCTTACTTAAAAGATATTTGAGTAGGACAATCTTAGCCACAAGCTTTACTGTATGAGTTAGCATGTAGTGTCGTAATTTTTGAGAAGTGAACACCACTGCTAAACAATATTTTTCAATGAAGGTATAATTTAGCTCGTGACTTTTTAAGGTTTGACTCATGTAATAAATAGCTCGTTCTTTTCCTGAGTTGTCTTCTTGTGCCCATGATGCTCCTAAAGACACTTATGTGGCAGCAATATATAATATGAGAGGTGCACCTTGTACTGGTGGAATCAACACTGGTGGATTCATGAGATACTACTTTATCTGATCAAATGTTACTTTGCATTTGTACTCCCACTTGAATGGAACATTCTTGTGTAAGAGATGTGTAAATGGTAAAATTCTATTTGCCAGTTGAGCAATGAATCTTCGAATGGATTGCAACCGTCCCTGCAAAGAGCATAGTTGACTAACATTCCTTGGTGGTGGTATATCAAAAATTGCTTGTACCTTAGCTGGATCCACTTCAATTCCCTTTTCCGACACAATTTATCCTAATAACTTTCCATATTTCACTCCAAAGACACATTTCTTTGGATTAATTCTTACTTTGAATTATTCCATTCTTTTGAAAAATTTAGATAATATATCGATGTGTCCTTATCTAGTGTTAGATTTGGCAAGAAGATCATCAAAAAAATACTCCATGAATGTATGCATCATATCATGAAAAATTGTTCTCATTGCTCGTTGGTATGTAGCTCTTGCATTTTTCAATCCAAATGGCATTATGTTCTAGCAATACATACCCCAAGGACATGTGAATGTTGTTTTATCCTGATCTTCTGGTGCAATCTTTTTCTGGTTGTATCCTGAAAATCCATCCATCAATGAGTACATTGCATGTCCAGCAGTTAAATCAATAATCATATCAATGTTTGGTAAGGGTAAGTCATTTTTGGGACATGCTTTGTTCAAATCCCTGAAATATGTGCAAATTATAATCCTTCCGTCTGGATTTGAAATAGGCTCGATATTGGAGATCCATTCTGCATAGTCCATGGACCAAATGAATCCAACATCTAAAATCTTTTTGAATTCCTCTTTAACCAACAACACAAAATGTGGATGCATTTTTCTGAGTTTCTATTTTACAGGCTTTGCCCCCTGTGTAATAGATAGATGATGCATGATGAGATCTAGATCCAATCTAGGCATATCTACATAGGACCATGCAAAACTAATTTGATTACTTTTGAGAAATTCTATGAATCTAGGTACTTCTTGATCTATTAGAGATGCAGCCAATTACAAAACTTTAGGCTTTTCTGCAGTACCTATATTGAGTGCCTCTGTTGGTTCAATTAGAATGGAAGATATTTCCTGATAATGCTTCGGAAGAGTGTCAAGTTTCCCATCCTCTAGCACCTTTGAAAGGTTTTCACCATTGGGTACACTTTTTTTTTCTCTTTTCTTGATCTAATATTGCCTTTGTTAGGTTTTTACCATTAGATCTTTCATTCATTTTTATTTTTATTTGATCTAATACTGCCTCTGTTAGGTTTTCACCATTAGATCTTTCTTTTATATTATTTATTTCATAGCTGAGAAACTTGGCACTTTCCTGTCGAAAACTTTGATCTTGTGATTTCCCAGTGGAACTTGTTTCAGGATGGGATGAACAAAGAAATTATATTATGGTTTCGTCATTTGGAAAGGTTGGAACATCAATGGGTGCGACTTATTCCCAATCAATGAGTTTAGTATGAACCAAAGGTAATGGATCATTATTATGAGTAAGGTCATTGGTCATTAGGTTCATGATGTTATTGCCAATGGTATTATGGGAGAAGTCTAAGATGGTATCTTCCTTAAAATGATCTATCTCACTTTGAATCGAATTGGTCTCACTAGAGTCATGATCACTTTGTAGGACATAATCAAGCGGAGGTCTTAAGCTTTCCCCTTGTAAGAATGCAGGTGAGAATTTGTGTATGACATCCACCCTTTTCTTTGAGATGAAAGTATCATCAAAGAAGTCATCCCATTCATATTCATTTGAGTTTGTTTTAGAATTATCTGCTTGAATTCTTATAATTGATTAAGCTAACTCCTCATTAGATGGCCTTTGTGTCATGCTTTCCTTAGTATCTTCACCATATCCTAACCCAGTCTTATCTTTTGGGTGCATTGTTTTTAATTGGACAAGTTCAACAATACCTTCTTTCCTTTTACCTAGAGGGCCATTTTATTCATAACCCATTTGTTGCATGATAGCATAACCCTTTCCATATTGTTTTGTGGGTAACTTGATATGTTGTACGGATTCTTATTCATCTTTATACAGCCAATCAAGAATAGCTCTATCTTCTACTTTAGTTTCTTTGATAAATATCCCATTAAACTTGGTGATGGGGGCTAAAGTTGAGGCTAAAACTGTTGCAGCCTGTTGTGTAGATGTTGATGGCTGACCATGGGATCTTGGGGCTAGGGGTAGATTAGAGAGAGATAAAGAATATTCTCGCACCTCATTATCTTTCAATTTTAACTTGGTGCCAAAATTGCTTATCATTTCTTGTGCTTGTTCTTTGTATTTGGAGGTAGAGATGGCCAAGGCCTCTCTATTATGTGGGATGAGTGTGTCCTAAGTTTCTCTTAGGTTAGAACAAGTTTGATTGCTAATGTGATCAGCGGGTATTGTTACTTCCTGTCCATCATATGAAAACTTCAAACATTGATGATAAGTAGACGAAACATCTTGCATGTCATGGATCCATGGATGAACCAATAGTATGTTATAGGTTAGATCCCGATCGAGAACCTGACAAAAGGTATTCTTCAGAACAGGTTCCACTCTGATTGGTAGCATGATGAGACCTTTGGAAGTCCTTTCCTCATCATCATAGGCCTTGATTGTAATTTTCCTCTATGGATCTATAGATTCTATTGAATATCCCAAAGCTAGGACCAATTTTAAAGTACAAATGTTTAATCTGGCTCCCCCATCTATGAGAACACATCTAATGTGGGCTTTGTTAACCAGGACTTCTAAATAGAGTGATGAATTATGCAGATGGGTTATGGATGAATCATCTTTTTCAGAAAAAGATAAACATGTGTAGGAGGACAAGTGTCCCACCATGTCTTGAAATTTATTGATATCCAGATCAGGGGATACAATTGTATCAACAATGGCCTTTTCCATAATTTCCTTATGTGCAAGTGATAACATTAAAAGTTCCAAGATAGAAATTTGGGCTGATTTTTTTCGCAGTTGATCAACCAAATTGTATTGACTTGGAGGGGGAATTGTTGCTTTAGATGAGATGCCTTTGACAATGATTTTGGCTTGTCCCCTTGTTGTAGCATTGACCTCTCGATATTCTTGCTTACCTTTGATTTGGATAGCGTTGATTTGAGTATCGTCAGTACAAATATGATTGATAATGATGTCGTGGATGTTATTAACATTCTTGCCCTTGTCACCCGAGGATTCCCCTTTTTGATAATTAGGGAGCAGATTCTTGAATTCTTGATGGTCATTATTGACATTATGTCCCTCAACCGTGATGGTATGATTATCAATCAAATCTTGAACAATATTCTTTAACCCTTCGCAATTGTTTGTCTTATGACCTTTGCACCTATGATAATCATAGAAGTGTGAGTCATTCCACAATGGTGGTTTAACTCAAGGCTCATAGTCTCTTTGTGGTGGCAATGTAATAGCGTTTTGATTCAATAATTCTTTGAGAATGGATTCCAAATATTGGCCCAAGGGAGTGAAACTCTGTCGACTCAAAAAATATGATGATCTGGGCATGTTTGAGTTTTTATTATTGCCAAAATTATTTCCATGATTGTTAGTTATGTTTCCTTGATTGGAAACATTGCCTTGGGTGCTAGAATTTCCAGTATTATTGCTACATTAAACACCTGACACATTAAAGAAGGTAGGCATTGTATTCACATTGTTAGCACCTACTACCCCATCGTTCACAACATTTTTATTTCGAGTCCAAAATCATGACTTGTCATTATTGTGATTATGGTTGTTGTTGTTGTTGTATGAATTTGAACTCTCTTTATCGATTTTTAGAGCTCCACGCTTGATCAACGCACCTTCGATAGTAATTGCATTTTCAATCAATTTTTCAAATGATTGAGGATAGTGAAGGTTTAGTCTGTAACTCATTTCTTGATTAAGACTATCGATGAAGATCTCCATCTTTTCCTTTTCAGGAATAGGACAAGAGTATCTAGAAAACACCCTTCTCCACCTTTGAAAAAATGTAGTGAAAGATTCCCCTACTTTTTCTTTTACCTTACAAAGATCAAGCATGTTTATCTGGTGTTGGATGTTGTAAGAGTATTATGAAATAAACTTATTTATCAACTCTTCAAAGGTTTTGATGGGGGGAGTGATCTTTGAAATCCACTCCATGGATTGTCCACCCAGACTTCATGGAAACAACCGCATTAAGTAGGTATCGTCATGAGCAAATTCTAAGCTCATATTTTGGAAATCCTTTACATGCTCAATGGGGTCTGTTTTCCCATTATACCTATCAAACTTATGGATTTCATAATTTTTTGGAAAAGGAATCAACCGAAGACTCCTATCGAATGGATAAGGACATATTTCCTCCAAAACATACTTCTTTGTTTCTCCCCCTTGAATTTTTTTTATTTTCCCTTGTAATTCCTTGATCTATTGAGTAAGGGTACTAAAATCATTAAGAGGAGTTTCAGTATTTTCTTTAATCTCTTCTGTGTCAAAATCGGTAGGTAGCTTAGTTCTTTGATTAGCTAAAGAAAGAAAGTATCTTTCCTTGTTTCATTCTAAAATCCTTTTCGTAAGAGTATGGAATTAAGGATCTTGCTCCGCTTCTTGAAGTTTTTCTTCCGTTAACTCTTAAGTATTTGAATTGTTAAAGAGGTTTTCCTCCCTTTCACTATTATCACCCATTTTGCTCACTGTACTTTCATCTTTTTCTATGTGCTTTTGAGATCTTGTGATAACAGGCATAAAATTTCCTCAAATTCTATTAACTTTGATCAAAGGAATGAAATAGTGCAATGGTGATGGGTATGAAAGTCAGGATAGAATGAAGATTCTATGACTTAAAAGACTTTTAATCTTTAGCTCGTGATTCCCTGATTGAAAGGATGAAAATACTGCTTGCGAGAATTAAACCAAAGATAAAAAATAAAGATGATTTTGCACTTTGTGAAGTTTGATCTTAGCTTTGTAGAAAGATGGATTGGATGAATGCCTAATGTGCATGAGTTCTCTATTATAGAATTTGATTTGGATGAATAGCGTACGTGATTGCAGGTTGGGGAATATAAGAAGAATGAATACGCTGATTGTGGTTATGCCTTTGAGAAAGGGCTCTTCTTTGAAATAAAGCTCTTGACTATAAGGGTTCTACAACATAATCATCAGTGAAACCTCTAATATAGTTGTGATATCAATGAATAAAGGTTCTGTGTTCAAGCAGACCTTCCAACTTTGATATAGAAATTTCCTCTTCTTCAATATCTTCTTATAAATAAGAGACTTCTTGGGCTTTCTAATCTTTCTTTCTAGGGACTTCTTAGCAAAGATTGTAGACTTCCAAACTCTAAGCATGGGAAAGACTAGACCTATAAGACTTGATTTCTGAATATCAAAAAATTACCTAGGCTAAGAAATAGATGTGCCAAAATAGAGACTGAATGCGTTGAAACAGAGCATAGATGTGCCGAAACAGAGCACATATGTGCCAAAATAGAGCATGGATGCGCTGAAACAGAGCACAGATGCACCAAAATAGAGCACAGATGCAACGAAACAAAGCACAGATGCACCAAAATAGAACATATATGTGCCAAAATAGATCATAAATGCGCCGAAACAGAGCCTCAATACGTCGAAACAGACCCAGGATGCGCTAGATTACCTCTTAGATAGACATGTTTTGAAAATTTGATTAAAAAAAAGATGTTCTAGATGATCTTAATTTGATTTAAATGTGAAAAACATAGCATAGAGAAGGAGACAGTTTTTTTTTTTAATCCTAAAATCTAAACAAAGAGTATATGTTCTTGAGATTTTCACAAGTTTTAAACAAGATAAGCACTTAAGTCAGACTCACTCTTAATTTGTCAAATAGGTCATCATAGTAATCATAGCCCACAACTTAAAATCACGTCGACTCACACAACCCTGTCACCCCCTAGAGGGTGCCCATGTTTTTGTTTTCTCCAGGTGTGTACTCAAGGTGACAGAAGTGGATACCGAATCCCCTAAGCAAACAATCTGTGGCAATTATATGGTGAGTGTCTTGGGGGCAGATTCTTCCCTCCCCTTGCACCGTGATTAAGATGATGTTTGGATACTGACATGGCTGGCTTTCTACACTATGGTTTTTAGTAAGGATATCTATTTAGTGTGGCAAATAGATATACTCCCTTGAGAGACCTCTCAACCTTTAAAACAAAGGTTTTGGGGATGGTTATACTGCGCACTACTGTCAAATTGGATTTTCATCAACAACTTGCTTTTGATTAAAGTGGGTTGGAAACCTTGGCTTTAGGTGTTCCCACTTAGGTCGTTCCTCTTGGGTGAGTACTTTTTCCCACAAGAGCAGGCCTTCTAAAGGATGTAATAAAGCATTAAATTGCTAAAAATAAAAGGTAAGTTTGGTATTCTGATCACCTAGCTAAGGGGAGAGCATAAACCTATTACCCACAATCACACCAAACAATAATGGTTCAATTTTAAATCCCAAATTGATAATTCTCTACACTAAGTGAAGATGTTGCTTCACTGAAAACATGGGATTTATTTTAACCAAAAGAAAATTTATGTTCGGTGACTATCCTAGGATTGGTTAATTCAGATTTAAATGTCTATTCTAGGATTGTTTCATTCCGTTAAAATAAAATTTGAAAAATCCTATCTGCGGATGGCATCGGAATCATAATTTAAATTTTTTACAACTGTATGTGCCGGACCAGGTCGTCTATGCGCCGAAACAGGCCATGGAGGCACCGAAAGATCTCAAAGGAATGCGTTGAAACAGAGTGTCTATGCCCTGAAATAGGCCATGGATGTGCCAAAATAGTTAATGTATGCGCCAAAATATCTCATCAATGTGCCAAAATAGTCCTCATATGCATCGAACCAAGACTCGTATGCGCCAAAATGTGATTTTATTTTGTCACCTGCCAGAAAAATCTGCAAAAAAATAAATATTAAATGCAGGGATTGGCCCCATGGTGGGTGCCAAAAATGTGTATTAGAGAAAATGTGCAAATCAAAATGAATCTAGTCAAATACACCAATGAAACATTAGATTAAAGAAACTAGATTAAAGAAAGAAAAACGCAAACTCTAAACACAGGCAGCTTCTTCAATTTCGTCCCATTGTCCTCTGTCTCCAAGGATTTGTTTCAAGATTCTTTCTCTCAATTGTTTTAAACAATAGCTTGTAGAATGGAAGCTTGAGAGAATGAGATTAATGAAAATGCATGTGCATTGCTAATATGCTTTAAGCTATGAAATTGAAATACTAATTAAATGCTAGAAATGCGACTATAATAACTACGTATGAAAATCTAGGATTCGAGGTCCTTTTCAACTAATAAGAGGGCTATATTTATAGATTTTTGAAGGAAAAAATTCAATTGGACAAGATCAACGGTTGAGTTCAAACCTATTAAAATGAATGATGAGAGATCAAGAATTTGAAAAGAAGATGGAAGTTTAAGAGACAAATGAAAGGTGTCCTCATAATTTAAATAAATAAATATTTGAAAATGTGTGAGAGAAATATGAAAAGTTCTTTTAATTAAATATTGAAAATATTTAATTATGTGAGAGAAAAAGATTTTTAATCAAATATTTGAAAATATTTAATTATGTGAGAGAGTGAAGAATTTAGAAAGTGTTTTAATTAAAATTGAAAATATTTAATTAAATGTAAAATGAAGAATATCATTTAAATTTGAAATTTATGATAATTAATATAAATAAACTGTGAAATCTATTTAATTAAATAAGAGGAAGATAGCCTTAATTAAATAAACTTATTTGTTTAATTAAACTAGAAGAATTGGAAAATGAACAATATAAATAAATAATTAAATTTATTTATATGTAGATGACCTAAGAATATTAATTAAATAATGCATATTTAATTAATTAATAGGTCTGGTTAACCATGACCATTTTTAGATGTGTACACACTCCATCTTCATTCAACGCTCCAAATCTCCAAGGTTCAAAGTGAAAAATGAACTCAAATTTTCCAAATTCCTATTTATACCCCCATCAAAATTAGGGTTTTGAACTAGGGTTATAACTCGACACACTTTTTCTCATGTTTCAAACAACTTCAGACACTCTAAACTTAACGAAATTTCAAACCGACTTCACAACTATTTTTCTAGCCATCAAATTGACATTTGAGAACAATTTAAAAAAATTTTGATTTTTTTTGAAAATTTTGTAAAATTCTTCTAAGGGGGCACAACCCTATCCTTCTATCACTGGGGCACGTTTTGACTGATTTTCTTTGAAACAATGTGATAAACTGCATTGTATCAAAGAGGGGAAAACTATAGACACTAAAAATTGTCTTAGGTCTATGACCCCTAACTTCTTAATAATTCTTTCATCTTCATTTCTCATAATTAAATAATGTTCATTATTTAATATTTTCTAAAGTCATATGTCCTCTATTAATTAAATAACTTTAATTATTTAATTAATTCATTCTTACCATTATTCTTTCTTGATTAAATCTATCTTCTATTAAATAATCATTTTAAATTATTTAATTAATTCATGTAACACTTTCAACTATAATTAAATAATCAATTTAATTGTTTAATTATTCCTTAGCCTTTTCTCCCTTTAATTAAATAAATCTATATTTAATTCAATCCCAAAATTGTGAATGTTGAATTAAATCATTTTTTAATTCATAAAAGGATTTCCTCTATAATTAGATATTCTCTTTGTTATCTCATTAATAATTTATCACTTATGTCTAGATCTAATTTTATCATTCAGTTATCTTGTGAGATAATATCTGATTGTCTCTAATGAACAATCTTTTTGTCATGCAATCTTTATTCTTTTGTTTCTCAACTAGATTCTACGAGTGATTAAATTATTATTTAATTTAATCCCCACCATTTATGCTTTATCACTCTGATATAGAGAAGGGGTGGATTAGCTTGAACTGAAACAATGTAACACAAATTCAACACCCTCTTAAGTCTCAAGACTTCAACAATGGTGATTTGCACAAACGCACTAGTTTTGACAACTAAGTCTCCAAATCAACATTTTCTGGCATATCTTTTAGAGAAGGCCACCTCTCCATGAAAAAAATGCCTTTTCATATACCCTTTAGGCCCAACCCTAACATATCTCACTTTTGACATAGGTTGTTTTGGAACAGAGCTATCAATCTTGACCTGCTACGTTGGAATAAGGCCAAATTAGGCCTCTTTTACACAACATATACAAGAGATTCAATATCCAAACACTAAAAATCCTTTCCAAAGGTCTTGATAGGTCACATAGGGTCCCTTTCAATGGATTTTAACATCAAACAACACCTACAATTTGTTGTCCTACACTTTCTCTACTTTACCTAGCCTAACACATGAGGATGTTAGGCTAGGGCTTGGATAAAGACCTTCCAAAATACATCCCCTTCTCCTAAATATAATTAAAACATTGAAAAAAAACTTAAATCCTCCATTCCACTGATTTTGGCCAAAATACAATGGTGGAATGGATTATTATCTACATTTCTTCACTATAAACCCATGAAATAAGGGTTTCTAAGCGGCCTGCAAAGAAATCCCTTGAACTTGCTTCAATCCCAAAAAAATAAATCAAACCAAGCCTAAATAATATATGATTCAATTCCCTAACAAGTCACATGAGTTTCAAACCATGATACAATTGTACAGGGTCGTACAGAGCAAGAAATCTTTAGCAAATACACCAAAATTGAAAAAAAATAGAGTCTCTTCTACTCTTTTGTCTTTTAAAATTCTTCAATAATGATTCCTCAAATTTTTTGAGGCCAAAATAACATGCATAAACTTTAACTCATTAGTAACAAACTAGATCCACTCAAGTGACTGTTCACCTTCCACTTACATGCAATATTGACAAGTTGGAAAGCAACTTTCTACACTTATTTGCAAACTTTAACCAAACACACACAAATGACCTAAAATGATAACATAAATTGAAAAATGGTCTTTTTTTTACCTTATTACATAAATTAAGTGACAAAACAACTAAATCACCAACCTAGACACCTAAATGCATCAATAAAGTAAAATGACCATGGTGCCCCTACACCATACACTCAAAAAGGAAACATTCTTAGGTTCCACTTGAGATCGGCTCCTTAACTAAGGTCCCATGCTTTAATACCTTCTACAGAAATCCATGTTGCATCCTCAAGAGGTAAGCCATGCCATTTGACAAGATATTCATAGTAAACCTTATGCCTAGTCCTTTTCAGCTCTTTTGTGTCCAAGATGGCTTCAAGTTTCAATGGTTCAGTAGGGGGTAGATCTCTAATCCAATCATCATCAAAAAAATCTTCATTAGCACCTGTACCTACATCCACAAATCCCTTGAAAGGATAAACTTCAGAAACATTGAAGATTGGTGAGATAGCAACTCTAGGAGGGAGTTCTATATCATAAGCGTTTTCACCAAACTTGTGGACCACCTTGCATGGACCAATATTTTTCATCAGTAGCTTTCTGTATTTTCCCTTAGGTAGTCTCTCTTTCTTCAAGTGTGCAAATACCAATTCTCCTAATTTGAACTGAACATTCCTTCTCTTCAAATCTGCATGCTTCTTATATCCATACTCTTCTTTAGATTTTCCTTGACCCAAGCTCATGTATGTATTTTATAGCTATGGAAAACTCCTCCCCTTTTGCACTCCTCTTCTCCAATCCAATAAAATATCTGAGCTAGAATGTGCCTCATGGTTTCATGCCATACACTACTTCAAAAGGAATTTTCCCTATTCTTTTGTTGATGGAGTCATTGTAAGCATACTCTACCCGTGGGAGAAGGAGATCCCATTGTTGTCCAGGTTCTTTTGTAAGACACCTAAGAAAGTTTCCAAGTGATAATTGACCACTTTAGTTTTCCCATCTATTTTTGGATGATAGGTAGTACTAAAGGTCAAATTTGTTCCCAATTTCCTTCACAAGGTCCTCCAAAAGTGACCTATGAACTTTGAAGCCCTGTCTAAAAATATGGTGAGTTGCAACCCATGAATTCTGACTATTTCCCTAAAGAATAAGCCTGCAATATTTGAGGCATCACTTGTGCATTTGTAAGGGATAAAATGAGACATTTATTGAATCTATCAACAACTACATGCATACTATCCACTCCCCTTTGATTTTTGGGTAAGCCCAATACAAAATCCATACTCAGATGTTCCCATGGCTTGCTAGGTATTGGTAGGGACTGAGAAAAGCTTTGTATTTGAGCTAGAGCCCCTGGCTCTTTGAAAAATTTGACAACTCTCAATAAACTTTATGATATCTAAATGCATTTTTGGCTAAAAATAAAACCTTCTTACCTATTCTATTGTTTTATCAATACCAAAGTATCCACCTAGATACCACCATGATTTTCCCTTATCAAATTAGCTCTCATGGAGCATCTTGGAATAAAAAACCGAGAAAAATTGAATAACAGTCCATCTTGCAACAAAAAATCAGAAAACACATCATCAAAAACACCTTCAAACTGATTACAAATAGATTATACCTCTTTGAAGTCTTCATCAACTACATACATGTCCTTTAAGGCCTGTATACCCACACTTTGAAGTTGGATTTTTTGCACCATCATGGATCTCATTCTTAGGGCATCTGATACCTTTTTAACTTGTCCTTTCTTGTGCTTAATTGTGACTATGTAGCTCTACAAGTATTGAACCCACTTTACATGTCTAAGACTCAAATTATCTTGACTATTTAGAAAACTCAGAGCATGATTGTTCTTAAACATGGTGAATTCATTGGTTAAAATATAATGTCTCCATTTCTTGAAGGACTACACCAATGCATAGTGATCCAAATCATATGATGAATAATTTCTTTTAGATTCATTAAGCTTCTCAATGAAGAAATCCACCCATTTTCCTTCTTGGCTTAACAATGCACCTATTGCAAAACAACTTGCATTAGTTTCTATGGTGAAAATATTATTGAAATAAGGGAGATAAATTATTGGTTATTGTGCCACTCTAGTTTTTAGATATTCAAAACTCTTCTCTACCTCATTAGTCCACTAAAAATTCTTTATTTTTTCTCCCTTAATGGTGTTAATGATAGGTGAGCAGTTATCACTAATGTTCTTGATGAATTTTCTATAGAAGTTGGCAAGACCATGAAATATTCTCACCTCTCCTACTATCCTTGGAGTTGGCAAACTGAGAATGGCCTCTACTTTGTTGGGGTCCATCTTCAATGAACCCTTGGAGATGAAAAAACCAAGATACACTAGCTCTTCTTTCATGAACTCACATTTTTTAAAATTTATCATCAATTTTTCTTCATCTAACTTCTGCAAAACCATGTCAAGATGCTTCAAGTGGTCTTCTTTTGTCTTTCCAAACACTAGGATTTCATCCAAGTAGACAACTACAAATCTACCTATGAAGGGTTTTAACACTTTGTTCATTAGCCGCATAAATGGACTAGGGGCATTTAAAATCCAAAATGGCATCACCATCCACTCATAGAGACCCTCATTGGTTTTAAAAGAAGTCTTCCACTCATCTCCCTCTTTGATCCTAATATGATGGTATCCACTTTTCAATTCAATTTTTTCAGAAATAACATGCACCACCGAAGAAGTCTATTAGGTCCTCCATTCTAGGTATTGGGAACCTATACCTAATAGTGATCTTATTAATTTCTCTAGAGTCTATACACATCCTCCAATCCCCATCCTTTTTAGGTGCTAAAAAGGTAGGGATAGCACAAGGGCTCAAACTTTCCCTAATTAGACCTTTATCCAAAAATTCTTGAACTTGCTTCCTTATTTCTTCAATTTTTTTAGGGGTTACCTTATATACAACCTTTTTTGGAAAACTAGAACTAGGGATTAGATCATTATGATGATTTATATATCTCATGGGAGGTGGGGAGCTTTGCAATTCATCAACTATAATACCTTTATATAAATATTCAACAAGGTTTGAACTTCACTAGGTAAGTCTTCATCTTATATGCTGCTAAAATAGAATTGGACTTAGGTCTGATCACTAAGGAAAATATTTGACCTCCTTCATCCTTCAAAGTTTTCAAAAACCCCTTCTCTCCTACTACCATGATAGTAGAACCAAATTTCTTGTCAAACTCTCCAGCTTGTACCATAGGGGTGTCAATTTGTATGAGGTACCATCTTTATCTATCACATAGACATTCTTATGGCCATCATGTTTGTACATTTTGTCATACTTACAGGGACTTCCTAGTAGCAAGTGAAAAATATCCATAGGGATGATCTCACAAAGGATTTTTTCCTTGTAATCCCCAATATTGAGCTCTACCCATGATTGTGTATTTACCAATACTTGTTGACCCTTGTTTAGCCATGGCACTTTGTAAGGTGCAGGGTGTGGAATATTTTTTAATTTTATTTTTTCAACCATTTCCAAAGATATTAAGTTATTAGTAGAGCCTAAATCAACAACTACTTTGCATACCTTGCCATAAGACTTGCAAGTTGTCCTAAACAATTTTTTTCTTTGTTGAGGCTCCTTGGTTGTTGACACCTTGATTAGTGTTATCCTCATCATCAATATCTCACCTATCTTAGTGCTAGCTTTCTGACATGGTAAATTTACACTTTCAGATTCCTCTTCATGCACAATTTGGGTCCTTCTCTCACCACCATTAGAATTTGATGCTTTCTTATCCAGGCACTTCCAAGCTAGGTGTCCAAATTGATTTTAGCTGTAGTATCTACCTAAAAATTTATTAGATCCTCTCCCTTGTCCACCAAACCTTCCTCTACCACCAAATCCACTTCCTCTTAAGTTACCTCTGCCACTTGACTCTCCACTTTGTTCTTGTTGGCTTCTTGGTTCACCTTGTTGCTTTTGTGACTTCCCTCTTTTACCAAAGTTGCCTCTAACTTTGAAAGTTTTCCCTCTTCCTCTTCCTTGCTGCTATTGTCTTCTTTTGATTCTTTCCTCTGCCTTGGTTTCCAAATGGAAACACTCCTTAGCTATCATAGGAGTTGTAAGACCAATCTCATCTTATATATTGAGTCTAAGGCCATTTAAGTACCTTGCAAATTTTTCTACCTCATCTTCAGTATGTCCTACCCTTATGCTCAATTTATGGAATTCCTCAGTATATGAAATCACATCTCACTCCCTTTTCTTCAAATTTTTCATCTTTATAAAGGTTTGTATTGCATAATCTACAAGAAGGAATTTTTTCTTCACTTTGGCTACTATCCGGTCCCATGAACTTATCTTATTTTTACCCTTCTTTACCGTTTATTCCTTAACACAGTTCCACCATGTTAGGGTAGGGTCCTTCAACTTGGTTTTAGAAAACTTCACCTTCTTATCCCCTTGTACCTCCTCAAATTCAAATAAGTTGTCTAAAGAATCTATCCAAGCCAACACTTCTTCATTTTCGAATTTTCCACAATACATAGACACTTCCACTTTTACCTTTGGAGTATTGTCACCCTTGAAAACCTTTAGCATCTTGGCCATTATTTTTTATTTAGGGTCTAAGTCCTCATCCCCATCATGGACTCCTATTGGAGGGTTCTTACTCTCACCCTCATCCTCCTTATCAATCTGGTCACCACTGACCATTCCTCTTCTCTGATTCTTCTCCAGGGCTGCTATTCTAGAAAGGGTTGTTTCTTGTGACTCCTTATAGAGCCTTTCCTTTTGGAGCAACTTATCTTTCATTTCCTTAACCTCTTTGGTCATTGGATTATTGTTTGGAGGCATCTTACTTATGCCAACTCTCATTCACTTTCCCACTTCCAATCAGAACCTATGCTCTGATACCACCTAATTTAGATCAGGGGTGGATTAGCTTCAACTGACACAATGTAACAAAAATTCAACACCATCTTCATTCTCAATACTTCAACAATGGTGGTTTGCATAAACTCACTTGTTTTCACAACTAGGTCTCCAAATCAACATTTTTTGGCATATATTTTAGACAAGGCCATCTCTCCATGAAAAAAATTCCTTTCTAGATACCCTTTAGGCCCAAATCGGACATATCTCACTTGTGACATAGGCTGTTTTGGAATAGATCTATCAATCTTGACTTGGTACGCTGGAATAAGGCCAAATTAGGTCTCTTTTACAAAGCATATATAAGAGATTCAACCTCAAAATACTAAACATCCTTTCCAAAGGTCTTGAAAGGTCACTTAGAGTCCCTTTCAACAGATTTTAACATCAAACAACACCTACAATTTTTTTTCCTACACTTTCTCTACTTTACCTAGCCTAACACATGAGGATGTTAGGCTGGGGCTTGGAAAAATAACTTCCAAAGTCCATCCCCTGCTCCTAAATATAATGAAAACATTGAAAAAAAACCTAAAGCCTCCATTACACTGAGTTTGGCTAGAATACAATGGTGGGGTGAATTATTATCTACATTTCTTCACTATAAACCCTTGAAATGAGGGTTTCTAAGCAGTCTGCAAAGAAATCCCTTGAAATTTATTCAATCCCAATAAAAAAAAATCAAGTAAAGACTAAATAAAAAATGATTCAATTCTCTAACAATTTACATGAGTTTCAGACCATGACACAACTGTACGGGGCCATACAGAGCAAGAAATCTTTAGAAAATTCACCAAAATTGTAGAAAAATAGAGTCTCTTTTATTATTTGGTCCTCCAAAATTCTTCAATAATGGTTCCTTGAATTTTGTGAGGCCAAAATAACATGCATTGAAACTATAACTCATCGGTTACAAAAAATATCCACTCAATTGATTGTTCACCTTCCACTTACATGCAACATTGATAAGTTGCAAAGAAAATTTTTACACTTCTTTGCCAGCTTTCACCAAACACACACAAATGACCCTACATGACAACACACATTAAAAAATGGTCTTGATTCAATCTTATTACATCAATTAAGTGAAAAAAACCTATATCACCAACCTAGACACCTAAATGCATCAATAAATAAAAATGAGCATGGTGCCCCTCCACCACACTCACACTAATTTAACCCTAATGCTATTGCATGCCACATCTTTTAATCTTAATCACATATTTATTTTAATTAAATCATATCATTCAAAAATCATATTTTATGTAAATTGTCTTTACCCCTATAATTATTACTCCTCCCGAAATCTTATGAGTTTTGGAAGCAACTTTAGAATCTTCAATGTTTTGCTATTATCATTTGTCATGAGGCCACACTTTCATGCTTAATTAAAATATTAGGGAAAGTATCATAATACAATGAAATGGAGAAAAGTAATGGATTTTATTCATGGAATTACATTGATGTTTGGTAAAAATGTTCCTTTATGCATTTTTTATATTTGTTTATGTTATTATCGATTATTAGCTTAGGTTTAGTTTGAGTTTATGCTTGTATTTCTAATCCACTAATTTTCACTATGTTATAGAAGAAAACTTTGAAATTGGGATCGAACACATGGTGTGACTAAAAACCAAAGGTTAATCATCCATACAGTGAATCATGAATATTGAGTAGATTGAAGATAATGAAATTGTTGACCTTGTCTATTTA
This sequence comes from Sequoiadendron giganteum, assembly GCA_007115665.2. NCBI lineage: Eukaryota > Viridiplantae > Streptophyta > Pinopsida > Cupressales > Cupressaceae > Sequoiadendron > Sequoiadendron giganteum. Next base: position 66,356,461 of record CM021101.1, on the reverse strand, counting down.
AGTGGCATATAGTTGACTAGCCCCAAAATATAAATATCTATAAAAAGAGTTGGTACTACCTCTATAGATAATACAAAAATAATATTATATAAACAATCAATGATAGACCAACAACTAAATTATTGCATTGCAAGAGGAATTATTTTAGAACACTTTCATCAGAACTTGTATGACTAACAATTAAATTATTGCATTTCAAGATGAATAATATTATAAAAAATTCATTAACTACTAGTATGTGTAGCTCCTGGTTAACAAAAAAGTGGAATTTAATCTAATAGCTACTTCATACTTACACAAATTCAACATCCATTTGATACACCAAAAGAAGTAGAGATAATAGCATCTTGTAGAGAGAATCATGGTAGCAAATAGATGCACCCCAATAGAAAGTTCTGAATTTTCTTCTATTACTCTAATATACTAGTCATCAAAGACATGAAGTAGCATCTAATAGAAAATTACAATTGCATTGACCACAACTCGAAGTGAAGAGATGTTGGAAAGTGACTTGTCCAATGTGTATCTAGTATAGTGAAGTTCACAAGAGCAATATCGATGTTGCAAATACAAAAGTGGTCCAACAAACTTCCCACATTTGTTGTTGGATTTTCAAAAATAAATGAGATTTTATGTTCCATCATATATTCAAGGACTGTTCATGTTTTTGTGGATTGTGACATGTCAATGTTGAAGTCTCTAAAAATAATCAATTTTGAATTGGATGGAAGTGAGTTGAGAGTGTTTTTTATTAGACTCAATAGGTCATGGATGGATGCAATTGGTGTCAAATACATGTTTGTGATGCATAGAGCAGTGCCAAGATGCAATAGGTTCATGGTTATTGATTCTAGATTCTTTGTTGAAAAACTCTCATTGTTTTGCAATGAAGCTATCTTTTTGCAGCATGTAATAGATCATGAATAATTAGTTTAGGATAGCAATTAAATGTTTCATTGAGGAATTTAACATGTTTGAGCACATTATATTTGGTTTCTTGAAAGAAAAATACAATTGATCCAAAAAAATCATGGTCATGAGCTATTTCTTTTGCATGTAATACAAAGCTACATGCATTCAAAGATAATATGCTAAAATGGCTTGAAGGTATAGAAGAAAGATTTATGTGTAGTCTCCATGTGCTAAGGTGTGAAGGCACTGCATCTTGTTATTCAGTTTTTGTGATACTTTGAATTTTTTTTGTTGCAGTTTATGCATCAAATACAATGATACAATGTTTCTTGCGAGTGATAGAGTAGTGTAGAAAAGACCATTTTGATAGAATTTACAAAGATCAAAATCAAGTTCATCCATTGTAAGACCTTTTTCTCTATGGATGGTTCATGCACATGCCACTTGCAAAGGGAATTTTGTTTGAGTGACTATTTTTATAGTTGTTTTGAATTTTTTAACATATCGTGTTATCGGTGTCTAGGAAGGAATAATATGCTTTGTGTATAGAATTCACATTCTTTGTCGACACAATTTTCCAACAATGGGGTCATTGAATTGAATCTAAACAATGCCTTCTTGCTCAATTGTATGCAATTTGAAAATTCCATTCACACAATTGACTAGTCCATCTTATGTATCAAGGTTGCCAAAAATCAACTCAACCAAGATATGTTTCTTTAGGAAGATTATGCTAGGCAGTGATGATATGTCACCTTCAAATTGAATATTATCAATGGGTGTGTGTTGTTATATGTTTTATAAAGTCCTTTTCTTTATGCATAAGCTCCCACTTTGCTATTTTTTGATAGGAAAAGTTTTTAGTAATGTCAATTGGACGAGCTAGATCATAAAATAGAGTTGGGAAGTGTTGATAGATGTTTTTCACTTCATAACACTAATAGAACACATGGATTCTATCTCTCTTGAAAGGTAATAATCTACAAACAAGTTTCAGAAAAGCACCCCAAGGTCTCTCAAATGTCAGGTCATGACTTTGCATAAAACATCTTAGTTGGTGATGTGTGATTTGTTGGTAATCACAAGGGGCCTTTATGGTTCACAAAGCATGGAATTTTTAGGCCCGTAATGGAGTTTCAAGGGTCTAAAAATAATGAACAGTAGTAGAAAATTCATAGTAGTGGCCCGAAACTCATCATGTTCATCAGATTTAACATTACTATGATGCTAGAAACTTAAGTTTAACTCAGATTTAAAAGAAAGAGGAAAGTGTGTAAGGGTTAATAAGTTATAACTCTAAAAATATGAACAACATCAATAATGGCCAACATTATAGTAGACAAAATCCCCAAAACTAGATTTTTCTTAACCAAGAATATTTCACAGTATCACAAAAAGTAGTGCAATCTTCTAAGGTCCTTTGCAAATTTTCAAACTATAAAATTCACCCATTAAGCATGAACATATAGTTGAAATTGAGTGCATAAAATTAATAAGCTCAAACTAGCTTTACATAGTAATTTATCATTAATAAATCACTAAAATAATGAGCTAAAAATGCATCAAATACTGTAACATATAGTCAACATTAAATTTTTCCACTAACTAACAAGCTAAAATGAAACTTAAACAGTAAATAAGTTGAACTGAAATGAAATATGGAGGTTGAATCATGCGCACATAATGAGAAATGTCAAAGAAACACCAAAATTCAATTTATTTTTTTATACTACTGTAGAATGTCTTTTAGAAGAGCCCATCTCTCCCTTTGAAAATGAGAGGATGCCCATATTTATAGTTTTCCAAAACCCAAATGAATGGCCCAAATTTACTACAACTTAGGGTTTACACAATGTCTAATACAAGTGCAATATTTCCTAATATAAAAATGGTAGTTGTTTTGTCTTTTAGTCTATTTTGTCTTCTATCCAATTCTTCCTTTTATCTTATTTTGTCTTGTACCTTGTTTTGTCTTCTAGCTAGAAACTATTAAAAATTATCTTCTATTGAAATCATATTTCCAGCTCATTGGCATGGATTCTTAGGCAAGTCCTTGGCCTTTCAATATTCAGGTAACATCCTCCTGGCATGATCCATAGGTAAACCTATCTCCACCTTGGTAATTTGAATTGAAATCTCCCTTCTTGGCATGTCTTCATATGTTGGTTTTGTTAATGAATTGATCCATTATCCCTCCAAGCATCCTTAAAAGCACCCATGTCGTAAAATATCATTATTTAAATCTCTACAAATGATAAATTTCCATCATTTAAAACATTAAAATTATCAATTTATAGTCCATCAAGAAATTTTCATTTTTCAAAAAACTTTCATTTTTTGGAAATTTTCCAATTTTGGAAACTTTCCATTTCGGGAAATTTTCCTTTATGGGAAATTGAATTTTGAGGATATTTCACTTTTGAGGGCTAGAGCAATGCAGAAGCTAGAGGTTCTGGCACCATTGCAATGAAGTTTCACACACGACATCCTGCACTGAGATTTCTGCAAAGCCTTAACACCGAGAAAATTTGACTTTTATCCATTTTGGCATGGGGAAATGATAGTTTTGAGGCTTCAATTACAACACGCCTTGAATTTTCAATAGATGATCAATACAAAAAAATAAAATGGGTGTGTGCAGGATCATGATGGGCCAAAAAGTGGCGATATCTAAGTGATATGATGACCCATGTGGCTGTTGACTTTTTTTTTACCGAAAATTTAGAAAAATAGAATGTGAAAGTCAGAGGAGGGTCTCGCATCATTGCGACAACATTTTGCACACGACATCCCACAAATAGCTTCTCATGGATGACAACCCGCAGATGACTCCTTGCAATGAATTTTACACAAAGAATTAAAACTTAGTAAATTTGATATTTTCAATTTTAGCACATGTGAAAAGGGGTAGAAAGAGTGCCTAGACACATTTCCTTAAGACTTGACTCATTTTGAAAAATGCAAAAAATTTGAAATGCAGAAGTTGGAGGGTTCGATGCCATTGCAATGAAATTTCACACATGGCATCCCATAGATGGCAACTCACAGATGGATTCCCACAATGGAATTTATACAAAGTCTAAACACTTAGAAAATTTGACTCAAACCTCTTTGGGCATGTGGAAAAAACCATTTTATACGCACTAAATGTTGAAAACTTAAATTTTACACTCCTTTTGAAATGCAAAAATTTAGAATGTGGAATTTGGAGGGTCTGGTGCCATTACAGTGAAATTCTGCACACGACATGCCACAAACAACAACCTGTGGATGACAACTCATGGATTGATTCTTGCAGACAGAATCTCACAAACAAAAATCTGCAGACAACATCCTATGGACGACAACCTGCATAAAGCAACCTACAAATGGATTCCTGTAGATGGCAACCCATAGACAGTTTCTCGCAGTGAAATTTTTGCAACTTCTCCAAACTTAACGAAACCTTGGCAGTTCACTTAGGCATAATGGAAACATCCTAGATTCGAAGGAATTTTGTCCCCAAAGTCAAAAAACCAAGGCTAAAGCAAAGAAAAAGAGAGAGGGCCAAGCCAAAAAAAGCAAAGGAAAAGAAAAAAAGGGGGTCCCTACCTTCAGTGGGGCGTGTGTGCAAAATATGAACAATAAACGAAAACTTTGCTTGGGAAATTCTTTAGAGCATTTCTATAAAAAATTAGAATCACAGACCTAGAATCTATGGTTCTTACCTTCACACTAGGCCAAAAAAACTGAAACATTTGACCAAAGGATCAAAACCACCAGTCAATCTAACGTTCTGTATGCTCAAAATCCAAGTGTGTGCAAATTTATTCATTCCCTCCTTAATTAGCTATAGGAACCTAAGCTAAATGAATGATTCTACTTCAAAAAAATCATGGGCATTACATCGCTACCACTCAGGCATCCATATCCCTGATGATGTTGTTGTTGTGATTCTCCCAAACATAGCTCTACTGCCTGTCGAATGTCCATATAATTGATAGAGTTATTCAGATCCTCCTAAAAGTTGAATTTTCTTTGTTTCAATTTTCATTATTTTCCTTTCTTTCTTTCATTTTTTTTCTTTTTCTTGTCATTTCAACCCGCAAGCAATAAAGATTACACTTAGGGCTGAGAATCATAGTGACATTGAAGAAAAATTTAAGATTTTTCACTTAACAAGACTTCACAAAGGAACCTACATCAACCTCAAGATTGTTAAAATGTGTGAGAGGTATGAAATTTTAGAATACATCATAATTAGATTAAACCAATGACTTATCCTCTTTGAATAAAAAATATAGGTCATTTGAAACTAATAGACGACCTTTCCCATCCATTTCGAAAACATGATTAGAGTTTATCAATAAAATACTTAGAACCCTAGGTAAATAATTTTGTGTTGTGCTTGCCAACATTCCCAGTAGAAAAAAAGGGACCCAAGTTGGGGAAGAAAAGAAAAGACCAGACTAAAAGAAAACTAAACTAAAGAAATCTAACCTATAGAAAACCACCTACACTTACCAAAGTAGAAAGGAAAAACAAAAGAAAATATACATTAACTCAAACCATGCTATGTACAAAGAGATTCAAAATGAATCATGTCCAAACAAGGAAAACTAACACCCACCCTCGTACGATTCCATAATGCATTCACAAGCAACATGGTGATAGTAATAGTCCTAAACCATGCAAATTTATCTTTATATTCAACAAGATAAATCTCAATTTTGTAGCATTCAAACTCAACGATAAAATCAGAAAAAACCATTAGTTGAGGTTATTTGTGAGGCCCATGGTCAATCCATAAACAAGTTCTATTTCTTGCATAATCATAAGAAAAATAACCAACATAGCTATGAGAAAGAACAAGGAAAGACACAACCTGGAAATCCTTATGCATGGGCAATAGTCCTTGGTTTTCTAGAATGTGTGTGGCATCATCAAAATTTGCATTAGCAGCTTTAGGATGATGCAATTGATGGTGCAACATTCCTCTTGCATTACATATCAGAAAATCATAATCAGAATTATCAGGTACTATACCATGTAGGGGGTCAAAAGTATCATATTCATGGAATATTTCACCTAATTCTATAGTTTAATAAGGCTAAGGAAATAAATCAATCAGAACTTCTTCAAGACTCTCATCATGATCAAAAACCTCCATTGGCTACCCTTCAATAAGATTCACATGGTCATGTTGATCATCTACAGTCCTTGTGTCCTTTGGATTATTTTCCTAGAAAATAAACACATTGTCCTCCTTAATTTCCTTTATATGTTGATTTCAATTTGATGATTCTCTATGTCATAAGAGCAAGATATGGATGAATCTATTTTGCTAAAAGCATTGGAATGTGAAAGAAGATCAAAATTAGACAAGGCAGAAATACTCATCATTTTAGCCTGTAGTTGGCATGGTATATCACTCTTGATGGAAACCTCCAAGACTTCCTTAGTTTGGGACCTTCTTATTCTTACAATTCATGCTCGATAAACTAAAGTGTTTCATTAGTCAAGTCACTAGTATCCTCAAGTTTCTGCTCATCGGAATACTCATTTTTTTCGACCTATTCATTGCTATTGTAAACCAAAATGGTGTCTCCTTCCTTGTATTCATTTCTGCTATATGTTGAAGTATCTAGGAGTTCAATTGTCTCATCATCTGGAGGTTTGAGTAATATTTTATCATCACCATTGTTTGCTGAAACATACCCTTGTTCAATGTCATTATAACTCTGCAACCTAGCTCCAAGTGGGGAGAAATTGAAGTGAAAGACTACTATGTCAAGAGGACTAAAATCTGGTCCATGATTTCCCTCTGAGGATTCCTCATGAATTTGATCATCAACTATGTGTAAATCATCTAACAAAGGGGAGGATTCTTGATTGCCAAATGATGGCTCAAAACTTAGATCTATTGTATCATTATTGGGATTGTATTGCTCATCTTCCATTGTTCTCCCAAAATCTTCTTCTGAACTACACTTAGCTAAGCCACCACCTGTTTTAGGTTCTTCTACTTTTGGTACACTTTTTGAAATAATAGCAAGAGGCTTCATATTGGGTTGTCCCACTTGTTCTCTCACTTCCTTGATTTCCACTTGACACAACTCACATGTGAATTATGAATCTGTTGAATCATGTAGCCTACACCAACTTGGTAGTAACAGATCCTCCAAATCAATCTGGTATTTTAATTATGTCCATTCCTTCATGAGCCTTGAAATGAGTCTATTGTATCTCCCCAATATTGAATCTTCATCAACGTTTGTGGAGGAAGTTTGATTGTTAACTACCTCATCTAAATATTCTTTTTCAGATGATTGATTACCTTTATCCCTAGAGATAAAATATTTGAATCCCATTTCATTTGGACACTCATTATTATTCTCTATTGTCCCAAGGATTTTAGCTTCTTTTGTAGTTGTTTTAGTACTTATTTCTACAAATTTTCCTAATTCAGCTTCTATGTGTTGCCTTTCAGCTACCAATTATTCTTTTGCCCCAATAGATGATTCCTCTTCATTGTTGGTTGGATTTTCTATCTAGTCAGATGAAATATTAACTTGATGGATGATATCTGCACATAAAAATAAAGTGACTTCTAAATGGGGTGCATTGTGCACCCTACACCATCTAGACAACAATACTTCTTCTAATCTTAGTTTGTCCTCACTGCTTATTTTTTCTTTGATCAGCTCCTCGAACACTTTGTCTGCAACATAAACAAGTTCTTCTTTTTTATCCATAGGGGCTAAAGGTTTATGCATGTCTCAGAAGAATATTTTTCCCTATAAAGCCATTTCAATTATTTCCAGAATGGTTAGAAATTCCAATTCATTGTGCCTGGAAGTGTTGTGAATTCTATATTTTTTTGATAATTCAAAGTGATGCAATGGTTTCTCCAATCATTTATTCAAATATTCTCAAATTTGCGTAATATTGATTTGAAATTGTTGCTCCATCTCAGCTCATATTATGCTTGCATTTTTTTAAAAAAAAAAATTTGTATATAATGAGATCCAGCATATCTCATATTTTCAACATGAAGGTGCATTCATCTTCAAACTTTGCTTATGCAGCCCTCATTCTAGTGTCATTTCTATTGATGGGTATTTTTGCACTTCTCAACATAGATAGAATACAAGTTTTCTATCTCTCTTGAAAGGTAATGATGTGCAAACAAGTTTAAGAAAATCACCCCAAGGTATCTTGGATGTTAGGTCATGACTGTGCATAAAATAACTCAGTTGGTGATGTGTGATTTGCTAGTAATCACAAGTGGCCTTTATGGTTCATAAAGCATGGATTTTTTAGGTCTGTAATGGAGTTTCAGGGGTCTGAAAATAATGAATAGTAGCATAAAATTCATAACAGTAGCCTAAAACTCATTTTGTTCATCAAATTTAACATTACTATGATGCTGGAAACTTAAGTTTAACTCATATTTAAAAGAAAGAGAAAAAGGTGTAAGGGTTAAGAATTTTTTTTAACTCTAAAACTATGAATAGCAACAATAATGGCCAACATTATAGTAGACAAATTCCCCAGAACTAGATTTTTCTTAAACAATAATATTCTATAGTATGACAAAATCAGTGCAATCTTCTAAGGTCCTTTGTAGATTTTTAGACTATAACATTCACCCATTAAGCATGAACATACAGTTGAACTTGAGTGCAATGAATTAATAAGTTCAGACGAGCTTTACACAAAAATTTATCATCAAAAAATCACTAAAAGTATGAGTTGGAAGTGCATCAAATACTGTAACATATAGTCACCATTAAAGTTTCCCACTAACTAACAAGATGAAATGAAACTTAAACAATAAATAAGTTGAACTGAAATGAAATATGGAGGCTAAATCATGCACAAACAATGAGAAAACTCAAAGAAACACCAAAATTCAATGTTTTTTTATATTTTTGCAAAATTTCTTTTACAATAATTCATCTCTCCCTTTGAAAATGAGAGGATGACCCTATTTATAGATTTACAAAACCCAAATGAATGGCCAAGATTGATTTGCAATGAATAGCATAGATTTACTACAACTTTGGGTTTACACAATGTCCAATACAAGTGTAATATTTCCTAATATAAAATTGGTAGCTATTTTTTTTTTAGTCTATTTTATCCCTAGCCAATTTTGTCTTTTAGCTTATTTTGTCCTATAGCCTGTTTTGTCTTCTAACTGGAAACTATAAAAAAATATCTTCTATTAAAATCATATTTCTAGCTCATCAGCATGGATTCTTAGGAAAGTCCTTGGCCTTTTAATATTCAGGTAACATCCTCTTAGTGCACATCCATAGGTAAACCTATCTCCACCTTGGTAATTTGAAATAAAATATCCCTTGTTGACACATCTTCATATGTTGGTTCTTTTAATCAATTGATCTGTTATCCCTCCAAGCATCCTTAAAAGCACTTGTGTCATAAAATATCATGATTTAAATCTTCAAAAATGATATATTTCCTGCATTTAAAATATTAAAATCTATCAATTTATAGTCCATCAAGAAAATTTCTTTTTTTCAAAAAACTTTACATTTTTTGATATTTTCCACTTTTGGAAACTTTCCATTTGGAGAAATTTTCCTTTTCAGGATATTGAATTTTGAGGAGATTTCACTTTTGAGCATCGGAGCAATGCAGAAAATGGATGGTCCAATGTCATTGCAATGGCATTATGCACATGACATCCCACACCGTGATTTCCGCAAATCCTTAACACTCAGAAAATTTGAGTTTTATCCATTTTGGCATGTGGGGAAATGATAGTTTTGAGGCCTAGATTACAAAACACCTTAAATTTTCAAGAAATGATCAATGCAAAAAAATGAATTGAAGAAGCCACAAGGTGGGAAGCTGGACAAGTCTACATCGTAAAAATGATGCCACAGACCCCGACATCTACATGACAACTTCCTGCATGAAAAGTTTCACAAAGCCAAAAGTCTTAGCAATTTTGGGTTTTGTTAATTTAAGCACATGGAAAGATGCATTAGAAGAGTGCCTAGACCTATTTCACAATTATTTGGACCCTTTTCAAAAATACAAAAATTTGGAATGTGAAAGCCAGAGGATCCAATGCCATTGCAACGACATTCCACACATGGATTCCCATAGATGGCTTCCCATGGATGACAACCTGCGGATGACTTCCCGCAATGAAATTTTTGCAATTTCTTAAAGCTTAGTAAATTTGAGATTTTCAATTTTAGCACATGGGAAAAGGGGTAGAAAGAGTTCCTAGACATATTTCCTTAAGACTTGACTCATTTTGAAAAATGCAAAAAATTGGAATACGAAAGCCGAAGGGTCTAGCGTTGTTACAATGAAATTCCACACATGACATCTCGGGGATGGAAACCCATGGATGAATTCCCACAATGAAATTTTTGTAAAGTCTAAACACTTAGCAAATTTGACTAAAACCTCTTTGGGCATGTGGAAACATTTATTTTATAGGCACTAAATGCTGAAAACTTATATATTTCACTCCTTTTGAAATGAAAATTTGGAATGCAGAAGCCAGAGGGTTCGATGTCATTGCAACAAAATTTTGCACATAATATCCTCCAGATGAGAACCCACATATGACTTTCCACGGACAACAACCCATGCATAACATCCTGCAGATGGCAACTCGTGGATGACTTCTCGTAGACGACAACCTGTGGATGACTTCCCACAATGAAATTTCTATAACTTCTCCAAACTTGAAAAAACCTTGGTAGTTCACTTAGGCATCACGGAAACATCCTAGATCCAAAGGAAAATTGTCCCCAAAGTCAAAAACCAAGGTGAAAGCGAAGCAAAAGAGAGCAGGCCAAGTCAACAAAAGCAAAGCAAAAGAAAAAAAGGGGGTTCCTACCTTCATCGAGGCATGTGTGCAAAAAATGCACAACAAGAAGTTTATCTCCTTTGAATACGTTTCTTGGAAAATACGAAGAGGTTTAAAACCTTTTGATGGTTCAATTTCAATAATAGTTGTGTTAAGGTTTTTGATTGAATGTGGTTCATTGTTGTTGCTTCAACAAGAAAAACTAAATTTAATGTAGGTGGAACCATTGCACATTCCATGTTCCATTTACCATATAATTATTCAAAATCTTATGCTTGAATTTGAAAACACATGATCTCTTAAGCAAAAACTTTGACCAATTACAAATTCTTCTTATTAGTGAATCCTGATTAGTTAGTTCTAGAATGATTTACAACATTGACAGAAAACTCCATCAAGTGAAACACACACCAACAAAACCTTTTGGCAATATCGATATAATATTTTGTGATGAATTCTACCAAGCACAATCTCTTTGCGATGCTTGGATATTTGGAGAACCAATAATAAATAATGAGAAAACTCCATATACAATTTGGATCAACAATGTTGAATGCTTTGAATTGCACATTGTAATTTAAAAAATAAATCAGAATTTCATTTCCATACTTAATCGTGTCAAGACTTCTCAAAAAACTGATCAAGACATTTTATACTTGAATACAATGTGCTATAAGCCTCCTCCCAATGATCCAAGATTCCCATACATATTTTAAAGAAATTTAGGAGTTGACGAACACATCAAAGAAATGCTAGACTACTTACCTATAGAGGTTTGTGTATTAGAATTAGTGGATAAACAAGACACACCCACATATAATATCTAGTTCCAAGGTGACAAGTCATCACTGTCAAGCACAATCCTCCCAAAGCAATATATTTTGGTTGAGTTGATTGCTGGAAACCTTGATACACAAGATGGACTAGTCAATGGTGCAAATGGAATTTTTAAATTGCATACAACTGAGCAAGAATAAGCTATTTGAATTCAATTCAATGATGCCATTGTTGGAAAATCACATTGACAAAGAATGAAAATTCTATACACAAATTTTATTTTACCTTCATGGAGACCTATAACATGAAGAATCAAAAAAGTTGAAACAGCTCCAAAAATAGTCACTTGAGCACAATTACCTTTACAATTGGCATGTGAATGAACCATCCGTAGAGGACAAGGTCTCACAATGGATGCACTTTATTTTGAACCTTGCAAATTCTATCAGCATGGTCTTGTTTATGCTACTCTATCATGCATAAGAAACATTGAATCATCGTATCTAATGTAAAAACTACAACAATTTTTTTTCAAAGTATCACAAAAAGTGAATAATGAGACATAATTTTTTAGGACCTTAGCATAGTAGAAAATACAATGAAACATTGCTTCTATACCTTAAAGAAATTTTAGCATATTCTCTTTGAATTCACGTAGTTTCACATTAGAGTCACAAGAAATCGCCCATGACCATGATTTTCTTTGAGCAACTATAGTTCGCTTCCAAAAAACCAAATATAATGTGCTCGAACATGTTAAATTCCTCAATTAAACATTCAATTGTTATCCTACACTAAGTATTCATGGTCTATTAACATGCTACAAAAATATATCCTCATTTCAAAACATTAAGACTTTTGCAACAAAACATCTATAATCAATAAGCATTAGCCTATTACATCTTGGCACTACTTTATGCATGAAAAACAAGTATCCAATTGAACCCATTCATTAACTATTAAAAAATTACTATACTAGATACATATTGGACATACCACTTTGCAATATCTCTTCACTTATAGCTAAAGTCAATGCAATTGCAATTTGCTACTAGATGCTACTATGTGTCTTTAAAACCTAGTGTAATAAAGTAATCAAACCATTTGCAAAACATACTATAGGTTCACACATGTGCAGTTGTTTTCTGCCATGATCCTCTCTACAAGATACTATTATCTCTACTTTTTTATGGTGTTTTAGATGGATGTTGAATTTGGGGTAAACCCACGAAAGTGGTTTACAATTCGAATGAGGAAGGAAAACTTGCAAAAAATGACCCCATGCCAAAAAAAATCATTATTGGGGTTCAAATGAACTCATTGGTTCAAACAAACCTAAAGAGGGTTTGCTCGAACCTAGGTCCAAGCAAATCCATTTAATGCATCCTACCAAAAAAAAAATGAACTCCCATTTTTGAAAGGGGGTTCGCTCGAACCTCCCTTTTCCTTGATTCCTACTCTTTGTCACAGAAAAAATAAACAAATCTGCACTTCGGAGCTCAGGCTGAAGATGAAAATGGCGAAGAATTCACAAACCCAACTGGAATCAGGTAGTCATCAGAATGAGCTATCCAACAACTATAATTTTAATATGTTTTGGTTTTATTATGTATTTGTTGTTTTTAGTTTTATTAAACATAGTTTTTTCACCGAAAATCAAGCTCTTTGTTCTGCACATGTGGAAAAATATCAGATTATCAAAAAAAAATAAAAAAATATATTTAGGCTAGGTATTGATGTCCTTGATCCATTAAAAAGAAATGAATTTCAATACATACATAAAAAATTATGTTGTATACAGTCCACCTATGTTTGAATTGTAATCGGTTTGACTTCAAAACTTGATTAGGGAAAAAATATTTAATGAAACACTATCAAAACAAATGAACTAGTTAGATATCATAGTTACAAATCTAAATTTGAAAGAAAATAGAATTTTATCCTTTATACAAAAAAATTTATGTTGTATACGGTGAGCATCACTCCTTAAAAATGTTGTTTACTGATAAAAAAATAGTTTTTCAAAGGAGATGAAAAAAAAATGTGTAATTTGATTCCAAATTTTTTGAAAAAAAAGATATTTAGAATCTATAGACAAAAAAACACACTAGTTTGCATCATCTTCAAATTCCTCATGGTTCAGTTGCTATAGGATCCTGAAATAAAATATTTAGTTAAAAAAATTCAATTCAGTTTCCAGTTTGCCCAAAAATTGTAAACCAGTACTGTGGGATCACCCTTTGTGTTTGTATGAAGTAGTTGTTAGATTAATTGCAAATGTTCTTGTTAACCAGGTGCTAAGCATATCAATAGCTGATGAAAGTGAACTATAATATAATTCATCTTCCAATACAATAATTTAGTTGCTAACCTCTCATTGATTTTTTATATAATTCTCAGTTGGGGTGTATTATCTGCAGGAGGTAGTACCAACTCTTTTCATCAATATTTATATTGTGACATTGAGTCAACTGTATGTCATTGAAATAGAAAAGGTCAAGATTTTCATTGTTTTCAATACATTGAATATTGTTGATTCATGTTATGGATGATTAACCTTTCATTTTCAGTCACCCCATGTGTTTGATCTTGATTTCAAAGTTTTCTTCTAGCTTAAAGTTTGTTTTGGAGTTTTATCTAATTTTATTAATTTTTCATATTAACAAGAGAAACCTTCCAGTTACTACTTCTAAATACTATTTGAGAGCTAGGCTAGTGATTTGAGCAACCTTTGCTTCCTTGGTGTGTGGACTCTTGTAATTTCAGGTCAGCTTATTCCAATAATATTCTTTCTTATGATCCACATGGTGAATTTGTTTTAAAATTTCTTTGTATTTTCAACCCCTATATTATTTTAAGCTATGCAAGGAATTTAGTATGATAGCCTACCGGCTCCCCAAGACCTTGAAGCTGCAAAGTATGATGTTTTTGATAAATGAGAAAGCACCTAACATACATAATACAATAGGTGTTGATTTTTAGAGAAAACTTTGACCTATAGGAAGAAAATGTAAACTAAAATAGGTCTTACCTAGGCCATATAGAGCTTTTTTGGTAATTGCAAATGCATACAAATGACATTATTAATGAGTGATCAGATAAAATGCTAGTAATTAGAGATCAAAAGTTAAAATATAAAGGAGACTACTACAATATAATGTGAAACATGTCCTTGTGTTTTTAGCCTGAGTTGACAATAAACACAAAGCATAATACATTCAAGAATGAGAATAAACTAGACAAAATTGCATATAACAAAATTCATCAATACATTTTGAAGAATTTTTACATGCCATGAAATTAAAAAGAAGCCAGGAAAAGAAGAACATTATTGGTTTTTGTTCAGAAAACCAACTCCTAGCATATGAATACATAAAAATTACTAAACATAATAAATGCAGTAATAATTGTAAACTATTGAGTAACCAAGTTTGTGACCCATAAGACATAACTTAAAGCTTTGGAACTAGAACATTAACATAGATTATTTGTGCCACAAACCTGAGAGAGTTTATGAGAAATAGATGGAAAATAAAAATTCTACAATAGATAAAGAAAATAGAAAACAAAGGAAACCATATAAAAGTTTGATACTCCATGTACAACGAGCCTAATGATAGTGAGCACTACACTTGCTGATTTAATGTTTAGCAAACGTTTTTAACCAAATTTGTTTACAAATAAAAAAAAATTGTCATATTTGTTGGATTTATAAAAAGTAGTTTCAAATATTATGGAAATTTTACAATCATTTTATTAATCTTGAATTATTTTAATAGTCTCAAAATATTACTAAAAAATTGTTGGATTTGTTTTCCCTTGAGCCTCCTGTCGTTGCCACCTACCTGTCAGGAGCTATTTTCTCCTTGCCAATTTTGGGATCTCCATCCTTGCAGCTTCTGACTGCTTAGAATTGAATGAGGTAGATGATTTTGAATTTGGCATTAATGCTAGTAGGTAATTTTGAAATTTAAAGGGAATGTTTGAGAAAGAAAAAAGGAATGAAGGTAGTATTATTCTGTCAGTTGGAGAAGTTAGTTTTTTGTAGAAGCAAGTGATTTGCAGCAAAAAGAAAAGTTGCAGCAGCAATAGGGAATGTTCTTAGAACATTTTGCAGAGTGTTTTCAGTGAGAAGAAATTTCTTTTGATCGCTTAGTGATTGTTAGGAACAACAAATATTTCTAGTCGATTTTTTGATAGTGAGCTCTAAACAGCTCCTGATTATTTATGAACCAATTTAGCAATTGATAGCTCCCATAAGATTGTAATCGGTAGTTTTTTTGAAGTTTCATGTTTTATGTATTGTTCATTTCCAATCAACATTTCAAATAGAAGAAGAAAATATTGCATGTCTCCTCTTGTTTGTTATTCTGCATTTTTAGAGATTTGGGTATTTCCAGTTTAGCTGGAAATCAGAGTAGCAGCTCTGTGTCTTGTTTTATTTTTTCAATTCAAAATATTGAAAATAAAATAAAATAAAGAAACACAGGAAACATAGATATTTTTCACACAAAAAATCATAACATATATTATCTTTTACTAACATATATTATCTTTTACTCATCATAACAAACTATATACAAGATTTACAAAATTATTGTTAATATCAGCAAAAACAAAAAAGATTTCATAGACTCATATAAGAAAATAATAAAAGAGTAAATAAAAAATAGAGTTTATATGCCACTCTAGCATTAAAAAACATCGAACAACAAAGAGGAAAATTTCTAAAACTAAAAACAATATGAAAAAGATAAATAAGGAAAGTAGAAATAGAATCTGAATCTGTAGAAAGACAACGCAACATTGGGAGATTCAAAGATTCACATCAAATAATTTATCAACAAACCCCCCTTGATGTAGAGAGGACTCACAATATGATCTTAGAGCATAAAAAATTGAATCTTAGCAACAGCCTTTGTAAAAATATCTACAATTTGAGCTTCTATCTTGATATACATGATTTTTACTTCTTTATTTTGCAACAATTCTCTAATAAATGATACTTAAGATCAAAGTGTTTAGTTATGCTATGATTCACTATATTTTTTTCCAATTTTATTGTGCTCATATTATCACAAAATACCATGATAAGCTAAAAAAAAATCTCACCAATTTCTTCAAGAATTTTCCTAAGCAATAATGTTTGAGTACCTGTAGAAGTGACTGCAACATATTCTACTTTTGTGGAATAAAGGGAAACTATGATTTTCTTCTTTGAGCTCCAACTAATAAAACCAAAACCAAAAGAGAAAAAACTATCATATGTAGACTTTCAGTCATTGATACTACCAACCCAATCAGAATCACTGAAGCGAACTAGATTAAATTCATTAAAACTACAATGTTTATGCCAAAATTGAGAGTTCCTTTCACATACCTCAAAATTATTTTGGTTGCCTTCATATAAATTTCAAAAGGATCTATCATGTACCTTGAAACAATAATTTCATAAGTAATATCAAGCCTTGTGTGGGTTAGAAACATCAAAATCCTAACAATACTTCTATAAGCTATCCCATCAACTCTTTCAGCACCATCATCTCTACATAACACTACTCCATGAGAAATTGGATTTGAGGCTAGTTTACAACCAACCATATCAAATTTCTTCAACATGTCCTTTGCATATTTTTTTGACAAATACAAATTTCATCCTTACTTTGATAAACCTCCATTCCTATAAAATATTGCATGAGAACTAAATATTTCATCTCTAATTCATTCATCAAAATACTTTTGAATTCATCTTTTATCTTAGAATTACTACCTATATACAATAGATCATCAACATATAAATTGAAAATAATAATATCATTACCTTCTTGTTTGTAGTAAAGGGTAGGTTTACTCTTACTTCTCCTGAAACCATTCTCTTTAAAATATCCATCAATCTTAGCATACCAAGCTCTTGGTTCTTGTTAAGTCCATACAAGGCCTTCTTCAACTTGTAGACTAGGTGTTCTTTTCCTTGAACCTCAAAATATTGTGGCTTTCCCAGTAGATTTATTCTTCTAAGTACCCATTCCAAAAGGCACTTTTCACATCCATGTGATGAATGCTCCATTTATTTTGGGTTCCTAGATAAATCAACATTCTTATAGTATTTTGTCTTGCTAAAGGTGTGAATGTATCTTCATAATCAATCCCATACCTTTGTGTGTAGCCTTTAGCAACTAATGTTGCCTTACGTCTTTCAACACTTCCATCACTATTGTACTTAGTCTTGTAGACTCATTTAGTACCAATATTATTTTTGTCATTTGGAAGCTTTTTAAGCTCCCAAGTATCATTTATATGAATATAATTTATCTCTTCTTGCATTGCTTGCACCCAAACTTTATTAAGACATGCATCTTCAAAAAATGATGGCTCAAAATTAGCTTGTGCAAAAAAAAAAAATTTATTGTCTTACCTCCTGGATTTTCTTCATGTGCATCATTTGAAGATCTCTGATAAGTTTCACTTAAGCTTCTCATCTTCCTTGCTGAACTTGGGCTTGAACTTGCACCTGAAACTGAAGAACTAGATGAGGGGATACTTGGTGGAATTGTAGCACTTGAAATTGAAGTATGAGAGGGATGCTCATAATCAATATCATGAAGAATACCACCTTTCAAAATAGGTTTGGACTTCTCATCATGGCCTTTTTTATGACCATAAACTCCCCCTTCATAAAAAATTACATCTCTTGAAACAACAATACTATTGGTGAGAGGATTATAAAACCTATAAGCCTTACTTTGCTCACTATAGCCAAAAAAAATGTAGGATTCAATTTTTGGATCTAAATTTTTCTTGTTTTGATCAGCTACATGAACATAGGCTAAACAACCAAAAAATAGAAAATGATGAACACTAGGTTTCTTTTCATACCATGCTTCATATCAAGTGCACGTGTGGGACTCCGATTAAGAATGTACATTGATGTATCAACTGCATCACCCCAAAAATAATTGCTTAGTCCCTTGGTTTGTAACATACTCCTTACCATTTCCACCACTGTGCAATTTTTCCTTTCAATTAACCCATTTTTTTTACGTGTGTAAGAAGTGGTGAGTTGTCCTTTGATACCATTCATATCAAAAATATTATGAAAATATCTTGAACAATACTCTCCTCCACGATCAGTCCTTAAGAATTTAATCTTGAAAAAAAATTAATTTTCCACCATAGCTTTGAACCTTTAGAAGGCAAAAAAGACTTCATCTTTGGTCTTCAAAAAATAGACCCAACACTATCATGAGTAATCATCAGTAAAAATAATGAAATATGATGACTTACCCAAAATATTTGCATGCATAGGACCACAAATATCTGAGTGAAACAACTGTAGTGGATAATGGGCCCTCAATGCATTCCCATTCTGAAATTTATCTCTTGCATGTTTTCCTCTAGCATACCCTTCACAAACCTCCTTATGCTCTTCAAACTTAGGAAAACCATAAACCAATGATTTTGATTTGAGAAATTTCATACTATGAAATTTTAAATGTCCATACCTGAGATGCCACAACCAACTTTTATCCTCATATGCAATATTTATAAGATTGTTGCTATGGTCAACAAACTTCAATGGAAACATCCTATTTTTGGACATAGGCACAACTGTAACCACCCTATTGACTTGATTTTTGTCATCAATTGTACATTTTTTATTTTCAAACACCTTCTTATAATTATTCTCACACAATTTCCCAAGACTTAATAAATTATGCTTTAACTGTGGAGTGTAATAAATTTCTTCAACATTTTTCATACCTTCCTTTGTATACACTTTCATAGTCGCTTTGGCAGTAACCTCCAATGTTTTTTCATCACCAAGCTTGATCTTGGATTTGAAACTATCATCAATTTTATAAAACAACTCTTTATTCCCTAACATGTGGTTAGAGAACCTTGAATCTAAATACTAAACATCTTCAACAAAATTTTCATATTTTTCATAAGATAAAAATAAATTACTTGAGGAAGCCTCATCACTCTCTTGAGCATAATTGGCACTGTTGACGTAGAATTTTGCATGTAGCAGTAGTCTTATGGGAAACTTAGCTATTGGGGGAAATTGTGCACTAGCTAAGTGACCTTCGAGATTTAATTGAAGTTGGCTCTTCGTTCGGTGGGGAGAAAAGGGTTAGAAAGATAACGAGAATGCAAAAATTCCACTAAAGGCGATGCACCAAGATCATAAATGAATTTCAATAGAGCACAGTGCAAAATGCAAAAGCCCAAACCACCAAAATGTTGTTAATTAAGTTATTTTTCTCAAAAGAATCTATATCATAAAAATGCCCTTTATCTTGCATAATATAACCAAGCATAAATTTATCTAATATAGAGGAGTTGAAGAAATATGATCTATATTTATTGAGCTATAAAAGGTTACAGAAAACTGAAGAATAGGCATTCATACAAAAAAAAAAGATAATAGCACAGATCAATAGTTCTAAAAAATGCTTGGAAACAGAAAGGCCGAGTTAATTTGGCACAGTTCGAAGTCTTTCGAATTAAATGAACCTATTACAAAGGGTTTTCTTTCAATGCTCAAGAGATTTTCAAACTTAATCAACAACCTAAATAAAAGAAACATGGTCATATTTATTGGTCATTCCACCACCTATATATACATCAAGAGAAGAGAAAACCATGCGTAGAAGCCAACGACACAAATCATCGCAAGCTGCCACAACAACCATCAACCAACCAGCATCATGCCAGTGAAGCCATGACATGGGACAGAAAAACACGCAGCAGTAGGAGAGAACACGTGGCAGCAGGCGAGCACAAAAGGTCCAGTGGCAATTCCAAGGTAACTGTCGCAGAAACAAACGCCACGTGTCGCTCAGAAGGAGCCCGACATAAAGTCAAAAATATGCCTAGCAGAAAGCCCCAAGAGGGAGCCACATGGAGCGCTTGAAGCAAAAGAAAGTATGAGGTGGGCCCAATTCGCAAAACAGCCAGAGCGAGCCACACGACATTCAAACGGAGATTGCCAAAAAGTGAAGCGAAAGGAAAAGAAAAGCTTCATGAGGAAACCACATGGAGCACTCTGAGGGAAATGAGAATTTGCAAGCTAAGGCACAGCCGCAAAGGTAAACATTTTTTTTTTGAACAGTCTAGCGACTCACAAGGGCATTTCGCTCATGGAATGAGAACCCCAAAATCACTGGTTCAACATCCAAAATGCTCACAATCTCGAGAGGGTAGCCTGCAGATTGGTCCATACTTCATTTGATGGTGCAGAGAGAGTTCACAGATGCTCGTGAGCGAGCCTGAGATGAATAATTGCCTTGAAGGGAAATTTTCCTAATATTTTTGTTTCCAATTGGAAGAGGAGCTGTGCTAGCTAATGCACGATTTCCCCAATTTCCTCAACGGTTGGAGATTCATCAAAGGTCTAGAAGACAAAAAGGTCTTGCTTCTTCTCTTTGATCATTGCAACAATATGCCCCACACCCGTTACTGCCTGATCCACAATGAAAGGCGAAGGGAGGCCTCTCTGAGTCAAGCGGGAAAACTTCGCCCACATGTCGTTGGTAACTTGGTTTAACTAAGTTCTGCATTATGCTACTTGTTGAATGATCTCATGCATGGAGATGAGGCTACTTGCACCCATAGCTAGCATCGTTTGGTCACTAATGCCCATGCTTCTCAATGCCTCGTCCGAAGTAGTATACAACTTACCCAATAAAATTCTAGCCTTCGGAACCTTGTCAGAAGTTAACTCCTGGACCTACTGTATTGATTCACTCACTATCCTACAAAGGCTAGCCACTTGCGCCATAAATTTTAAGGTGGACTAAAGAGTAAGGCACAATGCCTTCACCTCATCCTAGTATGATGCATACAACTCTTTGGCAATTTCCAAAGAACTCATCCGGGGTGCAAGGGGTTGGGTTCTTAGCGTAGCCAATTTTGCCTCTCTACTGCTCAAACTTGCCTTTAGCTCCAACAAGATTCTATCCAATGTAAACATCTGCTCCCTTAGAGTGAAAACCTCCTTTTCCTTTTCTACCAGGGCCAACTCAACCTATTTAGTCTTTTGAATTTCCAATTCCAGATTGGCACTCATTTCAGTAATTTCGGCAATGGTATTCTACTGGAGCTCCTTCATTCCCTTAGTCAACAAGTCAGACTCAGCGCAGAGTTTCTCCTCATTTGCTCGACTCTGCTCGACCTCCTACTAGAGAATCAGAATGATCTCTACGCTCAAATTCTACAACTCCTTGATTTTAATTTGGAAGTCACCCCTCTCCTTCTCCAACCAACTTATTTCATTCTCCTAGGCTTTAAAATTGTTTACCTAGATGTCACCCTTGCCTTTGAGCTCCGCTATTTGATCATCCTTCTTCTTCACCTGCCAGCTGAGCTTGAGAAAATTAGTGGTTACTATTTTTTGGGTCTACTCCATTAGCTCAACCTTATCACATAGGCAGGCCTACTACAAGTCCAACCCAATAGCTTTCACAGAATAATCACTCACTAGTATTTCACCCACCGCCTTGATCACATTAGGAGTGATTTTCGCAAACATTAAGGAATTCTGACTTTCATTGAATACTATTTGCAAGTGAGGCTTCGCCTGCCTGGTTGCGTCTTTCTATCTTCTTTTGTTGATCTGGTTGGTGCGGGCACTTTTATTTGCATCAACCTACAAGAAATATTCTTGGGCTAGAATACCCAGGCTGCCAGCAAAAGGATACTCCTGAGGGATAGCCAACGGGAAAGACAACGTACTCAACACATCCAAAGTCTTGTTGGGGAGAATGGCAAGGTGAATTGGCCACTTGAGTGAGATGAAAAAGAGGTGTAAGGGAAGACTGGAGATGCGCCAACCATAGGGATGAGCCTTGGAGATAGAAATGGTTGGCCCATGATCCCAGTACTTATGCCAAATTACGTTCTGGGTAAGGTATGAAAGGCGGAGGATAAAGGTGGGAAACTAGGAAGGGCAAGATTGGGCTACCCAAAAAACCTAGTGGTGGAGAAAACACGCGTAAATGAAAAAGTCGGGGTCGATGAGGGAGAAATCAGAGACATAGAAGAGAGAGAGGAGGGAGGAAATTTTATCTGAGGCTCAAGCAGAGCTATAGATGTTTTGACTGGTTTTTCCATCAACTACTCTTCCATTACACCAGTTTCTCCAGTTCATTGTCACTTCTCCTCTAGAAAATCATCAAGGTCAAGAATGACCCGCCTCCGTCTGCTAGTAGTCCTTGCCCGCCTATGTGTTGATTTAGAAGAGCCAGTTGGATCTGATGTTTGTGCGTGCAGCTCTTCTTCCTGCACAGGTTGCTTACCAGTATCCTTCTCGTACGTTGGAATCTTGTCAATGGTAGGGGGATTCTGAGTTACCTCCTCCTCAAATTCTACAACAACCTCCTCTCTTCTGTATTGCTGCATGGAAGTTGAGTGGTTCAGAGACCTTTCAATGTCTTGATGTTCATTCTCCCAAATATCATCAAATATTTCATCAAGGGCTACCTGGTCATGAAGCTTTCTAGTTGCTATAGTCTCCTGTCGATATACCCAGAAGGCTTGAATCTTCTCGGGCGCCCAACCGATCTTATTCAATTGGATGACCAGGGAGGAGTTGATCTTCTTCTTTGGGTTGGCCTTCCCCGCAATGTGATAAAAATTCAGCCATGGTGGTCAACCATCCACTGTAGGAAAATAATCAAGGCCTAAATATCTACTTAAATTCCCCTCCTCGACATTCTTCTGAAGATCCCAAAATGGCCAAGGTGAATGTGGGATTTTGATGCCAACCCTCGATAAATTATTGTCGGGGTTGTAATGTTAGGGATCCTCAATCAGTACCAACCCAAGGTGACCTAGCTTTGAAAGTAGAATCACTGAGGTATCAATCTTTGAAGTCCTCTTCTTAGTTAGTGACATGGATCCAAACATGATTGGTAGCAACAAATAGGAGGTTAAGTGTTTTCCCCCCCAGTAATCATCATCAAGGGTACATAGCTATCTCATTGCCTCCAGGGCCAATACTCGATCGGAAGGAAAATCGGGAAGTTGGAAGGGCTCTCAGATGAAACCTGGCATGCGGAGTATGGTGAAATCCATGCCAAAGAACCAGTCACAAGGCGAAACCAACTTCCCCAACCAAGACCTCTGTCAGGGCGATCTGCGTTTGGTCATGTTGATGCCAACTCTATCCAAAGCCCTTATAGTTGGGCCTATGAACGAATCCGAAAATGCATAATAATCAAAGGTTTTTGACATGACCGGGGTCCATGTCAAAACATGTTTCCTTAGGCCACCCTCATCAAAAACAGATAGGGACATGGATGCCAAAAATTAATCTGGGTTTCAGTGCAAAATCAAGTAAGCCAAGAAAAATGAATAACTGAAAACTTAGAGCCGACCCCAAATTCTGGTAGCTGCTGCCAAATTCCATCACTGACAACTCTTGCAAAATCTAGGAGCGAAGCCTCATGATTCCTCTTTAGCATAAAGCTGAGGCACATTTGAAACTCAAAGACGTGCTTGTCTGAGTCTAAGCCACACACTAGCGCTAGCATAGAAGCGATGGAGGAAGGCCCACCTTTTAGAGCCTTTAGATTGAAAGGGAATTTGGGTGGCACTGAAATACTCATTGGCTAATTGATCTCAGAGCAATAAAACTCTGGCCCCATTTGGATCCCTCCCCACTTTTGCTGCATTCTTTCCACCTCAAAAATATCAACCTCACGGGTCAAGGGAAGAGGGATGCATAGCATATCTTGAATAGCCTCAGGGCTAATGACTACCCTAAAATCCTTGTTGCTAATTACCCCAATGTCTGACTCGAAACGTGTTGCACATGTTTCCAAAAATTCTAGGCAAGGGTGCACCAAAGGAACCATGTACTATGTGAGCCCACATAACCATAGACGTTTGTGAAATTGGTCGGTCATATGCTTCATTTTTTTTCATGGAACCTCCCTAAGGCTTTTAGGATTGTGAGATAATTCAGGATCAAAAATGTTATCCCAATCCTCTACAACCACTGCCTGGTCTCTGTGAGGGATTCCATTCAATAACCTCTAGTCCACCAGATGAGTGAAAGACCAGCAAGGATTTGTGGGTATGCCTGGAGTGGCATAAGACTCTTGGTTGTAGAGCTGCACACGAGGTGCTATCTTCATTTGTTCGATTATAGTTGTTGGAGCCAAGGTCTCTAATAGGCTCTCTGCAATTTGAACCATATTCACAAGAAATTTTCTGTAAACCTTCACAAACGGCTTAGTTTTTCTAAAAAATTCTTTCTTCTTACGAATGCCTTAGTTGTTTAATCCTTAGTAAATTTTTGTAATAAATATGTTCTCTGCATGCCTTAACCTACCTTTCTGATCCTCAAGAAAAGCAACCAAAAAGGGTATGTTTCAGCCATTCATACCAAGTTGCTATTATGTGTTGCTAGCTGGTATTCGTGTGAAAGGATCGCTAGCCAGCCAAATTGCTCGAGCATTTAATTGACAGATGCTCGCATATGATGGAGCCTGATTTTCCTCAAAAGACAAAACAAGGAAACCCTGCGAACATCACCTCATGGGCTTTTTGCATTAATTGATTTCATTCTAAGTATAGGGCACATTGTCTAACAGCCTTTCCAATGATTTCAACTTGATTCAGATGGGACAGCGATGCTTTGCATTGACACTTGGCCAATCTTTGAATGGATGTGGCAACTCAATAGAGCAAGTTGCAAGTTGTACCTGCACCTTCCCATGACCTCACACACTGTAATACTAAAAACCAAGACAATGTTACACACTTTGGCTCACTTGTAACTATGGCCTTCCTTGGCTGGTGAACCTTAGCCATTCTATTAATAAGAACCCTTTGCAAAATTGTAGATCACAAAATCCTCCAGCCTTCCTACCTTAGTAAGCTTTTCATCTTAGAAAATTCATTTTTAGCCAAGAAAGCGAATGACATGGAAATGCGAGTGAGGCTTGTCTACAAAAAGACTCAAGTTGCCTTTCTTGGAAAAATTAGATGCAGGCGCCTAAAATGCATGACAGGTGCGATGAACCTGTTGTATGTGAAGGCAATCAAGTGGGTCATGGGGAGAGACTGCATGGAGTATGAAGAGCAGTATCGGATGAATACTAGCATTTTCTCTCACTTTGTAGCCTTGCTGCTGGACATTACCATTTCCAAATGCAAAATATTAAAGCTAACAAAGCGGGTCTTCCCTAGATGCTACCTCAGAGGCCTGGACCAAATTGTGTGCATGGCTCAATTTGACTGTGGGATTCCCTCAGTTCGTAACATTTGCTTGCAACAACTACATGGAGGAATTGTTCCAACCAGGCCTTTCCTTTTTAGGTTCGAGCTAGAGTCTTATGAGGAGCATCGCGCCAACTGCTACTTCCTTATGCATGTGCACTACACTGAACAATTCCAAAATCTTCAGTGGTACGAGGATTTTGAAAGAATGGTGTTTCCCGATCTCGCGCCACCTGCTGCCATGATTGTTGGTCCCTCTAATTGATGTGTTGAGAGAAAAGATGATTCCAAATTTATTTTTTCTCCTAGTAATCTCCGCTCTATAGTGGACATATGTAAAGATTGATACTAGGCCTTTGGCCCCCCAAAATATAATGTAAATCTTTGGCTCTATAAATATAATATATATTTTTTTAGAAATCTTAGCCTATTTACAATATTTTCCATTTATCACTATTGTTGTTATTTCATTTCATTTCTTGCACTGAGAAGATCCAAAACTTAAAGCAGGAAAGAATAATTACATATATAAAATATACATGAACATTACGCAGGCAAAATTAATGAAATATTTTAAGATGTATTCCATTAATAGGAATACTTAGGGCATTACCTTCCATATCTTCGAACTTGAAATATTTGAACTACTTACATTGGACAATTTTGAATGGCCCTTCCCAAAGACTGTCAAATTTTTTGTCTTGTTTGGGCTTTGCTCTGCACTCATTAAATTTAAGAACCAAATCGCTGCATTGTAACCCTTGATCTGAAGCCTTTTTGTCAAACCATTTCTTTACCACCTACTAGCAGCTGTTCATCACTTCCAAGGCATGCTCTCTTTTCTCTTGCACTTCAAGTAACTCAAAAAACCTCACCTCCATTGCTCTGTTTTGTTCAATCTCTAGGGACTTAAGCAACTGCAGGGCAAGAATTTTCATGGCAATAGGCAGCAACGCCTCTTTCCCATACACCATCTCACAAGGAGATGTCTTCAATATCTGGTTAGGCATGATTGGGTCTACCCATAATTCTATCTAGAGGTTCTTATGCCACTCTTTCTGGTGTTTCGAGCCTATTTTGTTTATTAACCTTACAAGGTTTTTTTTAGTAGACTCTGTGAGGCCATTTCCCTGGGGATAATAGTTTGAAGAGGTCTTCAAGAATACTCCATATTTTAATGCGAACTGGCTCATCTTCGAGCTGAGAAAATCCTTAGCATTATCAGAGATGATTGTTTTAGGTGGGCTGAATTTGGCCACCAACTCTTCACGAAAATTAACAATCTCCATTTTTGTTGCATTTTTTAATGGCACTGCCTCTGCCCACTTCGTAAAGTAGTCATCTGTTGTTAATATCCATCTATGTCCAGTTGAAGAGAAAGGGTTAATCATCCCAATGAAATCTAAACCCCATTGAGCAAAAGGTTCTTCTACCACTATCAGCCTTAAAGGCATAGCAGCATTTTGTCTTTTCCCGACATATAAATGACATTGCTTGCAAGATTTAATTATTGAAAATGCATCATTAAAAAGTGTTGGCCAAAAATAACCAACACATATAATTTTAATTTTCGTGGTTCTTGTAGAAAAATTTCCTCCTACTGAGTTATTATGGTATTGATCTAATATCTTCTTGGCTTGTTCCTCATTCACACATCTTAGTAAGACGTCGTTAAAATTTCTTTTAAACAGGACACCCTTTAAGAGAACATAATTACTATTCTATAGGCAATAGAAATGTCTTTTAAAGGATGGGAGATCAATCGGATACCTTCCCATCTGCATGAAATTTATTCTATCGTCAAGCCAGCTACTCTAAGAACACTTTTCGTTTATTAACACAGGTTCCAGAACTTCAAACTCTTCCACTGGTTCACTATTTTCAGTGAGATATTCGCACAATCCCTTTCCTTTGACAGTCTTGACAGGTCTGACTTCAATATCATATTCTAGAATCTTAGTGATCCACTCTCTTTTCCATAATTTCTCCCTCCATGATATACTCCTGCACACTAGGATGCGGTACACAAACAATCACCTTATTGTATGATATTAAATGTCAGAACTTCTTAAGCCCCTTAACAATGGCGAAGGCCTATTTTTCTACAAATTTGTACTTCACCTCATATTCCTTTAAATTTCATGAGTAAAAGGCAAAGGGAGACTCCCTTGTATCTTCATCATCCTTTTGCATAATCACTATGGCAATACTATTTCCACCACCAAAAACATACATAATAAAATCCTTTGATAGGTTTGGATTAACCAACACAGGAGCAGAAGATATAGCTCCCTTTATAAGCTCAAAATATTTTTTGGCATCTTCCGTCCATTTGAAAGTTTGGTCTTTCTTCAGCATTAGGGTAATAGGCCGAATGATCCCTGCAAAATCTACAATGAATTAGCTAATGAAATTTACCTTACCTAGGAAAGACTACACACCCTTTTTGTTGACAGGTAATGGGAGTTCCCGAATTGCATCAACTCTTTCCAGATCAATAGAAATGCCTTCCTTAGAGACAACATATCCCAATAGCTTCCCCTGAGGAATGACAAACACACATTTCTTCAAGTTTAAAGAAATCCTGAATTCCTGGCATTTCTGGAAAACAAACTCCAAATGATCAAAGTGATCATTAGCAGATTTTGAAAACACGATCAAATCATCCAGGTAGATGAGTATAATCTTGTGGATCAAATCCTTACAGGCAATTTCCATAGACCTTTGAAAAGTAGGTCCATCATTTCAGAGCCCAAAAGGCATTCTAGCATATGCATAAGTCCCCCACTTCATGGTGAACGTTGTCTTGTATTGGTCTTCTTCTTTTACTCGAATCTAGTTGTAGCCTGAAAAACCGTCCAACATTGAAAACATTTCAGAGCCAGCAATAGTTTGTAGGATTACCTCCATTGAAGGCAGGGGGTAATGATCCTTTAAGGATGCTCTATTTAAATCTCGAAAGTCTACACATAGGCGTATATCCCCATTTTTATTCCAGACTAGCACCAAGTTTGACACCCGAGTGTTGTGTTTGATCAGGAACACTATTCGGGATGCAATCAACTTATTTAGATCTTGTGACATGAGAGACTCTATCTTTGGATTAACGGGTCTCTAGCCTTTGACGAATTGGTTTCACCCCTTCCAAAAACTCAATTGTATGCTCGATGATTCCGGGATCATACCCATTGAGATGATCATATAACCAGACAACTACACTCGGGTATTCCTCGTAGAAGTGTCTTAGTTTGTCTTTATTATTTTGTGACACTTCTTTCCCAACTTTGAGCTTCTTATCTTCCCCGATATGTAAATCGGTGTAATCACCTTTCTGGGCCACAAGCTTCCTTTTGTCTCTTGTTGCATCATTATAATCGAACAGGCTTTCCAGAGTGACTAGGCCCCTCAGGAGCTTGTTGGATTTAAGCTGGATGATTTGATCTTCGTAAGCTTTGATGATCTTCGGTTGTAGATGGTCGGAAAATTCTCTAGATGACTAGAGGAATGATGCAATATGAGCATCACTATTGAACACCTGCCAATCTTGATTGTTATCTAGGACAATGGGTCTTACAATTACCTTCACCGCATGTTTATTTATTAATAATTCAGAGGCCGGCTCAAACTAAGCCCCAATAGATGCCATCCTGTCAGCTTTGGAATTCAATTACCTTGGAATCGCTTGAATATTGAATGCCTTAAAGTTGTCAATCAAATCCCAGACCCTATGTCGATAGGATCGCATACAGATATTTTTTGCAGTAGAAGTTCTATGGATTTGGCTAACCACCGGCTCTGAATCTCCGAAGAGACTTATCTGCTTTGCACCCATTTTTTTAGAAAAGCTTAAACCATGGATGAGACCTTCATATTCATCTTCATTGTTCAAACAGGCAAACTAGAAGCGGTAAGACCTAAAAGTCTTTTCATCAGAGGATATCAAGAAAATCCTTGCTCCAACTCCTATTCTACATCTAGCTCCATCAAAGTATAATGTCCATATTTCTAAAGATTCTTCACCTTCAGATTCTTTAGTGAATTTGGGTATGATCTTCCCCTCTCCATGTATAACATAGGTTTTGAGGCTAGTTGCATGGTAAATCCCGAAAGGGTCTATATCAATAAACTCGTTCAACAAGCTTTCTTCAACTTCTATCTGGGAGCTAGTAGCCTCCTCCTCTTCAAGAAACTCCACATTGAACCTTTCTTCCTAAGAGATTGAAGTGTGTGCTACTTCAAAATTTAGCAGAGCCTCATCAGCAACATGTTCGAAATGCAGAGTTTCCAACAATAGTTTTATCTTAGCTCCATGCTTGGTGTTCAAAATCTTGTGTGACCAGTCCAACTGCTAGATACCCTCTGACATTTGTTGTGAACTACTAGAATAAAAAAATTTCGAATAAAAGAGGAATATCAATGAGTACAGTATTTTGGTTTATAGTGATACTAGGGTAGGCAAACAAAGTCATAGGCAATCCTTTGATTACCCCAACGGTATCAACCTTATTTCCATCTACTTACATGACTCCTTTGTTCAGGGGCTCGTATTTTAAACCCAAAGCATCAACTACTTGCTTTGGCACGACAGTGGTGGTAGCACCAGAGTCAATCATATAGTTATGTAGCAACTTGTCACCAATAATCATTGTTAGAAAGAAAGACTTAGGTTTCGGATTACTTTCCTTTCTGGACTCCAGCTTCTTTTCTGTTTGAATTGTTAACACTTTTTCCAAGTCTAGTTTGGATACTTTCTCTTCATTAGATTGAGTAGGAACCTTCGCATGCTCTTCTCCCGATAATTCCTTTTTGTAGTAGCACCTTCTGCTCTGGAATAGCCAGGACATCCCATAGAGAAGCATTGGTGGATGAGTTCTTCAGTTGTTCCACCATGTTGAATTGTGCTTTCGACTGGTGAGTCATGATTGCTTGCTCTTTAGTTTTTGCTGCCATCATTGGTTTTGCGGCCGGTAGGTTCGGCAGTTTAGCAACAACATGAGTGATCGATGGAGCCTTCACCTTATGTGGAAGTGGACTCGAAGAGCTAGGAATCACCGTCTTAGACTATGGAGGGATGGGAAATAGGCCTGCCACTAGGCTAGGTGTCATCTGGGATGAAGCATTAGCAGGCAAGGCTAAGAATTCTCTAGTGAATCTACACTTAGAATGCGTATTATAGTCAGATTGCACTCGGGGTACTTTATCTATGGGGATGTCATTCAAAAATGCTGACTCTTCTCCTTCAATCCAAGAAAAGAGAGCCTGATCTAGAAAAATGTATGACTCTTGCTAGATGGACATCCCTTGCATTTGAGCGGTGAGGACTACATTGTCCATTTGTTGAGAGGCATATGGTGGGTTTCTGAAAATGGATGCACCACCCTGGCTGCACTGATCTGTGATTTGTTTTCGCAAATCTTCCCACAAACAATTTTGTGACATATGTGCATTGTTGGAAGGAAAAAACCATGAGTTGGCTTCTTCAGCTAAATTGTTCTATCCCGCCACCAGCTACTTATTTGAACTAGGATGGACAGCCTGCATCGGCAGGGTTACCGAAACCATCTGGTTAATTGGCTGAGCCGCGGTATTCCCATGTGACCTATCCTGCCACTGATTTGATTAGTATGAAGGTTTTCCGCCTTGGTAATTTTGGTATGCCGACTTTTGATAGTTGTATTGCTGCCACTTTAAAGTGGTCAACTTATTAGTCATGGCCCACATTTTTTCTCTCATCTCGTTCATCTCGGCGGCCATGGGATTAGGCCAGGAGCTACCACAGGAGCTTCCGTTAGGGCTGTGCTTGGAACACTTCTGGGATAGACGTACATAGATTGGGGAAGAGTCATAGACATGCTGGTGGAAGGAACTTCAGCCTCTACAGCGTTGCACTCGGGAAATAATGGCATGATGGATCTCATTGCTAACTTTCCTACACCAATCAAATTATTTTCTGCAGCGACAACCAAGGCACAAGCATTAGGAAGAGTTTCTCCGCCCGGAGCTTGCAACATCATGGAAATATCGACATTGATCAAATTTAGGTAGAACATAAAATCGAGAGCTACAGGTGGTCTATTGCTAATAGGCACTCTTTGCCAAGTCGAATGGAACCTTGCAATGAAATCAGGAAGAGCTTCATGAGGAGCTCACTTTATGTTTTTGAGTTGATGGTATAGTGATGATCTATCACTAGCATTGGAGAAACGCTCATAAAATGGGGTTCTGAACTAGTCCTAATAAGAAATAGTACCAACTTGTAAATTCCTATACCAGTTTAGTGCCTTTCCTTAGAAGGAGGCAGCCAACAATCTGAGGGCTAAATTTTCGTTCGATACACCATGTACCAGACATACATCTGCTACATCTTGCAGATGTTTCGTTGGTGTCTTTGATTCATCCCCAGAATATTTAGGTATAGCCTTTAGAGAGAAAACAAGAATGGGGGCCCATACTGTAGGAGGCACAAGTGTATATAATGGACTACCGGAGTCCCAGGCTACATAATTCCTAGCAGCCATGGGTACAAGTAGAGACGATGGAGAAGGAGGAGACAGAGGAGGCGAACGACTACTTCGATGACCTCTCAGGTGTACAAAAACTAAAGGTGGTACAAGCAGGCCAGGGACTCTTGCAGTCTAGGACCTAGTTACTGGCTGATGGCTCATACACACTTATAAAATCAAGCGAATGTGCTAGTTCGCTGACCCACCAGGCGTGCTAGAAAAAGAACTATTGATGCAAAATTTTGCATGTAGCAGCAATCTTATGGGAAACTTAGCTACTGGGGGACATTGTGCACTAGCTAACTGACCTATGGGATTTTATTGAAGTCGGCTCTACATTCAGTGGGGAGAAAAGGGTTAGAAAGATAGCAAGAATGCAAAAATTACACTATAGGCGATGTGCCAAGATCGTAGACAAATTTCAACAGAGCACAGTACAAAATGCAAAGGCTCAAACCACCAAAATGTTGTTAATTAAGTTATTTTTCTCAAAAGCATCTATCTCGTGAAAATAACTTCTAGCTTGCATAATATAACCAAGCATAACTTTATGAAAGATGAACGAGTCAAAGAAACATGATCTGTATTCATTAAGCTATAAAAGGTTACAAAAAACTGAAGAATAGGCATTCATACCAAAAAAAAGATAACAACACAGATCAATAGTTCTAAAAAATGCTTGAAAACAAAAAGGCCAAGTTAATTTGGCACAGTCCAAAGTCTTTCCAATTAAATGAAACTATTACAAAAGGCTTTCTTCCCAATGCTCGGGAGATTTTCAAACTTAATCAACAACCTAAATAAAAGAAACATGGTCATATTTATTGGCTAGTCCACCGCTTGAAGATACATCAAGAGAAGAGAAAACCACGGGTAGAAGCCGATGACACAGATCATTGCGAGCCACCATAGAAACCATCAACCAGCCAACATCATGCTAGCCAAGCCACGATGTGGGATGGAAAACCATGCAGCAGCAGGAGAGAACATGCAACAATAGGTGAGTAGAAAAGGTCCAGCGACAATTCCAAGGTAACTGCCACAAAAACAAACACCACGTGTCAATCAGATGGAGCTCGATAGAAAGTCAAAAAGATGCCTATTAGAAAGCCTCAAGAGGGAGCCACATGGAGCACTTCGAGCAAAAAATAGTATGAGGTGGGCCCAACTTGGAAAATAGCTAGAGCGAGCCATGGGACATGCAGACAAAGACTGCCGAAAAGCGAAGCGAAAGGAAAAGAAAAGCTTCATGAGGAAACCATGTGGAGTGCTCTAAGGGCAATGAGAATTTGCAAGTGAAGGCGCAACCACAAAGGTAAACATTTTTTGTTGAACAAGCACCTTTATTGTTATTACTATATTTTAATCTACAATCCCTTTCAAAATAACCATACCTATTACAATGATAATAGTGAATATTTTTTTTATTAAATATTCATCTACTTTTTCCTCTTGGACCGCCTCTTCTTCCTCTATTACCTCTTGAAGGATTTTTATTTTGACATTGACCTTGGCTTTGATTGCTTTTGTTGCTAGTACTGAAATCTTAATTCTTTGTACTTTGTAGTTTGGAGGAAAAAACTTTCTCATCAGATTCTCCAAATGAATCTTTCAATCTCTCTTCATGAGACATTAAAGATCCAACTAGGTGAACAAATTGAAGGGCAGACAAATCTTTGTTCTCTTTAATGATTGAGCTACATCGTTTCATATTTGTGTAAGAGACCAATATTTTTTTTATCACAATTTCATTATTTATAGTTTCTCCAAGAGTGGCCAGTTTATTTGACATCATTCACTCTTACACAAAAATCACCTACTTTTTTAGATTCTTGCATTTTCAAATTTTCAAACTCTTTTTAATGTCAACAACTTAATACTTTTATCTGATCACTACCTTGGTAAGCTTCCTTTAGAATCTTCCAGGAAACCTCTGTTGTCTTTGCACCCACAATTCTAGAAAATAGACTCTTATATAGATCTATTTCAATGTGAAAAAAGGCTTGAGAATTTTTCTTTTTAGCCTTTTTCTTCATTGTTCTTTCATTGGCTATAAGAGTACTCCAATCTGCTGGCTCTTCATATCCTATTTATACAATCTCCCACAAACCTTTTCCCATCAAGAAGGTCATCATTTTGATGCACCAGTAATCATAATCACTTCCATTAAACTCGGGAATTTGAAAAGAGTTCAAACCAGACATGATTAATTTAACCCAAAAAAACACCTACTCTGATACCAAATGAAGTATTTTAACAGTCTCAGAAGATTACCAGAAAACAAAAAATAAAGAAACACAAGTAGGAGAGATATTTTTCACATAGATCTCATTACATATATTATCTTTTATTCATCATAATAGACTATAAGTGAATATAGGTTTTACAAAATTGTTGTTAATATCAGCAAACACAAAAAAGGTTTGCAGACTCATTTAAGAAACTACTAAAAGAGAATAAAAAATAGAGCTTATATGCCACTGCAGCATTACAGAACAGTGAACAACAAATTTTTTTTTTCTAAAACTAAAAATAGTATGAAAAAGATAAACAAGGAAACTAGAAATAGAATCTGAATCTGCATAAAGGCAACCCAACACTGGGAGATTCGAAGATTCACATCAAATAAGTTATCAAAAAATCTGACAGGGTGGAGACCAAATATGTAATCATAGCCCACACACTCCTCAAGATGTTAAAGCTACAATGTATGATTTTTTTGATAAAATTTAAAGTACCTCATGTGATTTGTTGTTTAAGGATATGTAGGTTTCAGTACCAAAGAATAAGTTGCTTTATGTTTATGTGCCAAGGAGCATGAATCACTTGACAAAAGTTTCCAATGAGTGAAAATTTAAAAGAAATTGTACCACAAAAGTTGGCTAGCCTTCATGTGATGGTGGTGGAGAGTGCTAACATTCTTTCCTTATATGATATATTTTCATGTGAGTTGGGTGTTTGTGGAAACAGTGTATAATATACATCCATTTCTGGAGGATTTTTAATTTTTTTGCATATCCCTTCTGTTAATTTATTGTAGCTCAGACAACTATTTTATCCATTCCCAAGAATTATTATTTAATTATTGAGACTTCTAGAAAGGAGTTAGTTAGAGATAATTAATTAATTAATTAATTGATTTCTCTAGAGACTTCTAGAAACCAGCTAGTTATAAGGGTTTGTTAGAGTCTAATTAATCTTAACCATTGATTCAGAGTAAATAATGGCCATTGGTTTTCCAATGAGAATAGTTTAAAATGGGGTCAATGGGAATTTGGAGAACACAGACTTGAGAAAGATTTGCAGTGATAAAAAATAATTTTTTAGTGAGATAAAATAGTCTTGTAGTGATAGAAAGGGCACAATGATAGTGTTGAAGGCAACAACAGTGAAATTTCAATAGAAGAAATTAACGGAAGAATTTTCAGAGAAGAATATTGTCAGAGCTCTATGAGTAAGAGGCAAGCAGTTTATGTATCTCTTGATTTGTTGAAGATTAAAATAATTCCTCATCTATAGTACTGATTTTCCCTCTAGCGTTTTTCCAGAGACAATTTGTCGAAAAATATTGTGTCTATTATTTTGCATGTTTTCTTCTCTATTCATGTGGTTTTGTTTGTGAAGTTGTAGTTGTTTTATTTTTCAATATTTTTTCTGAATTATTTTTTGGCAGTCAAATAATATTTATAGATAGGATATTAATAATCAGTAACATCAATAGAATTTTTCTTGGTATCAGAGTAGATCTAAGGGCAGAAAAATCTTAGCAGAGGCATAGGAAGAAAAATTGAGGGTTTATAAAATCCAGTTCTACCTCTTAAGAATTATTATTTTTATTTGAGATGGCCTCAATAGGTTTAGGAGATTAGGAAAGATTGGATGGAGCCTCAAATTTTGGTGTCTAGAAAGCCAAAATTTCCTGATTGCTGGAAGAGAATGGTATCAAGGAATATGTTTCCATTTTTGTAGTTGTACCTACAAATTCAATACAACTCTTAGAATATAAGAAGGAAGATGTCAAGGCAAGGAGGTTGATTCTTGACAGTATTAAGGATCATATTGGTCAACATATCATAGAGTTGGATATAGTGAAGAAGATGTGGGACGCCATTCTGAATCTGTACCAGAATGCTACGACTAACAAAAAGCTGATTCTCAGAGTAAATTTGAGGAATATTCGAATGAACAAGGTAGAAAATGTTACAAGTTACCTCAACAGACTTAGAATTTTCAGGGATAAGTTGGCAACTATTGGAGATAAACCAGATGATGATGAGCTAGTACATATAGCCCTAAATGAGTTTACTAAGCATTGGGATGTATTTTTTTGAGTTATTAATGCACAAGACACCTTACCAAGTTGGGATCGACTATGTAGTGACTTCACTTAGGAGGAGCTTATAATAAGTCTTGTCAGTAGTACCCATAGTAAGAGTAAAAAAAGTGAGGTAGAATAGGAAAGCGAATAAGAGGTCTAGCAAAGGATCAAATCGTAAAGGTGAGAAGAAGAAGGACTTGTCTAAATTCAAGTGCTATGGATGTCACGAGTTTGGACACTATGTTAGAAATTTCCCATAAAGGAAGAAGAGAGGAAAAAATCAGATGGCAACTTCAACAAGTGCAGATGAGCTCTCTAGTAGAATGGAGGATGAACTTGCTCTCATAGTTTGTATGGTTAGCTCAACCTCACAGGTTGTTTGGTATATATACAGTGGGGAATCATTTCATATGATAGGAGCTAGAGAATAATTCTCTATTTATAAGGAGGAGGACATCAAAATCTAGATTTCTATGGGGAACATGTGGGTGTGTGTAGGATCATCATGGAGAAAATAGACCCTTAAGTGGCGATAAAATTCAGAAAAATTAGAGTCAGGCAAATTGACATAAAATTTTAATAAGTTATCTATACTATTTCAAAAATATGTAAGAATAGAATTTGTAGAAAATTGAATGTAGTTTCTAAACTACTAGGTTTATTTTAAAAAAATAAAATTCTATTTGGTGAATATTTGAAATTTCAATGGAGTAGTACTTAAATTTCAGGTAAAAAATAAGAAGTAGGTGTATGTTTGACCACCCTAACCACAATAAAATGATAGTATTTTTTTCTAATATTTTAGATATAAGTAGAGGACTCATGTCCCGATGTGATGCATATTTTTTTGTAATTTTTTTCCAAGTAAATAATCAATTATGAATGTTTTATTACAACTTTTAAAAATTATAAAAACTTGTATGTCTGACCACCTTAACCTGGTCAAAACTTAATGAAATTCATTTTTCTTTTCTTTTTAATCCTATACTATGTGAAGCATAGAATGTGACGCATGTTTCAGATTCAAAAAATGTGATATCATTTGAAAGCTATAGATGTTTTTCAATCAGCCTATCAATCAAGACTTTAGTCATAATTCAAATACAAAATGAATAATAATTATTTTTTAAATTCAAAGTAAAGCATAATTTATATTGGTGGAAATCTGAGAGTCTCCTTTGAAACCCCTTTTTGTTTCATCAATTTAGGGTTAAAAAAAGTTGTCAGCCACATGGACCATCATATCACTTACATATCGCTACTTTTTGGCCCATCATGATCCTGCACATACCCATGTCCAAACTAAATCTAGTTGGGAAAGGGACTATTCTATTTCAGAGGGAGAATGGCAAGAAAATTCCCATTCATGATGTGTTTCATGTGCTAGGCTTGGGTATGAATCTGATTTCTGTATCTTTCCTTTAGGATAAAGGCTACAATGCACTCTTTAGAGGATAAAATGTGTTAATCAAGCACAAGGATTAGAAATCACCTATTGCTATTGGAGTTAGGAGTGAGCTAATTTATAGGTTATAGTTTGATACTCATAAGGAACTAATGAGTAGTGGTAATTCTAGAGATCAAGGAGAGCTATGGCATAGGAGGATGGGCCACATACATCATGGAGAACTTAAATTGCTTCATGAGACAATGACAGGTGTTCTAGAGGTGAGCACAAAGAATGATGATGTATGTAAGCGATGTGTGTTGGGGAACTTTGTCAAAGAAATGTTTCCAAGCAGTGACACCATATCCACGGGTGTTCTTGATCTAGCACATTCAGACATATGTGGACCAATGTCGACAAAGTCTCTTAGAGGATATGAGTACTTTTTTACTTTTATTGATGATTTCTCCAAGAAGACCTGGATATACTTCTTAAAGACCAAGGATGAGGTTTTCAGTCATTTCCAAGAGTTCAAATCTCTTGTGGAGAATTCGACGGGTAGGAATATTAAGGTTCTTCGGTCAAACAATGGAGGTGAGTACAAAGGGAAAGAGTTCCAGGAGTTCTATACTAGGAAAGGAATCAAGAGAGAATGGACTATTCCTTACAACTTGCAATAAAATGGGGTTGTTGAGAGGAATAATTGGTCTATATTGGAGGCAACAAGGTCTATGTTGTATGACCAAGATATGCCACACTATTTATGGACAGAGGCATGTAGTACAATAATATACATACAAAATAGGGTTACACATAAGGTATTGGGAAAAATTACACTAGAGGAGGCATTCTCAAGGAATAAGCCAGATGCCAACTAGTTCAAGATATTTGGGATTTTGGCATATTGTTACATTCCAGAGGCTACACATTCCAAGAAAGATAAAACTACATAGAGAGGGCACTTTGTGGGGTACAATAAAACCTCAAAGCCATATCGAATATTTATTCCAGGGGCTAAGAAGAATATAGTTAGGTGTGACGTGAAGTTCATGGAGGACAAGGAATTTACAAGGTCCAGATATTTTCTAGCAGGTGATCAGAGTGAGCAACTAGCAAAATATCCAATGATTGAGCAATTGGATCAAGGACAACGAAGCTCGAGTGTAGTTACCAGTACAATCATAGGCCGAGGTGCTGAGAGTTCAAAGAGTATGGAGCAACAGATGCCACAGATCCAAGAGATGCATTAGGAACACATGGATGTTGATACTTCATCCTCTATAGTTGGTAGCAGTAACCAACCAAAACAAAGGGATACTCATGGGTTTGTGGGAGATCCGAGGATGAGTAATAGACAACAGATACAACTAACCAGGTATAATGACTATATGGCTTTAGTTAGTCAATTGGTAGATAGTGAGCCTTCTAGCTATCTAGAGGTTGCACAATAAAAAGTGTGGAAAGATGTGATGGTTGAGGAATATACCTCAATAGTGTAGAACAATGTGTGAGAGGTTGTGCCTAGATTGAAAGATAGGGTAGTGGTTGGATCACACTAGACTTGTAAGATCAAGCACAATGAATATGGTAGCATCAAGAATTAAAAGGAAAGGTTTATGGCCAAGGGGTTCTCTCAGAAGGAGGGAATAGACTATGAGGAGACATTCGCTCCAATGGCTAGGTATACTTCTATACGAGCCTTGATCTCTATTATAGCACATATGGGATGGAAGATCCATCAAATGGATGTCAAGATGGTGTTTCTTAATGGTGGATTGAAAGATGAGGTATACATAGAACAAATAGAGGACTTGTAGCACACAATAGTGAAACCCATGTGTGTAGATTGAAGAGAGATTTGTACAAACTCAAGCAGGCTCTCAGGGCATGGTATGAGTTCATTGATAGATACTTGTAGGGAATGGGCTTTATGAAGAGTGAGGCGGATTCTAACCTCTACTACTTGGTGGTTTGGGGTGAGGTTTTCATTCTTGTTCTATATTTGGATGAATTATTTTTAACACCTTCACTGGGGCTCATAGAGGAGTGAAATCGAGACCTTGCAACAGAGTTCTAGATGAAGGATTTGGGGCTTATGCACTACTTTCTAGGCATGGATGTATGGTAGACAAATGGAGAGATTTTCCTTGGACAAGGGAAATACTGCATCAAAATATTGAGGAGGTTCAAGATGGATGATTCCAGAGCCATGTATACTCCTATGATCACAAATTGGAAGAAGCTAGACACATCTAAGGAGAAGGATGTAGACCCCACCTTATATAGAAAATTGATTGGGTCTCTCATGTAATTGGTCAACACTAGGCCAAATATATCCTTTGCAGTAAACTCTCTTCTAAGTTAGTTCATGGTTGAGCCGAAGAGAGTGCATTGGACAACAAAAAAGCATGTGTTGCGGTATTTGCATGGTACAATTGAGTATGGGATTAAATATTCTCGAGGTGATGGTATCAAGTTGATAGACTATACTGATGCAGATTGGGCAAGTAGTATGGTGGATAGGAAAAACACTTCAGGCTGTTGCTTTAGCTTGGGATCAGGAGTTGTCTCTTGGTATAGCAAGAAGAAGAAGTCCATAGCTCTGAGTTTTGTAGAGGCAAAATAAATAGCAGCTAGCATGGCAACATGTGAGGCGATATGGCTTCGGAAGTTGCTGGTAGCCTTGTTTGGTCAGAGGGTTGAGACTATGGTGATACACTGCGACAATCAGAGTTGCATCAGGTTGTCTGAGAATCCGGTGTTTCATGATAGGTCTAAGCATATAGACATTAGTTATTATTTCATTAGGGATTGTGTACAGTGAAGGATTATTCAACTACAATATATACCTACGTATCAGCAAGTAGAAAACATTTTGACAAAGCCATTGGGGAAGGAAAAATTCATCTTCTTTAGAGATATGTTGGGTGTTATGCAGAACACCTTCCTCACTAAGAGGGAGTGTTAATTTATTGTAGGTTGGAAAACTATTTTTTCCATTCCCAAGAATTATTATTTAATTCTTGAGACTTCTAGAAAGGAGTTAGTTAGGTCCAGATAATTATTTAATTAATTAATATTTTGGAAACTTTTAGAAAGGAGTTAGTTAGAGATAATTAATTAATTAACTGATTCCTCTAGATACTTCTAGAAACTAGCCAGTTAGGTTTTGTTCGAGTCTAATTAATCTTAACCATTGATTGAGATTAAATCATGGTGATTGGTTTTCCAATGAGAATAGTTTAAAAGGGGGTCAATGGGCATTCGGAGAACACACACACTTGAGAAAGATTTGCAGTGATAGAAAATAAATTTGTAGTGAGAGAAAATAGTCTTGCAATGATAGCAAGGGCATGGTGATAGCGTTGGAGGCAACAACAATGGAATTTCAGCAAAAGAAATTAAGTGAAGAATTTTTAGAGAAGAATATTGTCGAAGCTCTTCTAGTAAGAGGCAAGCAGTTTATGTATCTTTTTATTTGTTGAAGATAAATATAATTCCTCATTTGCAATACCAGTTTTCCCTCTGAGGTTTTTCCAGGGAAAATTTGCCCAAAAATATTTTGTTTATTATTTTGGATGTTTTCTTCTCTATTCCTATGGTTTTATTTGTGAAGCTGCAGTTGTGTTATTTTTCAATATTTTTCTGAATTAATTTTTGGTAGTCAAATAATATTTATAGATAGGAGATTAATAATTAGTAACTGCAATAGAATTTTCACTGGTGAATGGTTTTGGTAGACTACTTGGATGGTTCTTTACAACTTACTTCATTGGTGGTTACCTACCTGCATATTGAAGGAAATAAAAAATTTCCCCATTTCTTGAGATTTAAGTTGCTAAATGGGATGTTGTTAGATATTATTTTCCCATTTTGTGGACAAATAAATGATTGGTTACCCAAATCATAGTTTTGGGGAAGTCAGGGCAGTTTTTTTTGGCATTTTTGTTATTGTTTCATTTCTCTTTCTAGTCACACTACACATCAATTTTATAGTAGTTGTTAGGAATATTTTCCTGTTGAGAATAGGAAGAAACTATAAATATATCCTGAAGTCTTCTAGATCTCTACCTTCTCATGAAACATATTATTGTTGTTGACGTTGAAGAACACTCTTGATGCTAGACCTTCTTCCATGGGTAAAAATAGGATAAAATTGACAATGCACATTTTGCATGTTCTGTTGTCTGCTATGATGCTTCTAATGCCTCTGAAACATGCTCTTTAGATTCATAAATACCCAGCAAATATCTTCCCTCAATTTGGGAGTAGTTTCATCCTGTATGATAGCAATACTTATGCCACTTTTTATTCTTGTTACCTCCTTTGTATTGTACGAGGATAACAGTATGAATACACAAATATTCCAAGTTGGTTGGCATCTGAGGACCTGGGGGGCCTACTCTATAATAGAGGGGGAGTTTTATAGCTCAATCTACCTAAAAAAAATTATTCAAAGCATTGGAAACTTTTGCATTTTAAAGAAATTTATAAATCTTGCACTTTTTTAAAATGTGAATGTTAAAGAAGGGAGACATAGTCATCTCTATAGACCTTAACCTGGTATTAAAAAGAAAATTCAATGTTAATAGTTCATATGCTTTATGCAATATACAAGAAAACTCACATAATTTATATGGGCTAATTGTTAAAAAAAATCAAATGCACACACAGAGTTGTTGCTCTGATTTTCCAGTCAAGCTAGAAATATCCAAATCTCAAATGTGGAATAACGAACAAGAGGAGACATGCAAATATTTTATTCTTCTATTAATTGACTAGAAATGACAATACAAAAACATAAAACTTCAAACTTAGAAAATAAACTCTAACTATAGATTACAACTTTTTTGGAGCGATCAAAAGCTGCTCAACCAGAGTGGTAATGATCAGGAGTGATAAGGATCTCACTGTCAGGGGAAATCACTACTCAAATATAAAAAAAAACATAGTTGTTGTTGTTGTTGTTCAGGATCTATTAGGAGCTCACATAAAATGTTCTTTATAGTCTGCTGCTGCAACACATTCTTCTTCCTACTGAATTCAACTAACTTACTTGACAAGCTATCTTCATTCCTTTTACCTCAAGAAAACATTCCCTCCTAAATTTAAAATTCACCTACCAATATAAATTAGCCTGTAGAATTAAGTTGCACGTCAGGAGCAAAGAGGAAAGTAATCCCGAAAAAAAAATCTTCCAGCTACAAAATAAGAAATGCTCTAATAGGTAGGTGGCAATGGAAGGAGGCTCACAGACAATCAATTATATCCAACACTCCCCCTTTGTCCCGAGCCAACAAAACAAGATCAATCCTAATCCAAATCAACAATGCCTAATTTGCCTCTTAGGCGCTCAAAATTGTCCTTGCTCAAAGGATTGGTGAATATGTTTGCTAGCTGCTACTTAGAACTGCAAAATTCCATTTTGATTTCACCATTTTCAACTAACTCTCTGATAAAATGATACCTAATTTCAATGTGCTTGCTTCTTCCATGAAATACAAGATTTTTCATCAAGGCTATTGATGAAACATTTCCACATAATTTTTTTGTTCCATCCTCTTATTCTTCTCTCAAATCTGCCAAGATTATTCTCAGCCAAATAGCCTGACATGCTACTTCATTTTCTGCAATACACTCAGCTTCTATTTTTGATAGGGAAACAATAAGCTTATTTTTAGAAGCCCATGAGATAGCACCCAGAACCAAATGAAATACATAGCCCAAGGTTCTCTTCCTATCATCCAATCTTCCTACCAAATCACTATCAGTGTATCGAACCAGCCATATTTTTTTCTGTTGTGTACAACATGCCATATCCTTTGGTTCCATTCATGTACCTTAGGATCCTCTTACCCACTTTCCAATGGGTGTCTCTTGGGTTCTCCATAAATCTAGAAATGAGACTTATTACATGCATTATATCTGGCCTAGTTGCAGTCAAGTACATCAAAATTCCAACCAAACTTTTATACATGGTAGGATCCACATTGTTGTTGCAATCTTCCTTGCTCAATTTTAGACCTATGGTTGTTGGTGTTGGTGCAAGATTTCTTTCAAGCATCCTAAATCTCTTCAAGATTTAATTTTTTTTTCTTGAGAGATAAATATACCATCATACATTTATTTTACTTCTATGCCTAGAAAATATCTTAAGAGACCTAAATATTTCATTTCAAACTTTCTTTTCATGGCCTCTTTAAAATCACCAATGAGGAAATCATCATCCCTAGTAAAAACAAAATCATCAACATACAAAACAACAATCAAAATATTACAATTTTTTGCGTTGATGTAAAGAGTGGGCTCACCATCACTTTTTCTAAAGTCGTTGCTCATCAAATATGAGTCAATCTTGTTTTACCATGCCTGTGGAGCTTGCTTCAGCCCATACAAAGCCTTCCTCAGCCTATACACCTTGTGTTCTTCACCTATAACATCATATCCAAATGGGTACTCCACAAACCTCCTCTTTCAATAATTCATTAACAAAGGAAGACTTCACATCCATTTGAAATACCTTCTATTTGTGTTGGCAAGAAATAGCTATGACTACCCGTACAGTCTCCATCCTAGTCTCTTCCAAACTATTGTTTGTACCCCTTGACAACTAATCTTGCCTTGTGCTGATCTATTCTTCCATCACATCGATCTTGGTCTTGTAGACCCATTTTACTCCAATAGCTTTCTTTTTTGGAGGCAAGTCAGTCATCTCCCATGTACTATTTCTTTCAAATGCATCTATTTCCTCATCCATGGCTTCACACCATTTATCCTCTTTCACAACTTCTTCAAAATAAATTGGATCATTGTGAGAAAAATACTGCAAAATTCACACTCTCATCAAATTCCTCATCATACCTTTCATTTTGGTAGATCTACCTTAGACTCTTGGTCTTTGTTAGCATTAGGGAGGCGAGAGTGGGGTCTGAATTTTTAGTGTTGCTACTGCTCTGTTGAACTGACTGGTTTTGGAGCTGTTGGGATTTGTCGGG
This sequence comes from Sequoiadendron giganteum, assembly GCA_007115665.2. Taxonomy (NCBI): domain Eukaryota; kingdom Viridiplantae; phylum Streptophyta; class Pinopsida; order Cupressales; family Cupressaceae; genus Sequoiadendron; species Sequoiadendron giganteum. The sequence continues at coordinate 66,311,502 of CM021101.1, read as the reverse complement.
AGCTCATTGAGAGCTATTAGGACCTCGTTCGGTGTTGTTAGGAGCTCGTCGGGAGTTGTCAGGAGCCAATCATCTAACTGTCTGTGGTTGCTTTCCTTTCATTCTTCTTTCATCAAGAGATTTCAGGAGCCATCAAGAGCCATTCATTTATGCTTCTGTAGGATATTGTTGATCTTCATTTTCATCTTCTTCATTAATTTGCACTATTGGGAGCTATCGGGATCTGTCATGCCCGGTCCCACGAATGATCTTCTAAAAATTCCACATCTCTACTAATGATAATTTTCTTGGTGATCGGGTAATACAACCTATAGGATTTGGACTCTGAATAATAACCCGTGAAGATGCACTTCTCACCTTTATCATCCAATTTTTGCCTCTTTTCTTTGGGCATGTGAGCATATGCTACACAACCAAACACCCTCATGTGCTCAACCATCCATCCTCATTTTTTCCATGCCTATTGAGGTATTTTATCATGGACTACCTTTGTTGGGCTTCTATTTATAAGATGCACAACTATTGCTACAACCTCTCCCCAATATTCAGTTGAGAGTCGGGTATGTGCAAGATCATGATGGGCCAAAAAGTGGCAATATGTAAGTGATATGATGGCCCATGTGGCTGCTGACATTTTTTTAACTCAAATTTGATGAAACGAAAAGGGTTTTTAAAGGAGATTATCAGCTTTCCACCAATATAAATTATACTTTACTTTGAATTTAATAAATAATTATTATTCATTTTCTATTTGATTTACAACTAAAGTCTTGATTGATAGACTAATTGATAAACATCTATAGCTTTCAAATGGTATCACATTTTTTTAATCCAAAACATGTGTCACATTTTATGCTTCACATAATATAGGATTAAAAAAAGAAAAATTGAATTTCATGAATTTTTGACTAAGGTGGTTAGACATATGAGTTTTTATATTTTTTAAAATTTGTAATAAAAAATTCATAATTAATTATTTGCACGGAAAAAAATTAGAAAAAAATATGCATCACATTGGGACATGATTCCTCTACTTATATCAAAAATATTATAAAAAATAATTATCATTTCAATGTGGTTAGGGTGGTCAGACAAACACCTACTTCTTATTTTTTCCCTGAAATTTAAGTACCACTACATTGGAATTTCAATTTTTCACCAAATAGACTTTTTCATTTTTAAATAAACCTAGTAGTTTAGAAACTATATTCAATTTTCTACAAATTCTATTCTTACATATTTTTGAAATTTAATAGATAATTTATTCAAATTTTTATGTCAAGTTTCCTAACTCTGATTTTTTTGAATTTTATCGCCACTTAAGGGAATTTTTTTCCATGATGATCTTGCACATACCTAGTCCATTTTCTTTCATCATGCTCCTTGCCATCTCCATGATGGTCCTATTCTTTCTTTCAACCATTCCATTTTTTTGCAATGTATAACTACTGGCTGTAAGCTCCTTCTTGATGCCATTTTGCCTAGAAAAATAAACAGAAAAATTGGAGGTATACTCTCCTCCTCAATCTGACCTTAGGAATTTGATGAAATGTCCAATCTCCTTTTCAACCTGGGCCTTAAACAATAAAAACTTATCAAATACATCAGACTTATGCTGGAAGAAATAAACCCATGTCTTACGACTGAAATCATCAATAAAGGTCATAAAAAATCTTCTATTACCAATATATGTGATTTACATAGGGCTTACTAGATCCATGTGCACCAACTCTAGTGGTACTCTTTCCCTTGTAGAGCTACTTGATTGAAAGAGATTCCTATGTTTCTTTCCCAAAATGCAAGCCTCACACCTAACATTAGGCTCTACTATCCTTGGCAAACCATCAACCATCTTGCTTTTGAACAAAAGACCTAAACCAATATACCCTAAATGTCCATACCTAAGATGCCATAGCTTTGAGGGATCTTCAATGATGTTCTTGAGGTATTCATGTTGTACTATTGTACATTTTACATCCATGAGAGGTGCAACAATAGACTGACATGAGAAGCATGTCTCAATATTCAATGGAAACATTGGGTTCTTTGTCATTGCAACTGCTACAAACACCTTCATCCTCTCATTTTTTTCATAAATAACACATTGGCCCTTCTATATCAACACTTTGTATCTATTGACATAGGATTTTGTATGTAGCAATAGTCTTATAGGGAAACTTACCTATTGGGGGACATTGTGCACTAGCTAAGTGACCTTCGAGATTTTATCGAAGTCAACTCTTCATTTAGTGGGGAGGTAAAAGGTTAGAAAGATAGAAAAACATGGAAACTAAACTACAGGATATGCACCAAAATAATAGACAAATTTACTAGAGCATAGTGTAGAATGCAAAGGCCTAAACTACCAAAATGCTATTTATCAAGTAATTTTTTTCTCAAAAGCACTTTAAACATAACAAGTACCCTCTGATTCGCATAACATCATCTCACATAACCTTAGCTAACACAAAAGAGTTGAGAACACATGATCTGTATTTATTTACCTATGAAAGATTAAAAAATTTGAAGAACATGCATTTATACATTACTAGGAAATAATGGCACGGACTTATAATCTTACTAAATGCATGAAAAACAGAAAGGCCGAATTGATTGGCACAGTCTTTAAACTTCAAGTTTAATAAAAATATTACAAAGGCTTTCCCAGTGCTTGGGAGCTTTTAGCAACTTAATCAACAACCTAATAAAAGAGAAAAGGGTTGCATGAATAGGCCAGTCCACAGCCTGAATCACCACAGAGAGAAATTCTTGAGCAAAAATCAACGCCCCCGATCACCTCGAGCTGCCATGGAACAAAATGGACCCCCAAAAATTTTCCAACAATGCCCCTGCAATGAACAGAAAACTATACAACAAAAATGAACACGTGGCGTAGAAGGAGAAAACACGGCGGCTCGAGAACCAACGACGCAACAAAAACTCCAAGATAACTAGCACACGAAAAAGAACTGCCACATGTCGAGTAGATGGGGATCGGAAAAAATATGAAGGAATGCCCAATGAAAAGCTTTGAGAGGGAGCCACATGGCACACACCAAGCAATAGAAATTGCAAGGTGGGGCCAGCTCGGAAAGCGACCAGAGAAAGCCATGCATCATGCTGATGGAGATAGGCCAAAGCAAAATAAAAAGGAAAAGAAGAAAGCGTTGAGAGGATGCCACATGCCACACACCAAAGGTAGTGATAAATTTAAAGGTAAGGCACAACCGCAAAGATAAAAATAAAGACCACGAAGGCTTAGCATTTTTTTTTGAAACAATTTGGCAACTCCATTTTGCCTATGGAATGAAGAACCCCAGAAAATTTGGTTCAACATCCCAAAATTGCTCACAACTTCAAGAGGGAAGCCTGCAAACTGGTCCAAACTTCGTTCAATGGTGCAAAGAGAGCTCACAGATTTTCATGAGCGAAGTTGAGATCAATAATTGCCTTGAAAGGCAATCCACCGGATATTTTTGTTTCCATGTCCAGTTGGAAAAAGAGTTGCGCCAACTGATGAACGATACCTTCAATCTTCTCGGAGGTCGGAGATTGATCAAAAGATTGGAAGACATAAACATCTTTCTTCTTCTCCTTGATCATAGCAACAATGTGTTCAACACCTCCTACCGCCTGATCTGCAGTGAAGGGCGAAGGGAGGCCTTTTTGAGTCCAATGGGAAAAATTTGCCTACATGTCGCTAGTAACCTTGTTCAACCTGGCCCTAAATTCTACCACCTATTGAATAGCCTCATGCATAGAGATGAGGATGCTTACGCCCATGGCCGTCGTTGTTCAGTCCTCGATGCCCGTGCCGCTCAAAGCTTCATCAGAAGTTGTATACAACATGCCCAATAAAATCCTAGCCTCTAGAACCTTATCAACAGTTACCTCTTGTTTATGTTAGATTGTCTCACTTACTCTTCTGCAAAGGCTGCCTGCTTGCACCATAAATTTAAGGGTGGGCTGCAGAGTAAGGCACAATGCCTTGAATTTATCCCATTATGATTCATATAACTCCTTGGTGATCTCCAACGAGCTCATCTGTGGTGCAAGAGGTTGGGTCTTCAAAATATCCAACTCTACTTCTTTGCTACTCAAATTCGCCTTGAGCTTCGATAAGATTTTGTCCAATGTGGACACTTGTTCTCTTAGAGCACAAAAATTTCTTTTTCTTTTTCCCCCAGGGCCAATTCAGCCCGCTTTGTTTTCTGAATCTCCAACTCTAAAGTGGCATTCATTTCATTTATTTCATCATCTATGCTCTGTAGGAGCCTCTTTCTAACTTCACTCAGTTGTACGGACTCAGCGTGAAGCTTTTCTTCATTTGTTCAACTCTGTTCAACCTCATGTTGGAGGGTCGAGATGATTTTTGTGCTTATAACTTGTAGCTCCTTGATTTGGATTTCAAAAGCACTCCTCTCCTTTTCCGGGTGACTTATCTCATTTTCTTGGGCTTTAAACTTGTTTACCTAGATATCGACCTTTTTTCCTTGAGCTCTGATATCTGCTCCTCCTTTTTCCTTGCCTGGTGATTGAGCTTGAAGTAATTGGTGGTCACAATTTTCTGACTCTCCTCCATTAGCTTGACCTTATCTCATAGACGGGCCTCCTGCAAGTCTAGACCGATAGCATTGATAGAGTAATCACGTTGAGAGTGATTTTTTCAAACATTAATTAATTTTGGCTCTCATTTGACATAGTTTGCAAGAGAGGCTCTACCTGCCTAGTCACATCCTTTTGTCTCCTCTTGTTCATTTAGATAGCTTGGGCACTCTTGTTTGCCTCAACCTATGAGAAATATTCCTGGGAAGGGATACCTAGGCCACCAGCAAAAGGGAACTCTCGAGGGACAACTAGCGGGAAAGATAGCATACTCAACGCATCGGTGGTTTTCCTAGGACTTGTAATAATGGTCGGGGAGAATGGTGGAATGAATTGGCCACTCGAAGAGGATGATAATATAGTATAAGGAAAGGCTGAAGATGCACCAACTGAAAGGCTGAGCATCAAGGATAAGAATTGTTGGCTCATGAGCCCAGTACTGACACCAAATTGTGCTCTGCAGAGGATGAAAGTGGGAAGCCAGGAGGGGGAAGACTCGACGACCCGAGATATCCAGCGGCAGAGAAAACTGGTGCAGATGAAAAGGCTAGGGCACATGAAGAAGAGACCAAAGACATAGTAGAGAGAGAAGAGGGAAGAAATAATACCTAAGGCTCATGAAGAGCTACAGACAATACATCTACTTCCTCGATCTGTCGCTCTTCTTCTCCACCAGATTCTCCTGTTCGTGGCCATTTTTCATCCGGAGAATCCTCAAGGTCTACAATGACTTTCCTTCTACTACCGGTAGTCCTTGGCCATTTCCTGGTTGATCTAGAGGAGTTGGATGGCTCCGAAATTTGTGCATGTGAATCCTCTTGTTGCGCAGGTTGTTTACTGACATCTTCCTCATGCATTGGATCTTCCACAACGGGAGGGGGATTCTGAGTTACTTCCTCTCCGAGCTCCATGGAAATCTCTCCCCTTCTATATTTTTTCTTTAATATTTAAGGATTCAGAGACCTTTCTACATCCAGATGAGTGTTCTCCCAGATGTCATCAAATTTTTCATCAAGACCCACCTCTTCGTAAAGCTTGGTGGTTGCCTTAATCTTTTGCTGGAAGATTCAAAAGTCTCAAATTTTTTCAGGACACCATTCAAGCTTCTGCAATTGGCTGCATAGGGACTGATTGATCTTCTTATTTGGGTTTGCCTTCCTTGCGATGTAGTAAGAGTTCATCCACAACAGTCATCTATCCTCAGTAGGCAAATGTTCAAGGCCTACATATAACCTTAAATTCCTCTCCTCAACATTTCTCTGAGGGTCCCAGAATGGCCAAGGCTGATGTGAGATTCTTATTCCAAACTCTGATAAATTATTTTTGGGGTTGTATTGCTAGGTGTCATTTATCACCACCAACCCAAGATGACCCAACTTTAAAAACAAAATCTCCAAAGTGTAAATCTTCAAAGTCCTTTTTTTGATCAGCCACATAGAACCAAACATGACCGACATAATTAAATAGGAGTTTAAATGTTTTCCCCCCCAGTAATCATTGTCAATATTACATACCTGCCTCATTGCTTATAGGGCCAACACTTTATCGGAAAGAAAGCGGGGGAGCCAAAAGGGCTCCCGGGTGAAACCTGGCATGTGGAGCATGGTGAAATCTGTGCCAAAAAACCAATTGCATGGTGGCACAAGCTTTCCCAACCAGGATTTTTGTCTTGGCAATAGGCACACAATCATGTTGATCCCATCTCTATCCAAAGCTCGCAAACTTGGGGCTAAGAAAAAATCCGAAAACGCATAGTAATCGAAGGTTTTCGACATGACAAGAGTCCATATCAAAACTAGCTTCTTTTTGCTAGTCTCGTCGAAAACAGCTAATGACATAAATGTCATGAAATAGTCCAGATTCTGATGCAATATCAAATAGGCCAAGAAAGAGGAATACTTGAACCTAGAACCAGACTAGAAGTCTTGCAGTTGTTGCCAAATCCCATCACTAATAAACCTCACAAAGTCCATAAGCGGGGCTATGACGTTCTTTCTCAACATAAAGCTGAGACACATCTGGAACTCAAGAACTTCTTTGTCTATATCCAGACCACACCCCAACACCAACATAGAAGTGATAGAAGAAGAACCAGTATTCAAAGCACCCAGACCAAATGGAAATTTGGGTGGTGCTGAATTATTTGTTGGCTGAGCAATTTCACTGTGGTAAAACTATGATGCCAATTTGAGCCCTCCCCACTTATCATCCATCCTTTTTACTTCAAAAATTTCAACATCCTAGGTCAGAGGGAGCGAGATGCATAGCATATCCTGAATAGCTTTAGGGCTGATGATTACCCTGAATTTAGTGCCACTTATCGCTCCAATGTTGGGGTGAAAGCCTGTCGCACATGCCGCCATGATTTATGGGCAAGGATGTACCAGGGGAACCATGTATCGGGGAAGCCCACACTCTCATAGATGCTTGTAGAAAGGGTTTTCCATTTTCTTCACATGCAACTTCCTTGAGGCTCTCGGGATTCTGGGATAGCTCACGGTCAAAGACATTATCCCAATCCTCTACAACCAAAGCCTAATTCTTATGAGGAATCTCGTTCAATATTCTCTGGTCTACCTGACTGGTGAAAGGCTAGAAAGGATTTGTTGGGATGCCTAGAGTAGCATAAGACTTTGGGCCATAGATATTTATGCAGGGTGCCTTCATTCTTTTCTCATCTATACTTGCTTCTACCAGGGCCTATGTTGAACTCTCTACGATCTCAGCCATTTCAATGTATTCGCAAGAAACTTTCAGAAACTTTTGTAAATGTGTTAGCTTATGAAAAACTCATTCTCCCTTGCGGATAACTTATTTTTTTTATCTTTTGATAACCCTTGCAATAAATGTGCTTTGCATGTTCAACCTGCTTTTTGATTTTTGTGAAAAGCAGTCGAGCGACAGTACGTGCTAGTCTTTCACACTTAGTTGCTATATGCGTCACAAAATTTTCATGCATGCGAAAAGATCATCTACCTACCAAATTAATCTCCACATTTAAGAGACATGATTTCCCGTGAGGTGGTGCTTGACTCTTCTTGGGCAATGGACCAAGACAATGCAGCCATATCCTGCACAAGCTTTTCGCATTTACTGATTTTTCCTGAGCGTACTTGGGCACATCACCCAATAGCCTATTTTTAAGATTTTCCTTGATTTATATAGGACAAAAGCTCCTTATGTTGGCACCTGGCCAATCTCTAATGAATTTGGCAACTTGAACAGAGAAATTTGCAACTGTACTTGCATATTCCCATCACCTCACACACCACAACACTAAAAACTGAGGCTTGGCGACACACTTCAGCTCAATCATAATCATGGTCTACCTCATCAGGTGAGCCTCGACCAGTCTATAAATAAGACCATTAGCTTCATTGCAAATCACAATTTTTCCTAACATTCCTAGCTTAGCAAGCTTTTCTTATCTTAGCAATTTCATTTTCTAGGTAGTATAGTACACAACATGGAAACGCCAATATCGTTAGTCTACAAGAAGACTCAAACTTATTTCTTAGGAAAAATTAGGTGCAAGCCCTTAAAGCGCATGATAGGTGTGAAAAACCTACTATATGTGAAGGCAATTAAGTGGGTTCTTGGCAAGGATTGGGTAGAGAATGAGGAACAGTACCGAGTAAACACCAACATCTACTCCCACTTTGTCGCCTCGTTGTTGGATATCAATGTCTCCAAACGTAAGATCTTGAAGCTGACAAAGTGGGTGTTCCCTCGGCACTACCTCAGAGGATTGGAGAAAATAGTGCGTGTTGCTGAATTTGATCGTGGGGTCCCCTCGATTCACAACCTGCATCTCCTATAACTGCATGGAGGACCCGTGCTACCCAGGCCCCTCCTCTCTGGTTTTGAGTTGGAGAATCATGAGGAACATCGTGCCAAGGTCCACGCCGACTCCTTCTTCCTCATGTGGGTGCATTACATCAAACCATTCTGAAACCTCCAGTGGTACGACAATTTCAAAAGAATGTTGTTCCCTAATCTCATGCCGCTGGTTGTTGCAATTGCTGGTCCCTCCCATGCTTGATAATCTGAGAACAAAAATGGTCCCCAATTTTGTTTTTTCCCCTTTTTCCAGGCTCCGCTTCATAGCAGATATATGTATATATTTCGATACAAGGCCAATGGCCCCTATCTTATATAATGTAATTTTTTTGGCCAACATATATGGGTGATCCCACAATAATTGGTTACACTTTTTGGCCAAACTTGACATTGAAATCAACATTTTTCACCAGATCTTAACTTTCGTACGCCTATAGAAGCTAAACCATTAAGAATTTGAAGATGAAGAAAACTAGTGATTTGTGATATTTTGTGTTGAGAATCTAATTATATTTAAAATAAAAAATAAAAAATAAATTGTGAATTATTTTATGTAGTTTTTATTAACTTATTTTCTTTACCAAACACCATTTTCAAAAACTGATGCTTACTTTCAACTGCATAACTTTTTTTATAGAAAGCATACAATTCAATTTTTTTAAATATAGTGTTGTCACACTATTATCTAGGGGATGGATATTTTTTCATAATTTTTTGTTGCATATATATATTTTAATTAATTTTCTAATTCAAAGTAATTATAATTTGGATATATTATACTTTCAGCTGCATAACTTTTTTTGTATTCATTTGAATTAACTTATTCTTTTTTTGTTGGAATTATGCCATCAATAGCTAGTGTACATGGATTTTTAAGAATTTTTCTTCACTCTTTTCTTATTTTTCCGTATGTGTGAAAGAAAGACCTCGATGTTCATTGAAAAACCTACATTCAGAAGAAATAAAAAATAAATATAATAATAAAATTAAATATATTTAAAATTATACTTTTTGGGAAGCTTATAATAAGGACTACATGTTTACAAAAAAATAATTTTAAATAAATTAATTTGATCCCCTAAAAAGTAAATCAAAAGTGGTTTTTTATCAACATTTTGATAGGTGTAGAGGAGACTCCATTATAGGTATGGTTTAAAACTAGTGGCTTTCTATCCAAGGGGGTTTGATATAAGTGGGTTTGATCAAATTCTCTTCAATTAAAACCCTTAAAATGGAACCTTTTTAAGGAACCTTTTTAAGGCTTAAATCATTATATTTTCTAGAAATATGTGATTTCAACAAAAATCAGGATGTCCCAAAAAGTGTAACCCATTATTGTGGCATCACCCATATATAATAATGTTTTTTTCAAAAATATTGGCCCATTTACAATGTTTATCAATTTATTGCACTATTGCTATTATTTCATAAAGCACTAAGAAGACCCCAAAATTTAAAGCAAGAAAAATAATTACATATTTACAATTTACAAAGCCATCACATAGGTAAAACTAATTAAATCTCTTAAAATGTATTCCATTAATTGGAATACTTAAATAATTACCTTCCATTTCTTCCAACTCAAAAGAGTTGAACTGTTTACACTAAATCATTTTCAAAGGCCCTTCCGAGAGGCTATTGAATTTTTCGTGTTGGTCTGGCTTTGCTCCGTGCTCATTGAATTTGAGCGCCAAGTCTCTACATTGTATCTCTTGATTTGATTCCTTTTTATCAAACCACTTCTTTACCACCTATTGGCGGTTGTTCATCACCTCAAGGGTGTGCTCTCTCTTTTCTTGAACCTTGAGTAACTCAAAAAACCGTACCTCCATTGCTCCATTTTGTTCAATCTCCAAATATTTAAGCAACTGTAGGGCAAGGATTTCCGTGGCAATAGGCAGCAATACCTCCTTCCTGTACACCATCTCATAAGTAGATGTCTTTAGTATTTTCCTAGGTGTGATTCGGTCTACCCACAGCACTGTCCGAAGGCTCCTATGTCATTCTCTCTGGTGTTTCGAGCCTATCCTTTTAATGAACCTGATGAGGTTTTTATTTGTAGACTAAAATTCCTCTAGGGATAATAGTTAGAAAAGGTTTTCAAGAAAACCCCATACATTAATGCGAACTGGCTCATCTTCGAGCTGAGGAAAGCTTTAGCATTATCAAAAATGATTGTTTTTGGAGGGCCAAATTTGGCTACCAATTCTTCCAAGAAGTTAACAATCTCTACTTCTGTTGCATTCTTCAATGGAATTGCTTCTGCCCATCTAGTGAAGTATTCCATTGCTATCAATATCCATCTGTGTCCAATTGAGGAGAAAGGGTTAATCATCCCAATGAAATCTAGACCCCATTGAGAAAAAATTTCTTCTACTACTATAGGTCTTAATGGCATAGCAACATTCTTCCTCTTTCTGACATAAAATTGACATTCATTGCAAGACTCAATTAGTGAAAATGCATCATTGAAAAGTGTTGGCCAAAAATAACCAACACATATAATTTTAATTGATGTAGTCCTTATAGAAAAATGTCCTCTAGCAGGGCCATTGTGGTATTGATCCAATATTCTCTTTGCCTGTTCTTCATTTACACACCTTAGCAAGATGCCATTGAAATTTATTTTGAATAGGACGCCCTCTAAGAATAAATATAATTTCTCTTTTGTAAATGGTAGAAATGCCTCTTAAAAGAAGGGAGATTGATTGGATACCTTCCCATACACATGAAGTTTATTCTATCTTCAAGCCAGTCGCCCTAAGAACTTTCTTCATTCAGTAACACAGTTTTTGGAGCTTCAAATTTTGTCACTGGTTCACTACTTTCAGTGAGATACTTGCACAGTCCCTTTCCTTTGATAGTCTTCACAGTTCTGACTTCAATATCATACTCTAGGATCTTGGTGATCCAATTAGCTCTTTTCTCTGAGATATCTCCCTCCATGATATACTCCCGCACACTAGGATGCAGTACACAAACAATAACCTTATTATATGATATCAAGTGTTGAAACTTCTTAAGCCCTTTCACAATGGCGAAGGCCTAATTTTCTAAAAAATTGCACTTCACCTCATACTCTTTTAAGGTTCGTGAGTAGAAAGCAACAAGAGAATCCCTTTTATCTTCATCATATTTTTGCATAAGTATAGTGGAAATACTGTTACCACCATCAAAAACATACATAATAAAATCCTTTCATAGGTCGAGGTTAACTAACACAGGGGCTGAAGAAATAGCCTCCTTTATAAGCTCAAAATATTTTCTAGCCTTTGTCGTCCATTTGAAAGTCTCGTCTTTCTTAAGCATTAAGGTAATAGACTAAATGATCCCTACAAAATTTGCAATGAATCAGCTAATGAAGTTGACCTTTCCTAAAAATGACTACACTCCCTTCTTGTTTACACGTAACGGAAGCTTTCGAATTGCATCAACTCTTTCAGTATCAATGGAAATTCCCTAATTTGAGACAACATACCCCAATAGCTTCCCTTGGGGAACCGCGAACACACATTTCTTCGAGTTTAAAGAAATCTTGAATTCCTGGCACTTTTGGAAGACAAGCTCCAAATGATCAAAGTGATCATCAATTTTTTTGAAAATACTGTCAAATCATCCAGATAGATGAGTATAATTTTATGGATCAAATCCTTAAAGGCAATATCCATGGCTCTCTGAAAAGTGGCTCTTACATTCAAGAGTCCAAAAGGGATTTTGGCATATGAAAATGTCCCCCACTTTGTGGTGAATACTATTTTGTGTTGTTCTTCTTCCTTTACCCAAATCTAATTGTAGCCCGAAAAGCCATCCAACATTGAAAACATTTCGAAACCAGCTACGATTTGTAGGATTACCTCCATTGAAGGTAGGGGGTAATGATCCTTTAAGGATGCTCTACTCAAGTCTTAGAAGTCTACACACAGTCGTATGTCTCCATTATTCTTCTGGACTGGTACCAGGTTTGACACCCAAGTGTTGTGTTTGATCAAAAACACTATTCGGGATGTGATCAATTTGTTCAATTCTTGTGACATGAGAGATTCTATCTTTGGGTTCACAGGCCTTTGTCTTTGACAAACCAGCTTTGTCCCTTCTGACAACTCAATTGTATGCTAGATGATCTTGGGATTGTATCCCTTTAGATCATCATATGACCAAGCTACTAGACTTGGATTTTCTTCACAGAAGTGCCTTAGTCTATCTTTATTCTTCTGAGATACTTATTTCCCAACCTTGAGCTTTATGTCTTCTCCGATATGCAAATTGGTGTAGTCACCCTTGTCAGCTACGAGCTTCCTTTTGTCTCTTGTTCCATCATCAGAATCAAACAGGCTCTCTAGAGTGACTAGGCCTCTCGGAAGCTTGTTGGATTTCAGCTAGATAATTTGATCCCCATAAGCTTTGGTGATCTTTGGTTGTAGCTGATCAGTGAATTCCCTAGATGATTGGAGAAATGATGCAATATGAGTGTCACTATCGAACACTTGCCAATCTTGATTTTTATCTAGAACAGCGGGTCTTACAATTACCCTTACATCATGCTTATTTCTTAATAATTCAGAGTCTGGCTCAAACTAAGGTCTGATAGTTGCCATCCGGTTGGCTTCAGAGTTTTTCTCTCTTTGTATAGCCTGAATATTAAAGGCCTCAAAGTTGTCAATAAGATCCCAGACTCTATGTCAGTAGGATCACATACGAACATTTTTTGCAGAAAAAATTTATCGGATTTGGTTGACCACCAACTCTAAATCTCCAAACACACTTATCTGCTTTGCACCCATTTGTTCCGCAAGGGTTAAACCATGGACAAGACCTTCATATTTTGCTTCATTATTTGGACATGCAAATTGGAAGCGGTAAGACCTCAAGGTCTTATCCATGGATGAAGATGTCAAACATATTCCTGCTCCAACTCCGGCTCTACATCTAGCTCCATTAAAGTGCAAAGTCCATAGCTCCGAGGATGTTTCACCTCCAAACTCCTTAGTAACCCTGGACATAGACTTCCCTTCCTCATGTATGACATAAGTCCTGAGTCCAGTTGCGTGATAATTCCCAAAAGAGTTAGTATCAATAAACTCATTCAACAAATTTTCTTCATCCTCCATTCGAGAGCTAGTAGCCTCTTCTTCTTCCAGGAATTCTACATTGAACCTCTCTTCTTGTGTAATTGAAGTGTGTGTTGCTTCAAAGTTGAGGAGAGCCTCATCAACAACATGCTCGGAATACAAAGTTTTTGACAATAGTTTCATCTAGGCTCCATGCTTGGTTCTCAAAATCAGGTGTGACTAGTCCAGTGCTAGATATCCTTCGATATTTGTTGTGAACTCTCAGGACAAAAAAATCCCAAATAGAGGAGAAATATCAATGAGTACAGTATATTGATTTATAGTGATACTAGGATAAGAAAATAATGTCATAGGCAATCCCTTGATTACCCCGATAGTATCAACTTTATTTCCATCTAGCTGCATGAATCCCTTGTTAAGAGGCTCATATTTTAAACCCAAAGCATCAGCTACTTGCTTTGGCATGATAGTGGTGCTGGCACCAGAGTTGATCATACAATTATGTAACAGCTTGTCACCAATGATAAGTGTTAGAAAGAAAGGCTTAGGTTTAGGCTTACTTTCTTTTTTAGGCTCGAGCTTCTCCTCCGGTTTATTTGTTAGCACTTTATCCAGGTCTGGCTTGGATATTTTCTCTTCATTGGGCTGACTAGGAACCTTCACATCTTCTTCTCTCGATAATGCCTTTTGTAATAGTACCTTCTAGTTCGAAGTAGCCAAGACATCCCACAAAGAAGCATTTGCAGAAGACTTCTTCAGTTGTTCCACTACATTGAACTGTGGTCACAACTGATTAGTCAGAGTTGCTTTCTCTTTAGGTTTCATGGTTGGCGTTGGCCTCACGGTTGGTTTGTCTTGCTATTTGGCAATAGTTGGGATGATCATAGAAGATTTTCCCTTCAGAGGAGGCAGATTCAGGGAACTGGAAGGAACCATGTTAGTCTGTTGTGGGATAGATGACAGGCCTTCCAATAGACTGGGCATTGGCTGAGTTGAAGCATTAGTTGGCAGAGATGTAAATTCTTCGATAAATCTCCTCTTAGAATGCGTGTTATAATCAGATTGTACCTGTGGTATTTGAGTTACAGAAAAATCACTTGGAAAGGTTGACTCTTCTCCTTCCATCCAAGAAAAGAGCGCTTGGTCTAGAATAATGTCTAATTCTTGTTGGATGAACATCCCTTGCATTTGAGCAGTGAGGAATGCATTCTCCATCTACTGAGAGGCTTATGATTGGTTGTCGGGATCAGGTGCTTCACCTTGACTACGTTGGTCTGCATTATTTTGTTACAAATTTCCCCACAGACAATTCCTCAGCATGTGAGCATCATTACCAGGAAAACACCATGAATTGGCGTCTTCGGCTAAGTTGTTTTGTCTAGCGACTAACTCTTTACTCGAACTAGGATTGACGATCTACATTGGCAAGGTCCAAAGACCAACCTAGTTATTCGGCTAAGCTGAAGCATTTCTGTACGACCTATCTTGCCTCTGATTTGATTGGTATGAAGCTTTTCCACTTTGATAATTTTGGTATGTCGGCTTTTGGTAGCTATATTGTTATCGCTTCATGGTAGTCACTTCATTAGTCATGATCTGAATCTGTTCTCTCATTTTGTTCATCTTAGCAGCCAAGGGATTAGGCACAAGAGCTACAATCGGAGTTGTGCTCGGAGTTGTTCCAAGGTATACGTACATGGATTGGGGAGGAGTTTTAGAACCGCTGGTTGAAGGAACCTCAATCTCCATGGCATTGAATTTAGGGAACAATGGCATGATGGGTCTCAGTGCCAACTTTCTCACAGCAATGAGGTTATTTTCCATAGTAATCACTAGAGCATACGCATCGGGTAGAGTATTGTCATCTTGAGCTTGTAGCATCATAGAAATATCAGGGTTGATGGACTTCAAATAGAACACAAATGCCAAATCGGGAGGTGGTCAGCTACCAACAGGCACTCTTTGCCAAGTTGAATGAAACCGTGCATTGAAATCGGGTAGAGCCTCATGAGGAGCTCATTTTATGCTAGCCAGCTAATGGTATAACAAAGATCTATCACCAAAATTTGAAAAACACTCGTAAAATAGGGTTTCGAGCTGGTCCCAAGTTGCAATAGTACTGCTCCAAGAGTCCTGTACTAGTTCACTGTCTTTCCTCAGAATCAGGCAACAAGCAATCTAAGAGCTGCATTTTCATTTGATACACCATGTACCAGACATACGTCTGCCACATCTTGTAGGTGTTTCGTCGGTGTCTTCGACTCATCCCCAGAATATTTAGGGATAGCTTTTAGAGTGGAAGTGGGGATCGGGGCCCATACTACAAGAGGCACTGGTGCAACTAAAGGACTGCCAAAGTCCCAGGCTACATAATTTATAGAAGCCATAGGTACAAGAGCTATAATCATAGCAGGCAATGATGGAGAAGGAGGAGATAGAGGAGGTGAAGGACTACCTCACCAACCTCTCGGGTGCACAAAAACTAAGGGTGGTATGAGCTAGCTAGGGACTCTTGCAGTCTGCGACCTAGTTACAAGCTAATGGCTCATACACACCTATCTAATCAGGCGAACATGCTAGTTTGCGGTCCCACCGGGCGTGCCAGAAAAAGAATTGTTGACGCAGGATTTCGCATGTAGCATCAGTCTTATGGGAAACTTAGCTATTGGGTGACATTATGTGCTAGCTAAGTGACCTCCAAGATTTTATCAAAGCTGGCTCTTCATTTAGTGGGGAGGTAAAAGGTTAGAAAGATAGGAAAACATGGAAACTAAACTACAAGCGATGCATCAAAATCATAGACAAATTTACCAAAGCATAGTGCAGAATGTAAAGGCCCGAACTACCAAAATTTTGTTTATCAAGTAAATTTTCTCAAAAGCACTTTAAACATAAAAAATACCCTCTAATTCAAATAGCATAATCTCACTTAACCATAGCTAACACCGAAGAGTCGAGAAAAAATGATCTATATTTATTTAGCTATGGAAGATTACAAAAGCTGAAGAACAGACATTGATACATTAATAGGAAATAACAATACAGACTAACAGTCTTACTAAATGCATGAAAAATAGAAAGGACAAATTGATTAGCACAGTCTACAACCTTCAAGTTTAATAAAAATATTACAAAGGCTTTCCCATGCTTGGGAGCTTTTAGCAACTTAATCAACAACCTAATAAAAGACAAAAGGGTCGCATAAATAGGCCAATCCATCACCTGAGTCACCACAGAGAGAGAAATCCGTGAGCAAACATCAATGCCCCTGATCACCTTGAGCCACCATGGAATAAAATGGATGCCCAATAATGCACCAGAAATGCCCCTGCAGTGAACAGAAAACCATATAGTAGCAACAACGAACACGTGATGCAAAAGGAGAAAAACGGCGGCTCAAGAACCAATGACGTAGTAGCAACTTCAAGATAACCAATGCATGAAAAAATAACTGCCATGTGTCGAGCAGAAAGGGACTGGTGAAAAGATGAAGAAACGCCGAGTGAAAAGCTCCAAGAGGGAGCCACATGGCACATTCCGAGGCATAGAAACTTGAAGGTGGGGCCAACTCGAAAAGCGACCAAAGAAAGCCACACATCATGCAGATGGAGATCAGCCAAAGCAAAGAGAAAATGAAAAGCAGAAAGCTTCGAGAGGAAGCCACATGGCACACGATGAAGGTAGTGAGCATTTTAAAGGTAAGGCACAACCACGAAGGCTTAGCAGTTTTTTGTGAAATAGTATCCGTTTTGGATAAGTTGTCCAACACTCATGAGGTTGTGCTCTAACTCTGGTGCAAAAAACACAATTTCAACCTCCTTCTTCTCACCTTGCTTGGTGTGGATCATGATAGATCATTTTCCTTTGATTGGAACTATTCCATTATTCCCCATTGTAATTTCAGACTTTACATTTTTATCAATGAAATAAAATAGACTATCATTACCACTCATGTGGTTGCTGCAACAGCCATCCAAATACCAGACTTCAGGGTTGTGTTCTTCAATAATGTTGCAAATGATGAAGGCTATGGACTGATTGCCTTCAGCCACATTTGAATCAACCACATTTTCATTTTGTCTTGACTGATTATTCTATTTTTTCCATCATTCGCTAGCATAATGACTAAGTTTATAACAGTAGTAGCACTTAATTTTTCTCTTGTCATTTCTCCCACTCGAACTTATTTTTTCATGCCTCTTCAAGAGTTGTTCTAAGAGCTACTTTCTCCCTCTTGGTTGTTTGCTTGTCTTGATATTTCTCCTCCAACATTTCCTTGTCTAGATCTACCTCTACCATGTCGGGAGCCAATTCTACCTCTCCCCCTAGCTCTTGCATTTGACTGAGCTTTGAAATTTTTCTCTTGGGAAGAAGTAGCAGACCTTTTCAGGCACTGCTCATGGGTATGAAGAGAACCCATCAACTCATCCATCATCAAAGTAGAGAGGTCCTTTGCCTCTTCAATATCAATGATGAGTGCATCATACCTCGTGGGTAGACACTTGAGAATCTTTTCAACAATATTCTTCTCCTCTATCATTTCTCCATTCGCTCTCAACTGATTTAACAGACTCGAGAACCTTGTGTGAAAGTCTGAAATAGACTCGCTTTCCTTCATTTCAATAACCTCGAAATCTCTTCAAAGTAGATGGAGCTTCACAGATATGATTTTATTAGCCCCTTTGTAACCAGTTTGGAGGATTTCCCAAGCTTCCTTTGCATATTTAGCTCCTTCAATTCTGGGAAATACGACCTCTATGAAGACTTCCTCTATCAAACTCAATGCCTTAGCATCTTTCTTTCTTTGCTCCTTCAACTGGATCTTCTGGCTATTTGTGAGAGCTGCATACTGAGCTGGGTCAGATATCCACAAACCCATTTATCACAAAATCCCACAAATCATTTGCGACCATAATGGTCTTCGTATTATTTTCCCAAACATCATAATTTTTACCATTAAAGGATAGTGGCTCTTGCCAACTCTTTCCTTCATCTCTAGCCATGTCTCCTACAGGAAAAACTCAAATACCCAAAAACAACAAAATGCCCTAACTCACGTGGAAATGAGGCCTATAGCTCTGATATCATGTTAAAAAAATTTAAATGCACAAAACAAAACGCACACACAGAGTTATTGCTCTGATTTTTGAGTCAAGCTAAAAATACCCAAATCTCAAATACGGAATAACGAACAAGAGGAGACATGCAAATATTTTCTTCTTCTATTAACTGACTAGAAATGACAATACAAAAACATAAAACTTCAAAATCAGAAAATAAACTCTAACTACAGATTAAAATTTTTTGGGAGTGATCAGAAGCTGCTCAACCAGACTAGTAATGATCAAGAGTTATCAGGAGCTCACTATCAGGAGCAATCACTACTCAAACATAAAACAAAACACAACTGTTGTTCAGGAGCTATCAGGAGCTCGCACAAAATGTTATTTACAATTTTCTACTGCAACACATTCTTCTTCCAACTGACTTCAACTAACTTTCTTGACAAGCCATCTTCATTCCTTTTGCCTCAAGAAAACATTCCCTCCTAAATTTCAAATTCACCTACCAACATAAATTCACCTGTAGACTTTAGTTGCACGTCAAGAGCAAAGAGGAAAGCGATCCCCAAAAAGAAATCTTCCAACTTCAAAATAACAAATGTTCTAACAGATAGATGGCAATGGTAGGAGGCTCACAGACAATCAATTATATCCAACACTAATAGAGGTCTAGGTAAAACTGCAATATAAACTCATACTCTAATTATTATTGCCAAGCAGGTGCATCATACTTGGTTGGATTACTTACACAGCTCTTCATTCTTGTTTTATCCTTTTCCTTTTCTCTAATTCTTTATGTTGACTCGTTTAATTATGTTGTATGTGTGTGGAAGCTAATAATATTAACATGTGAATCCGACCTTTCAATTTGATTATAGAGCCCAATTGAACCCGACCACTTAATTTATTTTATAGACTTAGTGCTAGCCAAAACTAGTAAGTCCTTAGTCTTCTTCTTTGTCTTGTATATATGTTGAGTTTAATGGTGCCCAATATCTAAATTTCATATAAAACTTATTTTGGTTGATAACTTAATTGACCTAATTGGGATTCTAGCATAAGTAGCTATTAGAAATATGTATTAAACTTACAATTGGGAAGAAAAATGATAGAGGTGATCATGATTTTGATTCAGGTCACTTCTTATTTATGCCTTGATTAACTCAAAATGCCATCGATACAGAAGCCAAGAGGTTTGAAAGCTATGAGAACGGTAGATAGTGAATCTAAATAAGAAGACAGTTTCGTCACAACTATACTTGTAAAATCTGTCAATATTTTGCATGTGTAATTAATAACATGTAATCACAGTAATAAGTTTGATGGAATTGGCATTCGTGACATTACTCAAGAAATTCATTCACTATCTTCAATTTGATATGCAAGGGACTCATGTTTTCATCTAAATGGTTGGGCATTAATTCTTCTTTACAGACTCAACAACTGTCTTACTCAGCATTTCGTAGCAGCACATGCAAGACAATTTTCACAGTTGTTGCACAACCCACCATGGATTATTTGATGCCTCCAAACAACCTGCCATCCAAAAAGTGCAGAGACCATGAAAATATGTATTGCAATTAAAAACTTTTGTTAACATTTTATTGTTTTTTCTCTGCATTAGAAACATGCTTTTGTCAATTATGTCTAGCGGAAATTCCAATGCCAAACCTTCACATGCATTATTTGGTAGTTTGCACATTGTCTATTCTCTTCAGAGACTACCAAAACAAGCAACAGGAAATTGGTAATTCTTTTACAATAACTATTATTATCTTTGTTCACAAGACATTTCATATCAAACCATTCCTTCTTTGTCCATTGCTGAAATTGGAATCTTTCCTAACATATCTTGCTGAATCATGTAGACATCCTTGCAAATGAGGCAACCTGTTCCATGACCAACAATAGAAAAAGAGGCAATTTTTTTGTCATATGTGATTTCTTTCCATGCTCGTTTGCTCATTCATCTTTGTCCATTACTGAAATTGTAGCCATTAACAGATGCTTGCAAATGAGGCAAACTGATTCGATGACTCACTCAGAAGAGGATTTTGTATGCATTTGTGCTCTTTGTTGTGGGTTAGTGTGTTCTATGTTTTGCCCCTTTCTGGACCCTGTAACTCTTTCTTTTGGCTGCAGATAACTATATCAACCAAAAGGGATGAAAAAAGAAAAGCTAAAATCATTAACAAGTCTAGGTGAAGAAACAAGTTAACTACTATAGGTTTCTTCTATGAAAATATGCAGGTACTGATATTACCATGATTACCATGCTTTAATTCACATAGTTATCATACAAATTTTATATTTACTTTTCCATTAAATAGGTAGCACAACTTTTTTAATATTGATAACATTGATGATACTTTAGTAGGTTTCTGCTGTGAAAAGATGTAGGTACTGATATAACCATGATTACCATGCTTTGATTTGCATAGCTACCATACAGCTTTTATATTTACTATTCCATTAAATAGGTAGCACAATTTTTTAATTTCGATAACATTGGCTATACTTTAAGGAGCCAGCTAAGTGCTAGACAAAAGTCACCTATGTACATCAAAAAATGCAAGAAAAACATACACATGAACATACATGGATACATACATAACATGACAAGACCATCGTTGTGTGAGGCCCACTAGATGCATGAAACCGACAGAGGGGATGAAACGTGTGATCTACAGTCAAATAAGAGTTAACAGTGCCGTTAGGTGCATTTTCCCGCCCATTACCGTCACAGAAAGTGGGCGGGTTAGCTTCGTTGAAAATTTTCTTGTGTGGCATGGGAAAAGTGGAAGGAATGATGTGGGCCTTTTCTGTTTGGAGAAAGAAAGGAAAAATACTATTTATTTCCTATTTCCTGTTTGCACATTCAAAAGGACAGTTGGAGGTCTGAGAGCATGTACACGAATTCAAGGAGAATACAAACCAAATTAGCTAAAGTGTGGAGTGCACGTGGAGGATTTGAAGGAGAATAGACACGAAATCGAGGTGAGGGATAATTTTGTTGCAAGGAAAGGGTTTTACAAGTTCTTTGTGTTTGAAATTTGGGAAATAGAATGTGAAGTATTTCAGTTGCTCGAATGTCTTCAAAATCAGACATTCCATTGTTGTGTTTCAATTTCGTAGCATTGAAAAAAGAAAAACTGCAAAAAATAATTCTGAATGGGAAACACAGTGCTGGGTTTCAATAAAAAAAACTGTAAAAAATTATTCTCAATGGGAAACACAGTGCTGGGTTTCATTTTTTTGAATCTCCTTGTTTTAATGTAGAGGGTTTTACAAGTTCTTTATTTTTGAAATTTGGGAAACAAAATGTGGAGTATTTCGGTTGCTCGAATATCTTCAAAATCACACATTCCATTTTTGTGTTTCAATTTCGCACCATTGAAAAATGAAAGTGCAAAAACTAATTCTAAATGGGAAACGTTGTGCTCAGTCTCAATAAAAAAACTGTACAAAATTATTCTCAATGGGAAACACAGTGCTAGGTTTCATTTTTTCGAATCTACTTGTTTTAATGTAGAGGGTTTTAGAAGTTCTTAGTCTTTGAAATTTACGAAACAGAATGTGGAGTATTTCGGTTGCTCGAATTTCTTCAAAATCACACATTCCATTGTTGTATTTCGATTTTGTACCATTGAAAAAAGAAACTGCAAATAATAATTCTGAATGGGAAATGCATTCCTGGGTTTCAAAAAATCGTCCAAAATTATTCTCAATGGGAAACACAATGCAGGGGTTCATTTTTTTAAATCTCCTTGTTTTAATGTAGAGGGTTTTACACGTTCTTTGTTTTTGAATTTTGGGGAACAAAGTGTGGAGTATTTTGGTTGCTCGAATGTCTTCAAAATCACACATTCCATTGCTGTGTTTCAATTTTGCACCATTGAAAAAAGAAAAACTGCAAATAATAATTCTGAATGGGAAACGCAATGCTGGGTTTCAATAAAAAAACTCTCAAAAATTATTCTCAATGGGAAACATAGTGATGGGTTTCGTTTTTTTGAATCTCCTTGTTTTAATGTAGAGGGTTTTACAAGTTCTTTGTCTTTAAAATTTGGGGAAAAAAATGTTGAGTATTTCGGTTGCTCGAATGTCTTCAGAATAACCCATTCCATTGTTGTGTTTCAATTTCGCACTATTGAAAAAAAAATTGAAAAAAAAAATTCTGAATGGGAAACACAGTGCTGGATCTCAATAAAAAAACTATACAAAACTATTCTCAATGGGAAACACAGTGCTGGGTTTAATTTTTTTGAATCTCCTTTTTTTAATGTGGAGGTTTTTACAAGTTCTTTGTCTTTGAGATTTGGGAAACACAATGTGGAGTATTTTGGTTGCTAGAATGCCCTCAATATCACACATTCCATTGTTGTGTTTCAATTTCGTACCATGGAAAAAAAAAATCTAAAAAATAGAGAGTTATACAAGTTCTTTGTGTTTAAAATTTCGGAAACAGAATGCAGAGTATTTCAGTTGTTCGAATGTCTTCAAAATCACACATTTCCATTGTTGTGTTTCAATTACACACCGTTGAAAAAAGAAACTCCAAAAAATAATTTTGAATGGGAAATGCAGTGCTGAGTTTCAATAAAAAAACTATCCAAAATTATTCTCAATGGGAAACAGAGTGCTGGATTTCATTTTTTTTAATCTCTTTGATTTAATGTAGAGGGTTTTACAAGTTCTTTGTCTTTGATATTTGGGAAACAAAATGCGGAGTATTTCAGTTGTTCGAATGTCTTCAAAATCACACATTCGATTGTTGTGTTTCAATTTCGCAACATTGAAAAAAAAAACTGCAAAAAATAATTCTGAATGGGAAACACAATGCCGAGTCTCAATAAAAAATTTGTACAAAATTATTTTCAATGGGAAACACAGTGTTGGGTTTCATTTTTTTGAATCTCCTTTTTTTAATTTAGAGGGTTTTACAAGTTCTTTTTCTTTTAAATATTGGAAACTAAATGTGGAGTATTTCGCTTGATCGAATGTCTTCAAAATCACACATTCCATTGTTGTGTTTCAATTTTGCACTATTGAAAAAAGAAACTACAGCATATAGAGGGTTATACAAGTTCTTAGTGTTTGAAATTCGGGAAACAAAATGCAGAGTATTTCAGTTGTTTGAATGTCTTCAAAATCACACATTCCATTGTTGTGTTTCAATTTCGCACCATTCAAAAAAGAAATTGCAAATAATCATTCTGAATGGGAAACGCATTGTTGGGTTTCAATAAAAAAACTGTCCAAAATTATTCCCAATGGGAAACACAGTGTTGGGTTTCATTTTTTTGAATCTCCTTGTTTTAGTGTAGAGGGTTTTACAAGTTCTTTCTCCTTGAAATTTGGGAAACAAAATGTGGAATATTTCGGTTGTTCGAATGTCTTTAAAATCACAAATTCCATTGTTGTGTTTCGATTTCGCACCATTGAAAAAATAAACTGCAAAAAATAATTATGAATGGGTAACGTAGTGTTGGGTCTCAATAAAAAAGTTGTACCAAATATTTTCTCAATGGGAAACACAGTGTTGGGTTTCATATTTTTGAATCTCATTGTTTTAATGTAGAGGGTTTTAGAAGTTCTTAGTCTTTGAAATTTGGGAAGCAGAATGTGGAGTATTTCGATTCCTCGAATGTCTTCAAAATCACACATTCCATTGTTGTGTTTCGATTTCGCACCATTGAAAAAATAAACTGCAAATAATCATTCTGAATGGGAAACGGATTGTTGGGTTTCAATAAAAAAACTATCCAAAATTATTCTCAATGGGAAACACAGTGTTGGGTTTCATTTTTTTGAATCCCCTTGTTTTAATGTATAGGGTTTTACAAGTTCTTTGTCTATGAAATTTGGGAAATAGAATGTAGAGTATTTCAGTTGTTTGAATGTCTTCAAAATCACACATTCCATTATTGTGTTTCAATTTGCACCATTGAAAAGAGGAAAACTGGAAATAATAATTCTGAATGGGAAATGCAGTGCTGGGTTTCAATAAAAAAACTCTCAAAAATTATTCTCAATGGGAAACACAGTGCTGGGTTTCATTTTTTTGAATCTCTTTGTTTTAATGTAGAGGGTTTTACAAGTTCTTTCTCTTTGAAATTTGGGAAAAAAAATGTGGAGTATTTCGGTTGCTCGAATGTCTTCAAAATCACACATTCCATTGTTGTGTTTCGATTTCACACTATTGAAAAAAAAATTGCAAAAAAATTTTTTGAATGGGAAACGCAATGCTGGGTCTCAATAAAAAAACTATACAAAACTATTCTCAATGGGAAACACAATGCTGGTTTTAATTTTTTTGAATCTCCTTTTTTCAATGTAGAGGTTTTTACGAGTTCTTTGTCTTTGAGATTTGGGAAACACAACGTGGAGTATTTTGGTTGCTCGAATGTCCTCAAAATCACACATTCCATTGTTGTGTTTCAATTTCGCACCATTGAAAAAAAAAATCCAAAAAATAGAGGGTTATACAAGTTCTTTGTGTTTAAAATTTGGGAAATAGAATGTAGAGTATTTCAGTTGTTCGAATGTCTTCAAAATCACACATTTCCATTGTTGTGTTTCAATTACGCACCATTGAAAAAAGAAACTCCAAAAAATAATTATGAATGGGAAATGTAGTGCTAGGTTTCAATAAAAAAACTATCCAAAATTATTCTCAATGGGAAACACAGTGCTGGATTTCATTTTTTTTAATCTCTTTGATTTAATGTAGAGGGTTTTACAAGTTCTTTGTCTTTGATATTTGGGAAACAAAATGCAGAGTATTTCTGTTGTTCGAATGTCTTCAAAATCACACATTCTGTTGTTGTGTTTCAATTTCGCAACATTGAAAAAAAAAACTGCAAAAAATAATTCTGAATGGGAAACACAATGCTGAGTCTCAATAAAAAATTTGTACAAAATTATTTTCAATGGGAAAACAGTGTTGGGTTTCATTTTTTTGAATCTCCTTTTTTTAGTGTAGAGGGTTTTACAAGTTCTTTTTCTTTTAAATTTTGGAAATAGAATGTGGAGTATTTCGCTTGATCGAATGTCTTCAAAATCACACATTCCATTGTTGTGTTTCAATTTCGCACCATTGAAAAAAGAAATTGCAAATAATCATTCTGAATGGGAAATGCATTGTTGGGTTTCAATAAAAAAACTATCCAAAATTATTCTCAATGGGAAACATAGTGTTGGGTTTTATTTTTTTGAATCTCCTTGTTTTAGTGTAGAGGGTTTTACAAGTTCTTTCTCTTTGAAATTTGGGAAATAGAATGCAGAATATTTTGGTTGTTCGAATGTCTTTAAAATCACACATTCCATTGTTGCGTTTCAATTTCGCACCATTGAAAAAATAAACTGCAAAAAATAATTCTGAATGGGAAACGTAGTGTTGGGTCTCAATAAAACAGTTGTACCAAATATTTTCTCAATGGGAAACACAATGTTGGGTTTCATATTTTTCAACCTCATTGTTTTAATGTAGAGGGTTTTACAAGTTCTTAGTCTTTGAAATTTGGGAAATAGAATGTGGAGTATTTTGAATCCTCGAATGTCTTCAAAATCACACATTCCATTGTTGTGTTTCGATTTTGCACCATTGAAAAAAGAAACTGCAAATAATCATTCTGAAGGGGAAACGGATTGCTAGGTTTCAATAAAAAAACTGTGCAAAATTATTCTCAATGGGAAACAAAGTGTTGGGTTTCATTTTTTTGAATCCCCTTGTTTTAATGTACAGGGTTTTACAAGTTCTTTGTCTATGAAATTCGGGAAACAAAATGCAGAGTATTTCAGTTGTTCGAATGTCTTCAAAATCACACATTCCATTGTTGTGTTTCAATTTCACACCATTCAAAAAAAAAACTTTAAAAAATAATTTTGAATGGGAAACGCAGTGTTGGGTCTCAGTTAAAAAACTGTCCAAAATTATTGTCAATGGGAAACAAAGTGCTCGGTTTCATTTTTTTGAAGCTCGTTGTTTTAATGTAGAGGACTTTACAAGTTTTTTATTTTTGAAATTTGGGAAACAAAATGTGGAGTATTTTGGTCGCTCGAATGTCTTCAAAATCACACATTCCATTGTTGTGTTTCAATTTCGCACCATTAAAAAAAAAAATTGCAAAAAATAATTCTAAATGGGAAACGCAGTGCCGACTTTCAATTAAAAAACTGTCCAAAATTATTCTCAATGGGAAACACAGTGTTGGGTTTCATTTTTTTTAATCTCCTTGTTTTAATGTAGAGGGTTTTACAAGTTCTTTGTCTTTGAAATTTAGGAAACAAAATGTGGAGTATTTCAGTTGCTCGAATATCTTCAAAATCACACATTCCATTGTTGTATTTTGATTTCACACCATTGAAAAAAGAAACTGCAAATAATAATTCTGAATGGGAAACACAGTGTTGGGTCTCAATAAAGAAACTGTACAAAATTATTCTCAGTGGGAAACACAGTGCTGGGTTTCATTTTTTTGAATCTCCTTGTTTTAATGTAGAGGGTTTTAAAAGTTCTTTGTCTTTGAAATTTGGGAAACAAAATGTGGAGTATTTCGGTTGTGCGAATGTCTTCAAAATCTCACATTATATTGTTGTGTTTCAATTTTGCAAGAAACTAGAAATAATAATTCTGAATGGAAAACGCAGTGCTGGGTTTCAATAAAAGAACTGTCCAAAATTATTCTCAATGGGAAACACAGTGCTGGGTTTCATTTTTTTAATCTCCTTGTTTTAATGTAGAGGGTTTTAAAAGTTCTTTGTCTTTGAAATTTTGGAAACAAAATGTGGATTATTTCGGTTGCTCGAATGTCTTCAAAATCACAGATTCCATTGTTTTGTTTCAATTTCGCACCATTGAAAAAAGAAATTGCAAAAAATAATTCTGAATAGGAAACACAGTGCTGGGTTTCAGTTATTTTAAACATCCACTTGAAATGTAAAGGTTTTTTTTATGGTCGGTTGCTTGTTTCTTAACACCGACATTTTTGTTAAGGTGGCAGATTTTTGATCCTAGGTTTTTTTCGACATGGTGCTTCCTGGTGAAGTTGCAGAACACGAAAAAAAGCCAGTACCAATCATTCAGCCTAATCTAATTGGGCTTGAGGAGGAAGAACTTGACATTGTTTCTGAGCTATATTTGCTTGCATGGAAGGAAAAGTCCAGATATGCTAAATATTGGAGGGTGATCTTTGTCCTAGATAGAGAGGAAGAGGGAGAAAAATTTAATAATTTTCTTAATGAAATGCTTGCAGAGATTTTATGGGGTCCGCTTCCTCTGAATGTTTAGTGAACTTGTTTTCTATTGACTTAAACTTAATCTTTAATTTACATGCATGTAAATTTTGTAATTATGAATAGTGACCGATTTCGTAGGGTGTAATGGAAACAGTGTCTGTTATGCAGGCATGTAGCCTTTGAACCCATATTTTGTATTGAGAAAAAGGAAATAAGATTGAATCCTTTAGTTTTTAGATATTTTCTTGATCACAAATTTCTTTGTGCTTATGCGATCATTCTTCAATATGATATTTGCTGAGTCGAATAGTGTTGATGTTATATTTGCTGAATTTGTGAATTCTAAAAGAAATCATCTTGTCAAATTAGTTTGTTATTTTTGTCTTTTCTTGTCTCTATATGGAATCTTACAATACAATATGACTATCTTCCAAATCACACATTCCATTGTTGTGTATAAATTTTAGTCGATTGATAAGAAATTCCAAAAAATAATTTTGAATGGGAAACACGGTGTTGGGTTCTAGTTATTTGAATCTCCTTGTTTAAATGTAGGGGCTTGTGTCATGGTGGGTTTCTTGTTTCTTAAAACCCAGGGTTTTGCAATAGGGAATGTTACAATACAGTATGTCTATCTTCCAAATCACACATTCCATTGTTGTGTTTAACTTTCGTATGATTGACAAAATCAATTGGAAAAAAAAAAGTGATTTGGAAAACATAGTGTTGGGTTTTAGTTATTTGAATGTCCATGTTTAAATGTGAAGGGTTGTCTCATGGTGGGTTTATTTCTTCTTAACACCTCCCGGTTTGAAACATGGAATGTTAGAAAACCA
Source organism: Sequoiadendron giganteum (assembly GCA_007115665.2). Classification (NCBI taxonomy): domain Eukaryota; kingdom Viridiplantae; phylum Streptophyta; class Pinopsida; order Cupressales; family Cupressaceae; genus Sequoiadendron; species Sequoiadendron giganteum. Next base: position 66,282,849 of record CM021101.1, on the reverse strand, counting down.
TATGAATGTATTCAAAATCACAGATTCCATTGTTGTGTTTGTATATCACATGATTGAAAGAAAAGTGCAAAAAATTATTGTGATTTGGAAAACACAATGTTGGGTTTCAGTTATTTGAATGTCCATGTTCAACTATCAAGGGTTGTCTCATGGTAGGTTTCTTCATTCTTAACACCTATTCCATTGTTGTGTTTGAATTTTGCATGATTGAAAGAAAAGTGCAGAAAACAATTGTTGTTCGGAAAACACAGTGTTTGGGTTGTTCAACTGTCTGATTTCCAGCATGCGTTTGTGTTATATTTTATGTGTAGCTCGATTGAATATATCACCTTTAATTTTACTCGGTTGAAGCCATAATGTCGTCTTGGTTTTACGTGGGTGAGAGCAATGCAAGCACATTTTATCTATGTTTTAATGAATGATTTTTTCCTTCTTCTTCACACAATCCACACTAATTTTAAGTGTTCGTCCAATGTTGTGATTTCCTAGAATGGGGAGAGGTTTGAAATGGAAGAATCTAGAAAAATTGGAGGTGCAAGATGTACAAAATGGAGGCTCTCATTTTTTGTCTTCCGATTTGGAATGGTCTACTATCTTCGTGAACAAGGATAAGGTCCCTGACCTTGTTGCAACAATTCCTCTTACAAGACTTGATCAATTCATTCACGATGAAATGTATGTTGAAGGTGTAGAAACAAATTTTTTTGACAAGAAAATAAGAGAACCTACGACCTCCTATGCTGTCTACGATAAAACTTATAGTAAAACAATTTTGTATAAGAGGTTTGTATATATCAACATTCGTTTCTATGGCCGAATGATATTTTACTCTCTTGGTTGAACATGATGAGATGATGCCATTCTTGCAGCTACTAGTGTCAATACGGTCCTAAAGACAATAGAAACCGGACTCCACTAGAGAAGAGACCACATAAAATGTTTATAAAAAAGCGAGGTTGTCAATGCCACTTCATGGTAAAGGTTATGGAAGGCAAACCAGATGTTGCCTATATTATCTACAAAGAAATGTTACACATAGATAAAAACGGTGAATTTTTCCATGGCATTCATGACACAAGTGGAGAGAAGCATTTTTTTTTTCCGCTAATCTATCCACGGAGTGCAAAAGCTATATTGAAAGCCTTTTTTTCATGGATGTCAATGTCAATGCAGTAATGGATAGACACATTAGTGATCCTCTATTATGTGGGTTGATGTCCAAGAAAGATCAATTCCTTACAAGAAAGGATCTAATGAATGCGTGGTGAAAGGTTTGTTGTACTCACGCACAAAAACACAAAGTTGATTCCACAAGTATCCTACTGTGGAGTGGAGAATACTTTGAAAACTTCTTCTACTTTCAACGACCCAATGGGAACAATATGCTTTTTTTATCGAGGTTCAAACTCCATGGATGTTGGATAGGATGGTTAGCTACTCGCATAATTCAGTCATCTCAATAGATTCCACATTTGCAGCTAACAAATATGAGGTGAGGTCTTACAAACATTGACAAATAGTTCATCGTGTTTTCAATGATCTTACTGGCTGTAAACTTCACAATGCTCACATCGAGTTGTTCTCTCTATAGTACCCATTGTATACTCTCCTTGTTTTTGATGAGCAATAGAGTGGTGTCGGTTGCGTGGGTAGTCTCTTCATGAAACAAGATTGAGGACATCTCTGTGTGGCTACACGTATTGTTGGAACGTGGAAGAAGAGCCAGGCCCGACTAGAGAATTAATTCATTTTTGACAGATGATACGACTACAGAGATCCAAGCCATACAGTATGTGCATCCCTTTCTTCATTTGTGTACCTTTCTCATTTTATATTCATTTTCAATGCCACTTTCCCATGCATTCGAGTGGTAAACAATATCATTTGTATTTTCTATTAGGGTTGTCTTTCAATGTCATGTGCTTCTATGCCTTTGGCATGCCAAAAGGGCTTGGCTAAAGAATGCATACAAGTATGTAGCCAAGGAAAGGGCAATGGACATCTTCCGTAGTCTTGGCACAATGATGATGGCAATCGTTGACACCGAAGATTGCGTCACTCAGCTATTGAACTCTTTCTTTGAGGAGTTCAATGATCATGCCCGATTCTTAGAGTACTTCGAGAAGAATTGGTGCGAAGGAGAAGGTTGAATTGGTCAGTTGACAATTTTCATCACCTCGCATGATTCACACCATTCAAATTATTTGATGTCATGTCTAATATGTTGTGGCTTACTTGACTATCGGATGTTTTTGTTCGCAGCCATGTGGGCACAAAATTGTAGACTATTCCCACATGCCAACCAAGATACAAATGTAGCCATTGATTCGTACCATTGTGTACTAAAAAATTAGTACTTGTGCAATCATTTAAAAAAAATGCAATAGGAGAATGGACTATTTGTATTACACACTTGTGTATAAAATGGAACCATTCTATAGGAAAAATGAATATTTGTAGGATTATGGTTTTCTGACGAACAAAAAATATTTAAATATGCGATCTAGTGTGGAGTGGGCAAAGGCAATTTTAGACAATGATTGTATTCCCGATGAAACAGATCCTAGATGGTACTGCATGAAAATTCAAAGTAGGTCAATGCACTACCTTGTTCGGAAATTTGGGGAGCACATTTTTGTTTGTGACTACCCTTGGAGTTTGGAGGAGAACACTAGCAAACATGTTGTCAAGGTTGCTCACTTGATTAAAAGATCATCTATCATTGAAGGGGTGGACATGGTAAGTGAATTTCAATTCAAATTGAGTTACTTTATTGGATTCAAATGTGTTTTGCATTTTCTATATCCTAATACAAATTTCTTTTGGGTCCTCATATAGATGGGGGAGGTCAACCAATTGATTCAAACATAGATTTCAATGAGACATTGTCAGAGGGGGTCATAGAAGAAAACAACCCTAATGTTATGACCCCTGTGCAAGCTCCTTCTATGACTCATGTATATGATGAACATGTGGTGACAATGTCTATTTGGAATGACACTAACGAGCTCTTGAAGAAAGTGATGCGTACATCGCCACAATCTCTACAATAGGTGTAGTCATATGCAAAATGCATGGAAAAGTTTGTAGAGGACCTACGACAATCAAATCTATTTCCATTTTAATTCATTATGGATCCTGATCAAGATCCAAGTAGCACCGTTCGCATGCATCCATGGTTTAGTGCAACCAAGGATCGTCGTCGACACCCAACCCGGCGTACAAAGAATTCCACACAACAGTTAGATCACCGAACCCCTTTGGATGACTCCTTTCCATTGTCCGTGAACAATATTTTTAATTTGAATGTCAATATGCAATGTCAGACTTCAGGTGCAACTGCTATGGATGTGGCAAAGGATACAACATCTAATATGGGTGAGTATGAGAAAACCCATTTCAATATCTTTATTGTAATAGGAAATGGTATTGTAGATTCCTTTTTCTAGTATGTGCTTGTACCACGCCATGAACTTTATGATTCTATTTATGGACTTTTTTGTTCACTTCAACATTCCAAGCTCGAGAAAGGAGTCCTTGTCGGCAACTTTCTTTTGTGGGTGTAAACCCAATGGAAGTTATGGTTCAAATTTAATAACTTTGCTTACATAAGTCCATTTTTTGGTATTATGTTATATAATTTAAGAACTGTATTTGTTGAATCATGTAGGGGAAGCAAACCATTCAATGTTTGGTTGCTGATCTTTATAAAATACAAAAGATTTCCAATGAAAAAGGATGCATACAAGTTGGTAACTGAGGAAAGTGCATTCAAAGGGGTTGAAAGTTGGTTGCTAAACCATGGATAGACATTTCTAATCATGTTTCATGGTGGTAGAGCATGGGAAGGTTTGGAATACATTATTCTATTAAAGCCTCGTTTGATAGAGCTTTTCTTGTGCATAAAGTAAGGGTTTAGTAGATATGCGTTTCCTTGAGCCTTTGTATTTGTAAAAGTAGATGATGATTTAAGACCTGCTCCTTTCTAGATTTTGGCTAATTGAGTGCATTTCCAGTGGTAGAATCATGTTTTCAAGAATTTTTTTCAAAACAATAGCATCTCAATTTCTGGTATGTAAAAATTGGCACAAATGGGTTTCTGGAACAAAAAATACCTTATAGAACAAACACTTCAAACAAGCTCTTCTTCACTGTCGTGGACCCCAAGATAGGCCTATTTTACAAACAAAATAATTAAGCCTATAAAATTATTCAAGCATGACTAATTAAGATTTACAAGAAGGTGAACTTCGAGACCTTGTTTTGTTATAGTCTGCAGAAAATAAAAATGTCAAGCATAACCCATTGTGTTTTCCATCCTCCAATTGTGATCATTTGCATCTTGTGTTCGTAACATAAATATATTTTGTACAATTCATTACTTCAACTCATATGATTGCAAGAAATAAAATGCTCAAATTATTTTCCATGTTGGAAAAGACCCTGTCCATACATAGTTACTTAGTTATAAAAAAATTTCTTTCACTTTCAATATTTTTTACCAACTATTTCATGTGTTTCTAATTAGATAATGTTGTTGTATGTGCTGAAATTTTTGTTCTCTTTCCTTTTAGGCATTATCCTTCCCGCTGTTTGAATTGTGCGTTGCCATATGCCCTTTGGAGATATTGCACGTGTCACCTCGTTTAGTTCAAACAATAGGTAAAATCTCTTTAGTGCATACATTATCTAAATAATTCCACTTTGATTGCTTATGTTTTCACTGTTTCCATTGCATTGACAATGTCCTTCTTATTAGAGAATGTAGGTATACCATCTTAAATAGTTGTTTTGTCTTTCATTTCAGGAGTTTTACAACCTGTTGTTGTAGTCTTATAAAAGATGTCTCACAGTTCTCGAGCATGAGTGGCTAGTTGGTTGATGAACTACCACCTGTATCTGCCATGCAATATTCTTGCTTGAATCGAGGAACTCATCCTCTTGTATAGGTTGCGGGAAAAGATGTTAAGGATAATTAATAGAAAAGGTCCAAACCGCACAGATTTGCAATATGATAATTATGCTCACTTCTTCAACAGCGTCTTTGGAGTTTAGGCGCATATGGTCATGGATGTTCAATATTACAATCTACAAATAGAGATTGTCAATTTATGTGACTGGCCAATGTCTGTTTACTGAGAAATTCAAGACCTTTTCCGAGCTAGATGCATATGGAAGGTGTGCATTAGACCAACAATTATCATACAGAGGCACAATCTTACGGATGAACTGAGCATGAGTTTTATGAGATTCCTCAAGGGGGAATCTATGATTAGTAATCACAAAGGTCCTGTGGAGGAATGGTTGTTGGCTGTGTTTAAATTCAACCACATTGTCAGGTTTGAGATCCACCGTGTCAGGCCCTCCTTCAGGCTGCTACATGAGAATTACGGGGTACCAACACTGTATGCTATCAATTCCACCTTGACAATCAGAGTGCAACAAATGCTTCCAGATGCTGAGAACACAGGGATTATACTTGTTCGTAAATGGTTGACACAATCTTCAGTGTGACCACTAGTAAATGTGCATTGTAATTTTGTTCAGATTGTGTAATATTGACATGAAATATTTTCACATTTCACCAATTTATGCATATTGTGATTGTTAGAGTAAAGGTTTTAACTTAATTATGTTGATTAAGTTACCTTTATTCCCTTCTTAAGATTTCACATTAGTTTGCATAATGTGACATTTAATAATTATATTAATTATTAAATGTTTTCCTATTAGGGCTTCTATTAGGGGTTTTCCTATTAGGGTTTTATTAGGGTTTGCATGATCTCCTTTTTATAAGGATTGATCCCATTGTATTTCATATCAATTCATTCTCTCATTCTCTCTGATATATACATTTTTAGTTTCCAAAGAACCCTTGCTTGTTTGTCTCCTTCTCTTCTTTTGTGATAGGTTATTTGCATGTAGGTGATCTTCAAGGTTTTTGAAGTTGTATTTTCTCAACTCCTACATGGTATCAGAGCTCCACACATACTACTTCATGTTCTTGTTTTGAAGATTTTTGGAGCTTCAAGGGTTTGGGGCTTGTTTTCTTGATCTAGGGCATACCTGCAATTTTGAAGCATTTTCAGCTCAAATGGACTTCACCATTGTGTCCACAATGGTCCAAAATCCCTAAATCAACTGTCCATTCATCTATTTTGGACAAAGTCAAAATTTGAGGCAAAATTTTTTTTGCAATATGGTCGTACGACCGTCCCCTGCCTAGTAAATTTTTTTTTATATTTTTCGGATTTTTTTCTCCATCTTTTTTTTTCGGAAAAAATTCGTCAAAAAAAATAAATATATTCTATGCAAAAAAAATGTCATTGTCAACCTTTTAGATTTTTCAAAAAAATCAAAAAAAAAATCAAAAAATATTGGAAAAGCCTTTTAACGGCTTGCTCAGGCCGCAGTACATATGGTACCCTACGCAAGGTACTACACAGGTTTGTACCTGCGCAAACCTACGCAGTCCCCTATGCAGGGAGCCTGCGCCCACATGGATGCGGTGGGGGTGGCCCCCACCATTAATGTTTTTTTTCAAAAAAAACAATTTAATTTTTTTTTTTTGTAATAATTTTTTTTATTTGTTTTCTTTATTTAAAAAAAACATTTTTTCTGAAAATAAGCCGAGTTGTGCTTTTATGGTTATGGTTGTTTGGCTGTCAAATTTAGCCCAACACTGACTTTTTCCCTATTTGGACCTGATTTCTTCCAGAGGCTGTAACTTGGGCATACGCTATTATTTTTTGGAAAATGAGATATCATCGGAAAGCTGGTTTTCTCATCTTTCTAGTGGTGTGGGTCTCATCACTTCTTTTTTTTCGTTGGTGCATTCTACATCCATTTTAAGACAAAGGGGTTATTTTTAGTCCCAAGCTCATAACTTTTGATCACTTTCTCCGTTTTTTCACAATCTCAGCGGTGTTGGAACCATATTTTAGAGCTCTTCAATTTCATCCATGCCATTTTTCCAGATTTCAATCTAGGTATATTTTATTCAGTTATTTGTGTTTTCACACTCTGATGGATTACCTGGACATATTTACTTTTGGAAACTTTTTGTTTGCATGAGATGCTTTGTTTTTTGTTGTTCTTCATGTATTTCCAACATTTTGTCCTTTGAGGACATTTTGAGCATCATTTGTAAGCAATATATTTTATGTAAACGCACTGAGATCAAGTGTCACACTATTGTACATCTTTTGGGGATTTTGCACATAAGGTTGTGCCATATTTTTGTACTCGCACTGATATTATAAAGTTCCATGAGGGTTGTGTAGTTTGCCTTTGTTTTTCTATCACATCCTTGTCCAGTGAGTGTCCCTCCATGATGACAGTGAATCCATACCATAGGGGGTTGTGTAGTTTGCCTTTGTTTGCCATCACACCTTTGTCCGGTGAGTGTCCCTCCATGACGACCATGGATCCATATGATTCTAGACTCATGCATGTGTGCCTTGTTTTACACACCACTTTTTCATTTGTAGGTGTTATCTTGTGCACTTTCAGATGTTTCTTCTCCTTCATGCACTATAGGGTGTTTCACATCATTTCAGTGGATCTGTCAGGCTCTCCCAGTTCAGCATTATGGGGGGGTTATTATATTGTTCGTGCTAATTCTTCCTTGGTTTCACCTTGGAAGGGATCTTCCATCTTCAGTGGAGGTTCTTCAACACCATAGCAGTCATCTTTCGACAGTTGTTTGCAACTTCTTCTGCTTAAGTGATGTTCTTCTTCTTGGCTTTCTGCATCTCTTTTTGGAGTAGAGATTTTTCCCATGAGGTTTTCTCTATTTCTCCTCTTGACAGAGATTTGGTTTTATTTGGGTGCCTGGTCTGGCCTAGTTGCTCGGACCCATGTTTGCCTTCTTGCATCGTAGTTACCTTTGCTTTCTTGCATTTGTTTGTAGCTGCACTATTGCTCATCTTAAGGGGGGGTGTTCGCGTAAAGGTCTTAACTTAATTATGTTGATTAAGTTACCTTTATTCCCTTCTTAAGATTTCACGTTAGTTTGCATAATGTGACATTTAATATTTATATTAATTATTAAATGTTTTCCTATTAGGGCTTCTATTAGGATTTTTCCTATTAGGGTTTTATTAGGGTTTGCATGATCTCCTTTTTATAAGGATTGATCCCATTGTATTTCATATCAATTCATTCTCTCATTCTCTCTGATATATACATTTTCAGTTTTCAGAGAACCCTTGCTTGTTTGTCTCCATCTCTTCTTTTGTGATAGGTTATTTGCATGCAGGTGATCTTCGGGGTTTGTGAAGTTGTATTTTCTCAACTCCTATAGTTATTATAAAATTTGATGGTGAAATTCAATACACTATTTTGTTACAGTTTGTGTTTTCCATTCTGCAACTTTTCTTGTGCATCTTCTCATCGAAATGTATAAGGATATGGAAATGGAATGCTGAAATAGAATATCAAAATCTTCAACTTTTCTTGTCTTCTTACTGTGTGCATAACACTAGTTGTTGTCTTCTTACTATTTTTATTTAAGGGGTGTCATAAAACAAGAAATTGAAGTTGAAAAGACTATTTTTGTTAGAGTCCAGAAAATAAAATAAGTTAGGCACAACCCACTATGCTTTCCATGATGCTACTGTTATGTGAATAATGTTTTGGGCAGAGATCGAACAAGAGTGTTTTGCTGAAAGAAAGGGTTTTTAAAAATTATTAAGCTCAGATTCAATACATTGTCCTCTTACTATGTGCATAACACTAGCTGATGTCTTCTTACTGTTTTTGCTAAAGTAAGCGGTGTCATAAAACAAGAAATTGAAGTTGAAAAGACTATTTTGTTATAGTCCAGGAAATAAAATGAGGCACAACCCACTATGCTTTCCATGATGCTACTTTTATGTGATTAATGTGTTGGGCAAATATTGAACAAGAGTGTTTTGCTGAAAGCAAGGGTTCTTAAAAATTATGAAGCTTAGATCCAATACATTGTCCTCTTACTATATGCATAACAATAGCTGCTATCTTCTTACTATTTTTGCTAGAGTAAGGGGTGTCATAAAAAAAGAAACTAAAGTTTAAAAGACTATTTTGTTACAGTCCAGAAAAAAAAAAGTGAGGCACAACCCACTGTGCTTTCCATGATGCAACTGTTATGTGAATAATGTGTTGGGTAGAGATCGAACAAGAGTGTTTTGCTGAAAGTAAGGGTTGTTAAAAATTATGAAGCTTAGATTCAATACCTTGTCCTCTTACTGTGTGCATAACACTAGTTGATGTCTTCTTAAAGTTTTTGCAAAGTTAGGGACAACTCATTATGTTTTCCATACTGCAACAGTTAAGTAAATTTTTTGTTGGAAACATATGAACAGTTAGTGAACAAGACTATTTTTATTAAACTAAGGGGTCTCATAAGACAAGAAAGGGGAGTTGAAAACCTTATTTTGTTATAGTCAGGAAAAAATAAGAAGTGAGCCACAACCTACTGTGTTTTCCATGATGCTACTGTTATGTGAATAATGTGTTGGGCAAAGATCAAACAGGAGTGTTTTGCTAAAATTAAGGGTTGTTAAAAATTACGAAGCTCAAATTCAATACATTGTCCTCTTACTTTGTGCATAACACTAACTGCCGTCTTTGAACAAGATTTGCAAAGTATGGGAAAACACAGTGTGTTTTCCATCCCCCAACAGTTATGTATAGTAACTATTATAGAGGAACCAATTCAGGTTGTATGGAGAAAATAGTCCAAGATAAATAATTTTTTAGCACTAAATTACCCTCCTTAAATGGAGAAGAGGTTTGAACAACTGTGTGTGTAGAGGATAAACAACTCATAGGGAGTGGCATTTTAGAATATTGAGACTTAAAACCCTACTTTAAAGGTTTTCTGGAAGGATGAGTAGGGAAGTCTTTAGAGGATAAACAACTCATACAAAACGGTGTTTTAGAATACTGAGACTTAAAAACTTACTTTAATTTTTTTCTAGAAGGATGAATGGGGTTTTCTAATCCACCAATATATGCTTTGCTTTGTCATTGGCATTTGGGTAAGGGTAGACCATTAAAATAAATACCTTACCAATCACATTGTTGTCATTACCATATGGTTTAAGGTATATAATGAGAATCAAGGGTGCATTACTTGATTGACATATTTTGATGGGCCTATTGTAATCACCTTTACAATTGTTCACATTAGGCTGATTTTGATCATTCTTTTCTTGAGGCATAGAACTTGTTAATTCCGAAGTTGATTTGATCTTGTGAGTGAGTCATGGATAGTCCTTATTTCTATGTTTCCAAGATTGAGACCGAGCAATATTTTTTAGGTAGTTATATATATATAATATGCATTACAAATGGTGCATTTGAAATATTAGTATATCATTTTATCCACTTGTATGGATTATCACAATCCAAAACTAGATTACCGACACTTGATGGGTTTCAAATCCCGTACCTCATGGATTGTTTTAAAAAAAAAAAATCTCAAATTTATTGATAAATGGTGGCATCGATTGTTCCCATACCAACCACTTTAGCATTAATAACCAAATGTAAAGTGAAAGCTCTAGAGAAATTTAGTTATGAAGCATGTTCGATTATTTTTAACATGTATGAACATAAAGACCATAACTAGATCATGGAGACTGAACATTATACAAACCGAAAAGCTAAAATATTTACAAGATAACATAATCTTTCAACAAATTTATAACTGAATGACATATTATAAATAAATGAACATGAGGAGAAAAATTGTCTTCATAACAATTTCAACTCATATAATTCTATTTGCATATAGTCACAATTTTAGATCCTTATCACAATATGCAAGATGAGTGAACATGAAACAATATGCAGTGTACTAGAGTGGAAAAACACTTTTATGCCAAGTCAAGTGATTATCAAAGAACTAAAATGAAGAGACCATGAACTGAATTACCAAACCAATACTGACTTGTTTACCAATCATAACATCTTATTATCTTATTGCTTTGACATTAATGCCAACACATGCCAGAGGGGACAAGACAAGAGTCATGTAAAATTTGTGTTCAAAACATATTAACAGATAGTGAACAAGACTGTTTTTCTTAAAGTCTGATATGAAATGGATGACAATTATTTGTTCCAATGACATGAAATAAGTATATATGCCTATATGTTCAATATAATTGTAAAATAATAAAATAATTAAAGAAGCCCATGAAAATTCTCATATCAAATGTATAACACCATAGTGTTGAAACATATGGAAATGGTGTATCTCTACACCACAATTGTTCAATATTGAAATATGTAAACCCATAGAGCAGAATCAGTATTTGGAGCCTGTCTCATCAATTCCTACACTACCTATTCCTTGCAATCGAGTTCAGGCTTGCGTAAAATATGACACATTTCTTACGGTCCTTGTGTATTTTGGGGGGGTGATTCCAGATCCATGAACCCTCGAAGATGATGAATGTGACACAAAAAATTTCTTCGTACTCTGTTCTTTGTCTGTGTCACATTTAACAGCTTCACCCTATAGCAAACAATTAATGAGAATTAATGTATGCATGGAAACAATATACACAGTATGATATATATACAACAATATATCATTTACGTGTACCTTTGGAACATAATGCTTCATCTCCACAAGCTGCCATATGACAAATCCACCCACGCACTCTGCGATGGTATCTACGCTAGGAATGGGAAAAGGAACGTGGCATCGACCATCAATGGCCTCAACAATGCTAACTCACGCACAATTTTCTAGGTGCCTCAAGAAGTGGGTGTGAGCGTTTCTGGCGACAACCTGTAGAATGCCTTTCCTAGCCCTTTTATGTCACCTCCAAAGGTTGACGTGATCACCGACCTTAAAAGTTATGTCGTTGAACTCTATCATTTGTTCATCCACCAGATTTTCCTGTAATGGAAACATCATTGACCTAAAGCATAATTGAAGGCACATTAAAAGATTCCTAAAGAAATAAGAACAGACCATGGAAGTGTGTTTGTTTTCATACCGATATAGATGGCATACCGCACCTCTCCCCGTCCCCATTTCCATCTTTATTGCCATCTCCCCCTTGTAGGCTAGCACTCTCCTCCTCCCTGGGTCCATCCTTATTACCCTCTCCCACTTGCAAGACAGTGCTCAACCCGTCCCCATGTCCATCTCTATCACCCAGTTCCACATTCAGCCCAGTGTTCCCCCCATCCTCATGACCATATGTGTTACCTTGTCCCACTTTGTGGCCAGTGCTCTCCCCATCCGCATGTCCATCTGTATTAGCCTCTCTCATTTCAATTGCAACAACATCGCCAATTAGTTCAAGGCCAACACTTCATTGTTTATCCTTGCCCTGTAATAGCAGGAATTAGAAGGTCATTTAAAATTAAGGTGCATACAACCAATTCATTGAAATAATCAAAACAAACATTAAATAAAAGAATTGCAATTCACCATTTCTTCTAGTTCCTCCATGTCAAGGCACCTTGACACGTTTGATGGCATATTCTCATTCTTCTTCTTCTTCTTCTTCTCAACATTGTTAGACGGTGGGTCAGGAGGAACAACATCTATTGCTGCTTCCATGTGCAATTGTTCACCATCAAAAATCACAAAAACCTACTTGAGGACAACAGTTCATTGTTCATCATTGTTGTGTAATAGGAGGAATTGAAACGTTGCACCAAACTCAGATGCATGCAACCAATTCATTCAAATAAGAAAAACAAACTTTATAGTAAACAAAAGATTTGGAGATCACCATTTGTTTTCATTTCTTCTTCAGATGGTGCCTTGAAAGTTTCAACTATGTAGGATGCTTATTCTAAATCTTATATGCAGGGGTGGGAGGAACAACACCATCTTCACCTTTCATGGACACAACTTCCTCTAGCGAATGAGCCCTACTGTACTGGAGGGAAGAAACCACGTCTTGACCATCACCCTGGCATGTCATGTAAGTTAACATTAAGTGAACCTTCTATGCATCCAAACATAAATGATTTAGAAAGGAAAATTCACATTTAAAAATTCAGTTCAACATTACCATTCCTTCCTATCTCTTTCTCTCGTGCAATCATATTATTTTGTGCCTTCTCTGCTCCTTCATCTCGTCATTTTTGTATAACACCATTTGCTTCATCACCGCATCCTTTCCTTCTTCGGGAAGTTGAAGGAAGTTTTGTTTCCCAAACTTTTGATAGACACGTCTAACATCACGCTTCTGCTACAGACGCTATCATATATTCATTTGGTACTCTATATTTTCCACCTTCTTTAGAAGGTACTCTTTCAATTTGTTAGGGGGGGGAGTGGGTTGTTTTGGTTCCCCCCCAACACAAGTCGGCCACACTTTGGTGCGTCAAGAATAGGAAGGTGGTGATTTTGAAACCTATGCATGTTGAACACTCTCCAATCATAATACTTTCTGGTACATTCTTCTACAATACAATAATATATATCTGCCATTCACCATTTCTCTTTTGTATTCAGTAGCAACCTGCACAACAAGTTTGGAAAAGAAAATCACTTGATATATTTGATATTCAATCAAATTGAATGCACAACATATATACATAGCCAAATGATGCAACAATTTGGTTATTATATCTAACTTCCCACCCAACACATCACCCCGTGCTTCATTGGATCCCTTTCCATCCTTAGGGTCTCCCTCTGCACGGTTTTCATTCTGATCATTGACTATGACAAGAGCGAGATCATCTCCCTGATTATTTTCTTGACTCAAAGGAACAATATATGCCAGAATTAGAATATTTTTAAGAGACATGATATTTTCAAACTGAAATTAAAAAGCATTCTGATTCATGCATAGGAAGGGAAGGGCAATTGGAAGTTCACAATCAATTACCGAACACGTCACTGCCTTATGGTTGACTATTTTCATAAACCGAAGGGACTTCCTCCTTACCATGGTTGTTGCCTCCTGAATAAAACATTCCCACTTTCCAATCAACCTCATAACCACTTATGAGAGATAAAAATTGTACATTGGATTGCATCTTGTAATCACCAGATCTTACCTGCACATTTTGTGAATGGGACTGCCCCAAAAAAGATGCCCTACTACACAACCTTTTAGGTGTGCTATCCATGTCAATGGCGTTCTTCACTGCAGGAACCAATTTCTATTTTATGACATGCATCCTTGGTTTCCTATAAACTGTAAAATTGTTGCAAGTGTTATGGACAGTTATAGTTCAAAACTTTATTGCACAATTTTGCAGTAATCAAGCATATATTTTTTTCATTGAAAAGAAGAAATTGAAATGCACAACCCACACTTTTGTAAAATTCTATACAAGTAACCCACTCTGGTTTACAACATGCAATTATTTTATCCAATTATTATTGTCAATCATGAGAAAGATAATGAATTGCAATTTATACCATAAATTATAGTTGTAATTTTTGGAGGTGCCATTTTTACATTCATACAGTGTAAATAAGAAAAGCTTTTCAAGACACTCAAACTGTTATCCGAATTTTTAGGCTGGAAAACACAGGGTGTTATAAACCATGCAACCCACAAACTATTAAAAGACAACACTTTTTTTTATGCAAACTGTTACAAAACACTGTATTGAAGTTCACATTCATATTTTATAAGAATCCATCACATGCACTAAACATTCCATTTCAATATCGGAATATGTTTGAAATAGAAGATGCACAAAAACTATTGCACGATGGAAAACACACTGGGTTGTCCTTCATTTTTCAAATACTGTTCAATGACGACACTTACTGTTATGCACACCATAAGAAAACAATGTATTGCAGGTTGCTTTCATATTTTATAACTACCCTTGCTTGCAACAAAAGTTGCACACAAAAAAAAAGTAAAGTTGCAGTATGGAAAACCCAGCGAGTTGTCCATCGCTTCTCAAAAGCTTAAATAATTATGGTTATTTTTTAGCTTTAGGATCATTTAGTTTATATTTAATTGGAGCAAGCTAAGTCCTGGACAAAATTCACATATGTATATAACATAGGATATGCCGGTTTGAGGCATTTTTTTTTGTGTCGAGGGTTTTGAAATTTTTGTTTTGTTTCCTCTTTGTTTGCTAGTTATCGAATTTTTCCCTTTCTGAATGAAAAAAGCGACAACCCATTGTACAAATATGAGTGAAATTACTGAAAAATGTTTGTAGAAAGTAGAATCACCTCCAATAATCAAATGCTATATTTTGAAAATCATGTAAAACCCTCAATGTCGCCATTGTTTGCATAGTTTTTCGGAATGGGTAGAAAAGGGCATAATGTGGCATTCAAAATCATGATTGGGAAAAATAGAAAAAATCCCACATCCAATCCCATTTTTGCAGCCATTTTATACACTGTTGTTTTGGGAAACACACCATCTTCGAAAACTCAGACTATTGTAAAACCCACTATTTGACTACGACCTCTCCTAATGTTATGTATGTGTCCACGTATGTTCTTATGTATGTTTTTCATGAGGTTTTCAATGTGCATAGGTAAATTTTGTCTAGGAATTTGAAACTGACATAACTCGTAGACAAAATTCACCTATGTACATTGAAAAACGCATTAAAAACATGCATGGATACTACACAACATGATGAGACGTCATAGTTGGAAAACACACTGTCTCCCCTCTATTGGAGAGGAACTGGCATATCCTATGTTATATAAAATGTGAATTTACACCTGAAACTGGCATATCTTATGTTATATACATATGTGAATTTTGTCCAAGAGTTAGCTTGCTCCCTCCTTAACTTGTTGACAAAATTCACCTGTGTATATCATGGCCTGTGTGGCCATACCGCATGGAGAAAAGAGTCATGATGGAAGAGGTGGGACCCACGGTGATGGAAAAGGTTGTCGGATGGAAGGAAAGACATGATGGCCAAACGTCTCATCCCCTGTGCCATTTGATGTCCCGTCACCAGGAAATCGTGTCAGCGTCGACGGTTTTTCAAAATAATCATTTGGCGTGTATGGAAAAAGAGCCTAAACCGTGGCCAAACGAAACCATTATTAGGAAATCATAAAAAGGGCCGACAAGGTCCCATTTTCACCATTTTTGGATGGCAAAATTTTGGTGGATAGTGAGGGCAAGAGTTGCAGCCATGCAGAGCTCCTTCGGGTATGTATATTTGCTCTGTGTTATGGACAGATTAAGAGGACAATGTATTGAATTTGAGCTTCATAATTTTTAACAACCCTTACTTTCAGCAAAACACTCTTGTTCAATCTTCGCCCAACACATTATTCACATAATAGTTGCATCATGGAAAACATAGTGGGTTGTGGCTCACTTATTATTTTATATAGGCTGTGAGAAATGAATGTTTTTAAGTTCGTGTTGTACTCTTTTAACAACACCTACTTTGATAAAAACACTCTTTTTCAATATATGCCCATATGTTTCCAACACAAAATTCACATAACAATAGCATCAAGGAAAACATAGTGGGTTGTGGCTGACTTTTTGTTTTTTTTTCCGGAATGGAACAAAATAATGTTTTCAACTTCCCTTTCTTGTCTTATGAGACCCCTATCTTGAAGAAAAATAGTCTTTCTCACTACCTGTTCATATGCTTCCAACAAAAAATTTACTTAACTGTTGTAGTATGGAAAACACAATGGGTTGTCCTTGACTTTCCAAAAATAGTAAGAAGACAACAACTAGTATTATGCACATAGTAAGAGGACAATGTATTGAATCTGAGCTTCATAATTTTTAACAACCCCTACTTTTAGCAAAACACTCTTGCTCGATCTCTGCCCAGCACATTATTCGAATAACAGTAGCATCATGGAAAACACAATGGGTTGTGGCTCACTTCTTTTTTTTTCAATCTCCTTGTTTAAATGTAAATGGAAAGCTTAAGGTTTGAGTGCATGTGGAGGAGTTGGAGTAGAATACCAATGAAATGGAGGTGAGGGGTAATTTGAAATTTGGGAAACACAATGTGGAGTATTTCAGTTTCTTGAATGTCCTCCAAATCACACATTCCATTGTTGTGTTTAAATTTAAGTCGGTTGATAAATAACTGTACAAAATTATTCTAAATGGGAAACACAGTGTTGGGTTTCATTTATTTGAATCTCCTTGTTTTAATGTAGAGGGTTTTACAAGTTCTTTGTGTTTGAAATTTGGGAAACAGAATGTGGAGTATTTCAGTTGTTCGAATGTCTTCAAAATCACACATTCCATTGTTGTGTTTAAATTCCGCACCATTGAAAAAAAAAAGTGCAAAAAATAATTTTGTATGGGAAACACAGGGCTGGGTTTCAGTTATTTTAATCATCCACTTGAGATGTAAAGGGTTGTCTCACAGTGGGTTTCTTTGTTCTTAAGACCCACGATTTTGTAAGATGGAATGTTAGAAAACAGTATGAAAGTATTCTAGATCACACCTTCCATTGTTGTGTTTAAGTTTCAAGTATATAAAAAATTGCATGCTTCATAACACATTGCATTTTTCAACCTCCACATCACAACATACCCTAGCCCTTTCTAGTTTTTAGACTAGTATATCAAGGTGTGCACATTCTGTAGTGCATGTCGGAGAATACAATGTGTTATGAAGCCTACCTTTACTTATATGGTATACCCAACCTTTGTCTTGTAATGCAAATATACAAATGTATGCATGGTGTTTTATTTTATCAAATATCACATCTCTCACTTAACGGGGACAATAATAACCCTCAACACATAGTGTAATTCATAGTACGCACTTCATTCTGTTTCGCAACAATTCATGTTGGAAAACCCTACATGTTAAGAAAGAAGCAATCCAAATAGTGTTGGCAAACCCTCTACAACACTATTGGATAGTACACGTCACCTCAATTTGGTCGGTATTCTCCTCAAAGTCGTCCACGTGCACTGAGACCTTCTACTTTCCCTTTCAATGTGCAGACAGGAAACAAAACAAATAGTATTTTTGCCTTACTTTCTCCAAATAGAAAAGGCCCACATCATTCCCTTCCACTTTTCCCGTGCCACACAAAAGAAACTTTCTGACAAAGCTAACCCGCCCGCTTTTTTGCCCGACAACGGGCGGAAAAACGCACGTAATGGTGCCATTAAATCTTGCCTGACCGTAGCTCAGACGTTTCATCCCATCTGCCCATTTTGTCACTTTTTGTTTCCATGTATGTTGTTATTCTAATAGTTCTTTTACAATTTGTTTATAATATTTAGGGCCAAGTAATGGGAGTAGGCCAAATTATCAATTAAGTTATTCCTACCCATTAGCTTTATGAGTTCTATTTAATACAGTGCATAGAACTATTTGGAGTAGTCGCTTGTTATATGTGCACATATCTTTGTAGTGTGGTGGTCAGATCAAAACATACTAAAAAAGAGCAAAAATAGAATATAGAAATAGCATTCTACAAAATTGCCATTAGATGTTGCTAAAAAACAAACCATTTATAACTTACTACATATTGTATACAAATAACGAAATTGTAAAAAGAACTATTACGAAAAAACATATGCACCACATATATACTCTTTTGGTGAAAGATTTCAAATTACCGCAAAACACAATAGAATGAAATGAAAATGACAGCTGAATGAAAACCCCAACATTTCACAATTTCAAACGAATCGACACTTTGAAATGCATATTAAATTTTGGAAATTTAACTGTCCACTACACTTGTGATTGAAGCTATGGAAGCCAAAATCACTTGTATTTACTGCAGAAGGTTCACATCTCCTGAAGCATCCTTGTCAATTCACCTACCCTTGTTTTGTTGAATCTTCTTGTGTGGCCTATTTAAACCACCTGGAAGAAAGACAAGTATTAGCGATAGATTAAATTGGAAAATTAAAGATAATTGGTGCTAGAAATAACTGTATTTCTTCCAAATTTCCCTAATATAAAATTTATATATTCTGCTTAGTGCAAAATGACAACTTGCACAGACAATAAACAAACATATTAAACTGTACATTGGGAATTTAATTTCCAATTTAACCTATCACTAACACTAGTATATATATCAACAATCATATGTGCCATTTTTCCATTCTGCTAGAACTGTGAAGCAATGAATGTTCATTCTGTTCTATAAATTCATTTCTTCCAATCAGGAATTAGGAGAAAGCTAACTCGTAAACAAAAAGCACCTATGTATGTAACATGAGATAAAAATGGCGTTTCATTTTCATCATTTGATTTGACGAAATAAATGCTCACACTATTTGCAGTGTTGGAAAATACAATGTCCCCATATAAGGTGTTAAGAAACAAGCAACCCAAATAGTGTTGTAAAACCCTTTGCAACAGAAAGGAAACAATGTGTTTTCCAACTATGATGTCTCGTCATGTTATGTATGTATCCATATATGTTTTTCATGCATTTTTTGATGTAAATTGGTGAATTTTGTCTAGGATTTAGGCAAATCCTTAAGAAACAAGCAACCCAAATAGTGTTGTAAAACCCTCTGCAAAAGAGAGGAGACAGTGTGTTTTCCAGCTATGACGTCTCCTCATGTTGTGTATGTATCCATGTATGTTTTTAATGCATTTTTCGATGTAAATAGGCATAATTGTATGTCTAGGAGTTAGTCGGCCCCTTAACAAACAAGCAACCCAAATAGTATTGTAAAACCCTCTGTGATAGAGAGGACACAGTGTGTTTTCCAACTATGACGTCTCCTCATGTTATGTATGTATCCATGTATGTTTTTCATGCATTTTTCGATGTACATAGGTGAATTTTGTCTAGGAGTTAGCTGGCTCCTTAGGAGAAATGGAAACAAGCAACCCAAATAGTGTTGTAAAACCCTTTGCAATAAAGAGGAGGCAGTGTGTTTTCCAACTGTGCAAATAATGAGAGCAATACATTTGTTCCAATCAAGAGAAATCAAACTCATAAAAAAAAAGCACCTATTCATGAAACATGAGATAAAAATGGCATTTCATTTTCCTCATCTGATTCGACCAAATAAATGCTCACATTCTCTGCACATTTCAGAAATGCACTATGTCGATACAAGGTGTTCAAAAACAAGCAACCCATATAGTGTTGTAAAAATTTGTTCCAATCAGATAAAGAAAGCGAAATGACATTTCAGCTGTAGCAAAGAGCTGTTCAAAAATGCATGAAAAATATACATGAGAACATACATGGAAACATACATAGCATGACAAGACGTTGTAGTGTAGGGCCCGCCAGAATGGCAATCGGCACAAAACCGGCAGACGGAACAAAGCATCTGAGCAATGGTCAGGTGGGAGTTAACGGCGCTGTCGGGTGGGTTTTCCCACCTATTACTAGGCAAAAAAGTGGGCGGGTTAGCTTTGAGGATAATTATCTTTGTATGGCACAACAAAAGTAGAAGGGAATGATGTGGGCCTTTTCCATTTCAAGAAAGAAAGATGAAAATACTATTTGTTTCCTGCTCTTGGGACTTTTCTATTTCAAGAAAGAAAGGTGAAAATACTATTTTCTAGCAACAAATAGTTGTTATTGTCTTTGTTGTTCATTGCAAAATGGCAAGATGGCACATACATAAAGCGGATATACATACCTAAAGGAGCTCCGCATGTCTACTACTCTTCCGCTACTCTTGCCCTCACTATCCACCAAAATGTTGCCATCCAAAAATCATGAAAATGGGACCTCGTCAGCCATTTTTATTATTTACTAATAATGGTTTTGAATGCCACGTTTTAGGATTTTTGTCCATGCCGATAAATTATTTTGAAATCCCACCAACACTGTCACATTTTCTCAGCAACAGTTGCAGGTATTGGCCCTTTTCCGTTTTGAGAAAGAAATGTGAAAATACTATTTCTTTCCACTCTGCACATTGAAGGGAAATCTGAATGTTTCAATGCGCATGGACAAGTTGGAGGAGAAATCAGACCAAATTCAGGTGACACGTACTATCCAATAGTGTTGCAGAGGGTTTTACAACACTATTTGGGCTGCTTCTTTCTTAACACCAATGGTTTTCGAACATGAATTGTTGCAAAACAGAATGAATTGAAGGTAGGCTTCAAAACACATTGTATTTTCCAACATGCACTACAAAATGTGCACACCTAGATATACTGGTCTAAAAATGAGAAAGGGCTAGGGTATGTTGTGATGTGGAGGTTGAAAAATGCAATGTGTTATGAAGCATGCAATTTGTTACATACTTCAAACTTAAACAGAACAATGGAAGGTCTGATCTGGAAGACTTTCATACTGTTTTGTAACATTCCATTTTACAAAACCATGGACGTTAAGAACCAAACAACCCAACATGAGATGACCCTTTACATCTCAAGTGGATGATTAAAATAACTAAAACCTAGAACTGTGTTTCCCATTTAGAATTCTTTTCTGCATTTTTTTTTTCAATGCTGCAAAATTTAAACACAACAATGGAATGTGTGATTTGGAAGACATTCAAGTAACACTCCATATTGAAAACCCATGGGTGTTAAGAAGCAAGCAACCCACCATGAGACAACCCATTACATTAAAACAAGGAGATTCAGAAAAATGAAACCCAACACTGTGTTTCCCATTGAGAATAATTTTTTGTAGTTTCTTTTTTCAATGGTGCGAAATTGAAACACAACAATGGAATGTGTGATTTTGAAGACATTCGAGCAACTGAAATACTCCACATTCTGTTTCCAAAATTTCAAACACAAAGAACTTGTAAAACCCTCTGCTTGCAAAAAAATTACCCCTCACCTCAATTTCGTGTGTATTCTCCTCCAAATCCTCCACGTGCACTCCACACTTTAGCTAAGTTCGTCAGTATTCTCCTTGAATTCCCTTTCAACGTGGGAGCCGGCTAACTGCTACACAAAATTCACCTATGTACATCAAAAAAGGCATGAAAAACATACACATGAACATGTATGGATACATACATAACATGACGAGATGTCGTAGTACGGGGCCCACCAGATGCCTAAAATCGGCGGAGGTGACAAAACATCTGAGCTATGATCAAGCAAGAGATAATCGCACCACCAAGTGCGTTTCTCGCCCGTTGCGAGGCTCTAAAAGTGGGCGGGTTGGCTTCGTAAAAAAATTTCTTTTGTATGGCACGGGAATAGTGGAAGGGAATGACATGGGCCTTTTCTGTTTGGAGAAAGCAAGGCGAAAATACTATTTGTTTTGTTTCCTGTGTGCACGTTGAAGGTGAAAGCTAATTGCTAGACAAAATTCACCTATGTGTATATGATAGCATATGCGGCCATACCAAATTTAGGTATGGCAACAATTGCAGGTATTGGCCCTTTTTTGTTTCGAGAAAGAAAGGTGAAAATACTATTTCTTTCCAGTCTGCACATTGAAAGGGAAAGATGAACGTTTCAGTGCATGTGGCCAAGTTGGAGGAGAAATCAAACCAAATTTAGGTGACACGTACTATCCAATAGTGTTGCAGAGGGTTTTACAACACTATTTGGGCTGCTTCTTTCTTAACACCAATGGTTTTACAACATGAATTGTTGCAAAACAGAATGAAGTGGAGGTAGGCTTCAAAACACATTGTATTTTCTGACATGCACTAAAGAATGTGTACACCTAGATATACTGGTCTAAAAACCAAAAAGGGATAGGGTATATTGTGATGTCGAGGTTGAAAAATACAATGTGTTATGAACCATGCAATTTGTTACATACTTCAAACTTAAACAGAACAATGGAAGGTGTGATCTGGAAGACTTTCATACTATTTTCTAACATTCCATCTTATAAAACCATGGGTGTTAAGAACCAAACAACCCAGCATGAGATGACCCTTTACATCTCAAGTGGATGATTAAAATAACTGAAACCTAGCATTGTGTTTCCCATTCATAATTATTTTTTTCACTTTCTTTTTTCAATGGTGCAAAATTGAAATACAACAATGGAATGTGTGATTTTGAAGACATTCGAGCAACCGAAATACTCCACATTATGTCTCCCAAATTTCAAAAACAAAGAACTTGTAAAACCCTCTACATTAAAACAAGGAGATTCAAATAACTAAAACCCAACACTGTGTTTCCCATTCAAAGTTATTTTGCACAGTATTATTATCAATCGACTTCAATTTAAACACAACAATGGAATGTGTGATTTGGAAGACATTCAAGAAATTGAAATATTTTGCATTGTGTTTCCCAAATTTCAAATTACCGGTCACCTCCATTTCATTGGTATTCTACTCCAACTCCTCCACATGCACTCAGACCTTAAGCTTTCGATTTACATTCAAACAAGGAGATTGAAAAAAAAAAGAAGTGAGCCACAACCCACTGTATTTTCCATGATGCTATTGTTATGTGAATAATGTGTTGGGCAGAGATTGAACAAGAGTGTTTTGCTGAAAGTAATCGTTGTTAAAAATTATGAAGCTCATATTCAATACATTGTCCTCTTACTGTGTGCATAACACTAGTTGTTGTCTTCTTACTATTTTTGCAAAGTTAGGGACAACCCATTGTGTTTTCCATACTGCAACAGTTAAGTAAATTTTTTGTTGGAAACATATGAATAGGTAATGAGCAAGACTAGTTTTCTTAAAGAAAGGGGTCTCATAAGACAAGAAAGGGAAGTTGAAAACATTATTTTGTTACATTCCAAACAAAAAAAAAAGAAGTGAGCCACAACCCACTATGTTTTCCATGATGCTACTGTTATGTGAATTTTGTGTTGGAAACATATGGGTAGATATTGAAAAAGAGTGTTTTGCTCAAAGTAGGTATCTATGTATGTTCATGTGTATGTTTTTCGATGTACATAGGTGAATTTTGACTAGCAGTTAGTTGGCTCCCATAAGACAAGAAAGGGAAGTTGAAAACATTATTTTGTTACAGTCAGGAAAAACTAAGAAGTGAACCACAATCCACTATGCTTTCCATGATGCTATTGTTATGTAAATTTTGTGTTGGAAACATATGGGAAGATATTGAAAGAGTACAATAGGAACTTCAAAACATTCATTTCTCACAGACTGTATAAAATAATAAGTGAGCCACAACCCACTATGTTTTCCATGATGCAACTGTTATGTGAATATTATGAAGCTCAAGTTCAATACATTGTCTTCTTACTGTGTGCATAACACTAACTATTGTCATTGAACAAGATATTTGTTAATAATAGTTTCGAATGCCACGTTTTTGGCTTTTTGTCCGTCCATGCCGAACAATTAATTTAAAAACCCGACGGCGCTGACACGATTTCCCGGTGACGAGACAAAAAATGGCACATGGGATGAGACGTCCCACCCTCAAGTCTTTCCTTCCTATCCGAAAACCTTTTCCCTCACGAGTCCCACCTCTTCTGTCGCGACTCTTTTCCCCATGCGTTATGGGGGGCATATCCTATGTTATATACATAATTGAATTTTCTCCAAGAGTTAAGGAGGGAGCAAGCTAACTCCTATACAAAATTCACATACGTATATAACATACGATATGCCAGTTTCAGGTATAAATTCAAATATGTATATAACATAGGATATGCAGATTTCAAAATCCTAGACAAAATTCACTTATGCACATTGAAAAAAAGGATGAAAAACATACACATGAACATACATGGATACATACATAAAATGAGGAGACGTCATAGTGAAATAGTGGGTTTTACAACAGTCTGATATTTAGAAGACAGTGTGTTTTCCAAAACAACAGTGTATAAAATGGCGAAAAAAATGGGATTGGATGTGGGATTTTTGCCAATTACCAATTATGAGTTTTAGGAGACAGTGTTTTTTTCAAAACCCTCGATAGAAAAACATTATCAGACCTGCATTTCAACTAAATCCCAGACAAAATTCACCTCTATACATCGAAAAATGCATGAAAAAAATACATAAGAACATACATGGATACATACATAACATGACGAGACATCATAGTGAATCAGTTGGTTTTACAATAGTCTAAATTTGAGGAGACACTGTGGTTTCCAAAACAATAGTGTATAAAATGGCGGAAAAAATGGGATTGGATGTGGGCTTTTTGCTATTTCCCAATTAGCTTTCCCCAAATTGCTGGGAGCCGGCTAGCTACTAGAAAAAATTCACCTATGCACATTGAAAAAATGCATGAAAAACATACACATGAACATACATGGATACATACATAACATGAGGAGACGTCGTAGTGAAACAATGGGTTTTACAAATAGTCTGAATTTTAGAAGACAGTGTGTTTTCCAAAACAATAGTGTATAAAATGGCAACAAAAATGGGGTTGGATGTGGGATTTTTCCTATTTCTTTTGTGTGGCATAGGAAAAGTGGAAGGGAATGACGTGCGCCCTTTCTGTTTGGAGAAAGCAAGGTGGAAATACTATTTTTTTTTTTCCTGTGTGCACGTTGAAAGGGAAAGGTGAAGGCCTTAGAGCACGTGGACGGCTTCGAGGAGAATATCGACCAAATAAGCTGAAGCGTGGAGTGCACATGCAGGATTTGGAGCAGAATACAGGTGACATTGAGGTGAGGGGTAATTTTGTTGCAAGCAGAGGGTTTTACAAGATGTTTTAATTTGAAATTTGGGAATCACATTGTGGAGTATTTCAGTGGGCTTTTTGACTATTTCCCAATTAGCTTTCACCAAATGGGCGGGAACCGGCAAAATGCTAGACAAAATTCACCTATGCACATTGAAAACTGCATGAAAAACATACATAAGAACATACATGGACACATACATAACCTGAGGAAACATTGCTGTCAAATAGTGGGTTTTACAATAGTCTGAGTTTAAGGAGACGGTGTGTTTCCCAAAACAACAGTGTATAAAATGGCGGCAAAAATGGGATTGGATGTGGGCTTTTTTCTATTTTTCCCAATTATGATTTTGAATGCCATGTTATGCCCTTTTCTATCCATTCCAAAAAACTATGTGAACAATCACGACATTGCGGGTTTTACATGATTTTCGAAATATAGCATTTGATTATTGAAGGTGATTCTGCTTTCTACAAACATTATTCAGTAATTTCACTCATATTTGTACAATGGGTTGTCACTTTTTTCATTCGGAAAGGGAGAAATTCGATAACCAGCAAACGGGGAGGAAATGAAAAAAAAATTTCAAAACCCTTGACAGAAAATCGGCAACCCCATAATTTTAAAAACACGGACGAGAGGAGACGCAAAACTAAAACCCTTAACTGAAAATAACAAACCCTTAATGGAGCAACGAATGCCTGTTCATTTCTTCGCCGTTCATAGCATAATGGCAAGATGGCACATACACAGAGTTGATATACATACCTGAAGGAGCTCTGCATGGTTGCTACTTCGGTGTGACTTTGGCTGCTACTCTTGCCCTCGCTATCCACCAAAATGTCGCCGTTTAAAAATGACGAAAATGTGACCTTGTTCGCCCTTTTTATTGTTTGCTAATAATGGTTTTGTTTGGCCACATTTTAGGCTTTTTGTCCATCCACGCCGAACGATTATTTTGAAAAAACCGCCAACGCTGACACGATTTCCCGACGACGGGAAAGCAAACGGCACGGGGGATGAGATGTCCGACTGTCATGTCTTTCCTTCCGTCCAGCAACCTTTTCCATTGTCGCGGGTCCCAACTCTTTCGTCACGACTCTTTTCTCCATGCGGTATGGCCGCATAGGCCATGATATACACATAGGTGAATTTTGTCTAGCAGTTAGCTTTCGCCATACTTTAATAGGTTTCTGCTATGAAAAGATCCAGGTACTGATATCACCGCGATTACCATGCTTTGATTCACATAACTACCATACAACTTTTATATTTACTTTTCCACTAAATAGATAGTACGACTTTTTAATCTCTAAAAGTCTCTACAATATTGATGACACTTTAGTAACATATCAGACATAAAGAAATGGTATTTTCAGTCTATAATACTTTTTATTTTTTCAATTAATAAATAATGTTGTAGTGTTCAATGATAATAAGGTGAATAGGACGAGATACATCTAGATTAAATTAGAAGTGAAAAGTCTTACACATATATAGAGACAAAATATTGTAATGTTGAATACGATAAGATACACTTAGCTTAAGCATTCATAATGAGGAGTAATGAAATATCTCCCGTGCGTGCCAATTTGGATTAACTTGCTGTTTGATAAGACAAGGCTGTCCATTCCACCGCTTCCAATTGCGTCATCTCACATACAACTGTATGGGTGGTATCATTTAAACGCTGCATGAAGCTAGATTTTGCAACAATCAAAGTCTCGCCTTGGCAACAGTTTATCCAAGGTTTTCTTCACCAGGGTTTGCTTCAAGGGTTCTGGCCATTACGGTGCCGATATGCATCAACAAGCATCTTCAAGCAAAAAAGAGGTGCGCGTGGAGCCACAAGTCTGTAGAGCCTGCCAAAAATTAATTATGGAATACTTCCGAGCTATTATTTCAGTGAATGACTGGGAGCTGCCATTCACGAAAGCCATTGAAGATGCAGAATTTAAGCTAGTTTTCAAGGGTCACTATCCACAGTTCAAGAAATGCATCAAGAGGGTCATAGGGGATGAAATAGTCGAACCGAAGGTAAGACAAATGTTGTTCCCTTCCAAATGTTGTTCCCTTCTCAACCTTGGTCTATTTTTTTCTCAAACCTTTTTGATTTGTTGCAATGTTTCTGGTCGATGGAGCTTATTACAAACAAAGTGGTAAAATATGGGTACTTACAAAATAATGTCCTTTTAAAAGCATCTCAAAATTATGAGCTGTGGAGAGGTCAAGGATATGTCGAAGGTTTGTTTCCTCGACATTTTCTGTTGCATAGGAGCACCTATGTATCTATGTATAATGCAATTAAGAAAACCTTGGAGATGCGAAGTTCAAATTACTTGCAGGTGGCTCTTGACAGGTATGCAGGGGAAATTGACTATGAATTATTTGAAAGGATAAGAGTGAGGGTAAATGCAATTATGGTGCTGCTTACTCATGAGCATAAGCCTTCAGTCATAGAGGTTCCAGAGGCTGCAGATAATGATAAATGCAATGTCATACCCCTTCATAGAATTAAATGGGTACAGATCAAGACAAGAATCATATCAAACAGTTAAACACTGACAGATAGAAACACAATGATTTGAATGTGCTGCTGCACACAAAATGTATTTTATTGCTTCATCAAATTCATTACATCATATTTCTTTTATAGAGGAGTTTACAATATACAAGATAATTCTGAAAACATTCTAAATCAATTCTTTCACTGCTGTGAACTAACATGTAAACTAAAACTTCCTGAATACTTCCTAGATGCACATTTCATGGAAACACTTAGTGCTATTGTACGCCTAATTAACTGCAGATAATGATAATAATTCTCCTCGACGTCGGAATGTCATGCCACTGAATCTGAATGCTCTAGTCTGATATGGGTAATCTACAAGAGCACCAAGACGAGAATGATATCCAAGTCGACCAGATGGAGGAATAACATAATATAAATTGTTTCTCTTGTTTTTGAAATTTGTAGATAGAATGCTTAAATACGGCGCCAAATTTTGTTAGGCCTCTAAATATACTACAAATGTAATGCTCAGATATGGCCTCTTTTTTGTTCAGCCTCAAACCATACTGTATAACTTGGGTATTAGGGCCAAATTTTGGCTATTCTTGACATTTTTTTGTAAAAGTTGGAAGGCTCATGATTTCTTGATACTGGTTGATGAGAGCAATGGAATCAAAATCTAATATACATCTTTATTATAAATATAAATATATAGGATTAAGGCCTTTTTCCTATAAAAAATGATACACAAAATAAAATAGAGATGAAAAATTCTACATATAGAAAGAGACGACTTAAGAAAGAATGGGTATTTAATATTATATGTAGACCTTGATTGTATTTATATATATCAAACTAATAGTCACATTTACTATGTAATGGGTAATGTTCATAGGGATCTATGTACCGGTTGTATTATCTATATAAATTTGAAGTTTAAAATAGGTGTAATTGTTTTAAAATTTTGGTAATAGAAAGTATGATACAAAGTGTAAAATTAAGGGGTTAGAACACATTGTGGTTTGAAAAATCTAACAATAAGAGGTTGTGATTGTAGTTAGATGATCCTCCTTCCTCTCTTTAAGGGATAAATATGCATTGTCTTTTATGTGAGCATACTACTAGATACATCAATTGATAGAGCCATGATCATACAAGTAGAGATAAGGACCACAACTATGTAAATAAAAAAAATTATAACCTCTCCCTAGATCAAAACTTATGGATAAACAATTAAAGGTCCCATATAAATAACCATAATAGTTTCTAATGCCCGTTGAACTCATTTTTCATATGGTGTAGAAATTTTGTCTACCTCTAGTTGCATGGCAGTATTTTCTTCAATGTGTCAACCATGTGTCATGTATCTATCTAGCAATCCATCTCAATCTTGAAATTATTCTTAATCCTTCCTTGTTTTCTCTTTTCATATAAAGTTAAATCTCGCATTACACTTCTACATCCAAGGAAACCACTAAAATACAATCAGTTGGGGCCTTCACATCCGTTAAGAATGTTTCAAGTATCGGCCCAAGCTGCTTATCAGAATACAATTGAATGGTGCTTCCACATCCACCAACAAAAACTCATATCAAGCCCAAATTTTTTATATTTCTTGCTTTAGTCAAACTCTCATATTAATAATTTAATCATTTATCAAATTCTCATATCCAAGAATATGAATATCACACAATTAATTGAATTCTCATGTCTATAATTTAAAGAAACTAAAGTCCATTATTCAACGTGTCTTGTGTTGTATTATAAACATAGCCTCATTTCTACCATATAAAGTGTTTTGCATCTGAAGTGTTTAGCAAACCTCAACATCCCTAGGCATTCTAGCTGCCCAAGAGTTTCACATCCACAATTAATGACTTGCAAGTTTAGACCAAAATACACATATGCCACACTTAATTTTATTCTCACATTAGTTGATGTTAAATCTATAAGTGGCCCTACTACACCCTAAACGTAGCCTTTTAACTAACTTTAGTTTATTTTAAATTCCACATTCGAAGATTAAACATGTATATAAGTCTATACCCAAATTTTTTATAAACTAAATAAACTTTTAATTAAAATTAATTGGCATGACTATATTAGAAAATGCAATTCTAATTCTAATTCCACTTGAACCAAAGAGGGTTGTGAATTATAATCTAGGTGCTTTCTAGTGTTTGGTTATTGAATCATTTAAATATTTCTCATGAATTTCAAGACTTTAGAATTTTTCCTACTTATTCTATTTGTGATCACAAAATAAAACCTAAGAAATTCTAACTACACAAATGAAGGAAAAGGCTTAGGAATCTATCTAACCTATTGTTTCATTGAGAAGCACCTAGGGCATACACCATTGATAAATATAATAACAACCTTATGAGAAGCACCTAAAGCATGGTCTTTAAGTCCATCATTTCATTCATAAAAATAATAACAACCTTACGGGTGATTTGGATCACATCCTTGCAATGTTGATCAAAATCATACACAAACTTCTTTGTAACAACATTAAACATTGCATTTTTCAATTATATTTGTCTTTGTTAACCGTAAATTTACTATCTACACTAGTAAAACTAACACTACTTAAACATCACTCTTTAATGGTCACATAGTCAATAGCACTTTCAAACCTCATACCAAACAGTGACAAAAAATTATCCTATTTTTATTGACGAACATTTATTATTTATTATTGAGCTAAATGATATTTAAGAATATCCTTAAAAAAATCTACTAAGTAAAATATGACCATTGCACCATTCATTTCAGTATGTTTCTCTTCCATTTCAATGTTAAAGCAATCAAACTTAGGACCTCTATATTTTTCCTCTACTTCCACCTTCATTGTTTCTATTTTTTGTTCTTTCGTGGACTGGTGATGCATTTGTAAAAAAGAATTGTTGAAGGAACCTAGCTCCTTCCATTGCATTTTAAAGCTCATGTCACCTAAAAACTATTTCATATAGAGAAAACAATTATAGCTATTAAAGTATATTTATATTATTTGATTCGTTTAAGCTACACTTAAATGAAAATTTATTTTTCTTTACAAATATTAAAATAAAAGACACTGTAACACCAAGACATTACTTGAGTCCAAAAAAAATGAAGTGCAGTAACATAATTGTGTTCACAAAATATATTAGATATCATATATATATATATTTATTTATTTATTTGAGATCCACATAAAAAGTTGAATAAGTATAATGAACAAAATAATTTTTATGAAATATCTTTAGAAAGTAAAATAGTAAATATTCTTAAAATAAATATATAATGTGAAATAAATAATTTATTTGAAATTTTATTTTTTTAGAATTTAGAAAATTCAAATTCCTATTATTCATTTTAAAAAATAAGTAAAATTGTAATTTTAAGTAGAAATAAAATATTGGACATTGTAAATATTTTTTAGTATAAGGAAGTAAATTTATTAATTCATAAATAAATAATAAATTGCATATGAATGTATAATATTTAATATAATTTAAAAAAAATCAAAAATAGAATAAAAAAATAGCAATATAAATAATTAAAACTATTATGTAATTTTAAGTATTTTTCACTAAGAAATAAACTAAATCTTAGATAGTGTATACAAAGTGCTTTTTTTGCTAAATAAATAAAAAATAAAATAATTCTAAAAACAGTTATAAAGTTAAATAAAATAACTAAAATAGTGTATACAAAGTGTTTTTTTGAATAAATAAATAAAAATAAATAATTCTTAAAATAGTTATAAAGCTAAATAAAATAACTATTAAGTAAATACATTAATGGAGTAGTTTGTAAGTATTTGGGAGTAGTCTTTAATATATCATTAATACTTTGAAAAGTTTAATAACTCAAACATTGGCTTACTTTTATAATCTTTGCTTAACAAAATAACTTGATGAATCTTGATTAAATTTTTTGTTGTCTTCATTGTTATAATAGCCATAATATTTTTTTAAATATTTTGTTGTAATCTCTTTTAGTAAGATTTCTATTAGAATAACATCAATATCTCTTGATGGCTTCTAGATATATATACTTAATATATCTATAGTAGCATACCTATTTATCAAAAATATATAAAAGATGCCAAGAGATATCAAATTTATTTTATGAAGGATTTATATCATCCAAAAAGAATTTTTAACTACTTGATAAAAGAGCTTGGGCCTTTAGGTTGAAACCTTTTTGGCTAAGAGTTAAGGATCAAGGGGTATCTATTCCACCAAATTCACCCTATACACAATTCAAAACTCATCCCTTATCATGTTAGGGCCTTGCACTTAGAAAGACTTAAACTCGGTGGGCTCATTAAGAACCATTCCACTTCACCTATAGACCAAGGATCCATTGACAACATACATCATTTTCATTGTACATATTTTTTACAAGATTTGTGATATAAGTGGAATATGCACCTTGAGAATGATATCTGTCAATGTATTTTACATAGATTTTTCATTTGTCTAATGAAAATAATATAAAAAATAACCCAAAGGGGTGGCATAGTTCTTACACTACTACAACAAGACATTACTTTAGTCCCAAAAAGTCGGTGAAGTGTAGTAATGTGTGTGTTAACTAAAAATATTAGGTAACATGAATATAAAAAATATAAAAAATAAATAAATAAACCACATAAAAAGTTGAATAAGTACAATAAATAAAATAAATTTAATAAAATATCTTTAGCAAATAAAATAGTAAATAACTATACACTTTAGTAAATAAAATAGTAAAAACTCTTAAAATAAATATATGTAATAAATAATTTATTTGAAATTTAATTTTTCTAAAATTTAGAAAATTCAAATTCCTATTATTCATTAAAAAAAGTACGTAAAATTATGATTTTAAGTAGAAATAAAATGTCTAAAATCTTAGACATTTTTAGTATGGGGCAGGGGGCCTAGCTTGATAGGCTAAAGTATCCTATTGCAGGTAAGCGGTCATGAGGTCTAGTCTCCCCCCATATCCATGGAATCAGAGGGCATGTCACATCAACACCACCAGTCACATGATAAAAGTTTACCAGGTGCACTCTAGTTTATAGTGGGATATCCGATTCCTACAATCTAAAAAAGATAGTATAAGGAAGTAGATCTAATACTTCCTAAATAAAACAATAAATTGCATATGAATGAATATAATTTTCTTTTATGAAGGATTTTATATCATCCACAAAGAATTTTAAACTACCCAATACTATTAGGATAGGTGAAATTATAATTGCTATCCTAAGTTGATAATTGTGTGTCTCCATGTTCTTTAGAAAGTGTTCTAGAGGACATGAGGGACAAAATATTTATTATTTATTTTCCTACAATAAATTGTAATTGTATTTAAAGAGATGGACCCACTATAGTAATGATTATAGAGCATCCCGAGAGAATATTCCCTTTGGGAATCCAACTTCTAGGTGGGGACCACCCATAAGTCCATGCTCTTGCATGCTATCTTGGGTTGGGTGCCCAAGTTTGCATGTTCTAAGTTTTAGCCATCAGAGTTGTTGAAGATTTATGAAGCACTTGGTATTACCAATTTTTATTGGCTATGGGTTAGTTGCCCATGGGAAGGCCATGCAGGCATTTAATTTTTTTCACCATGTTTGTAGTCTATCCACTAAGGAGGGTGTGGGTTTTTGTAGGTGGGTTTACTTGTTCCAAGATACCATATGTGGTATTCTCTCCCATAAAATTCTATATATTAGAGCATTGAGTTGGTCATTTCAAGATTTTGTTTGTAGGTTGTCAAGTAACGAAGTGTTGTAAGAATTTAGAAAGGAATGTTGTATTTTTATATCTTATTTGAAGATTAATAAAAACATTGGATCTCTTTAAGTTTGTAGTTTTTTCTCGTAGCGATTCTCCATGTATAACTTGTGGATCTCAAGTTGAGGTATTGCTAATTTTCTTTCATGTTTGAAGTTGTTAATCATGGTGCATGTACAACATTATAGGTAATCTTGTAAACATAATTTCATATTTGAAAACCAATTTATTAAGTTATATTTCTACAAGTTTTACTTTTGAATATCCAACATATGGTATCATAGCTAATGGTTCTATTGAGAGAGGGATGCCTTTGTCTTAAGTGTTGAGGGTTTCTTGGCTGCAGTGGGAGCTTGTGCTTTGTGGGTTTTGTAGATTTGTGAAGAAGATTGTAAACCATGGCTTCTACCTCCCATCTAGATATTAAGAAATTTCATGGCACTAGCTATGATATGTGGAATTTCAAGATAAAGGATCTCCTTGAAGAGAGAGATTAGTGGTTGGCAATTTCAAGTGAAAAGAAACAAAAATCAACATTTGATGAAGACTGGAAGAAAATAGACAAGAAGGCATGATGACCCATTTGGTTGTGTCTTACAATTTTTTTCCTCTTGAATTTTTTGGAAGAATCTACCACATACATGTTGTGGAGGAGGATAGGTGAAATTTACCAAACTAAAAGCCTAAGGTAAATATGTTATATCTCAAAAGATGTTTGTATTCTTTGAAACTGAAAGATGGTGATTCCATTATAGAAAATTTAAATTATTTTAATATGATTATAAGTCATCTTTCATTTGTTGATGTTAAGATAGAAGAAGAAGATAAATGTATTTTGTTTCTTTGTTCTTTACCCAAATCTTGGGAAAATCTAATTGTTTCCATAAGTGGTGGTGGTAGAAAATAGAAGATGAATAGTCTCATTTCTATACTTCTTTTAGAAGAGATGAGAAGAAATTCCATGAATGCAGGCTCCCAAGATGCCTTGCATATGTGAGGAAGGTCCAAAGAAAAAGGAGGGTATAAAGGGGACAAAAAGAGAGACAAGTCTAAAGGATGTTATAAAACCACTAGGAAGAGTA
This sequence comes from Sequoiadendron giganteum, assembly GCA_007115665.2. Classification (NCBI taxonomy): domain Eukaryota; kingdom Viridiplantae; phylum Streptophyta; class Pinopsida; order Cupressales; family Cupressaceae; genus Sequoiadendron; species Sequoiadendron giganteum. The sequence goes on along the minus strand of CM021101.1, from coordinate 66,248,013 downwards.
GATTAATGTGTTAGAATTGTGGTAAGAGAAGACATGTGAAGAAGGAGCACTAGAAACAAGAAAAAGAGTTCATATACTTCCATGGAAAAGTCCTCAGAAGATGGTGATTCTGATGCTTTATTGATTTCTACTAACACTGTTTGTAATGATGCTTGGCTTATTAATTTAGGTTACTCCTACCATATGAATTCTCAAAAGGAGTGATTTACTTCATATCTAGCTTATGACGGGGAAGAGGTTTTCCTTGGTGATAACTACGTGAAGAAGATTGTTGGTAAGGGAAAGGTAAAGTTGTGTTTCAGTGATGGAAGGGTAAAACCCTTAACGATGCTTTACATATTCTTGGACTTGCGAGAAATTTACTTTCGGTATCCAAGTTGACTGATTCTAGAATGCATGTGACATTTGACAAGTCTAATTACAGGTTCGTAAGAGGGAATTTTGTGATTGCTAAAGGATCTTGAATTGGGATTGTCTTTAGGCTTAATGCCTCTAGTTTTTGTAACTCTACCAATGTAATTGGCACTAAGAATGCATGTATGTTCTCGCACCATGGATTGGGTCACATAAGTTAAAAGGGTGTTAAGACCATTTTGAATAAAAATTTGGTTGATGATATTTTTGATTATTCTATTAGTAAAAATGATTTCCATGAGCATTTTGTGTTTCGTAAATAAAATAGACCGTCATTTCCTAATTGAACTAATAAATCTAAGATATTATTAGAGATCATTCATTCAAATATGTTTGGACCAATGGATTTTGACTATTTTGGAAAATATTGTTATTATGTTACTTTTATTGATGATGTCTCAAGATAAAGTTATATTTATTTTATGCATGCAAAATTTGAGGTTTTCAATGCATTTAAGGAATTTAAAGCCTTAGTTGAGAAAAAAACATATTATAAGATAATGGTGTTGGGATTTGATTATGGGGATGAATACTGTTCTAGAGAATTTGAGGATTTATGTAAGAATGGATGTATTGTTCAACAAAAAACTACTCCATACACACCCCAACAAAATGGGCTAGAAAAAAGAATGAACCGAACCTTGATGGAAAGAGCTTTGAGTGGTGCTAAGATTGATAGATTCTTTTGGGAAGAATCTATAAGCATGGCATGTTATTTGGATATGAGATCTCCTTGTTCAACTCTTGTTGATAAAAATCCTTATGAACTGTGGATAGGTAGAAATCATTTTGTTTAAGATTTAAGGGTATTTGGTGTGAGGCTTGTGTTCATGTGTCTCAAGAGAAGAATTCTAAATTGGATCCAAAAGCACAAAAATGTATCTTTATTGGTTAGAGTGAGAAAGTAAAAGGCTATAAGATTTGGAATCCACTAACTTGTACAATTGTTCTCTCTAGAGATGTGATTTTCAAGGAATTTAGAGCTTACTCAGGTGAAGAACAAAAAAGTGAGAAAGATAAGACAAAAATAGTGCACTTTGAGACAAAGATTGAGAAGAAGGAAGGTGGACATGTGGAAAACCAATTAGATGGATTTGAGGATGGAGAAGAAAATGAGGGTTCAAGATTTTAGATGAGGTGCAGGATGTGTTAGGATTGAGGCATATTGGAGCATTAAACATTAGCAATTATATGCAAATTAAATAGCCAAGAAATAACAGTGAAGAATAACATAAAGATATCAACACAAAAATTTAATGCGGTTCACCCAATATGGGCTACATCCACAAAAACTCAGCCACCCAATGATTTTTTTATCATGTGCAGAAAATATTACAATCTCGTGAAGCACACACACCGCAACTTACATCCCAACCGCTTATAAAAATATTTTTGGAAGCTTCTAGAATTAGGGTTATACAAATTCATTTTTCATTTGATGTGTTAACGGGAAAACCTTGAAATGTCAATAGGAAAAAGCCTTGACATGTTAATGGGAAAAAACCTTGATGTGTCATCTGGAAAAGGTTGACGTATCAATGATTATTTTTTTGAGATGATGCCTTGAACCCCATGATACATTACGAGTGTACAATATTTGCATGATCAGTTGCCACATTACAATAATCTCCCACTTAAAGACTGATTAGGCTCCACACCAAACAATATCCCACTTGGAGACTACTCCTGGAGGACACCACTGCACTTGTAGCTCCCACTAGATTATGGCCTGGTTGGTTTCTTATGTCCACCATTATCATTCATGAAGGCCAAAAAAAACTGATGAGGAAATCAATTTCTCCTATGTAACTTTTTTTGTGAACATATCTACAAAATTCTCACTTGTGTGAGTTTTCTCTAGATTCAACTGTCCATCCTCCAAAACTGGCCCTAGATGAAGTGGTATCTGAGCTTTATGTGGTTAGTTTTTGAATACAAAGTTGAATTCTTAGCGAGATGAATATCACTCTGGCTATCTATGTACAAAGGGATATCTTCTTTTCATTGTCCCAATTCCTCCAGAAAACATTATAACCAAATTATCTCCTTTCTATCTTCTACAGCAACAACATACTTAGCTTCAATGGTTGAAAGTGCAACAACCTTTTGCAGTCTTGAAATCCCACTACATGTGCAATAGCAGAAACATATCCTTGTAGAGAATAATTTATTCCTCCAAAATATAGTTTCTTTGAAGTAGTACCTCTCAAATATCGGAGAACCCATTTTACCACATTCCAATGTTCCACTCCCAGACTGCTCATATACCTGCTCACAAATCCCATTACATGTGCAATATCTAGCCTTGAGCATACCATTTCATACATCAGGCTACCAAATGCTGATGCATATGGTATCTTATAATTTTTTTCTTCCTCCTCTTGTGTCTTTTGACACATATCCTTGGTCAACTTAAAATGACTAGGAAAAGGTGTACTAACCGCACTTTTGCATTCTGCATGTTAAACATTTTCAACACCTTCTCTATATACTCACATTGAGACAAAAAAAAATTGTTTGTCATGTCCCATGTGATCCTCATACCAAGGATTTGTTTTTCTACACCCAAATCCTTCATAGAAAATGAATTTGCTAATTTTCTCTTAAGTTCATTAATATGCCTCATGTTAGACCCGACAACAAGCATGTCATCAACATAAATTAGATCAAGATAACGTAGTTGCCATTATCCAATTTATTAAAATAAACATAGTAATTAGAATGATATCTTTTGTAACCTTGTTCAGCCATAAAAATTTCAAATTTAAAATACCATTACCGAGGTACTTTTTTCAGGCCATACAAACTCTTCTTTAACATGCACACAAGTTCCTCCTTACCCTTGACCTCATATCCCTGTGGTTGTTGCATGTATATTTAATCTTCCAAATCCCCATGGAGAAATGTTGTTTTCACATCTAGTAGTTCAAGATGCAAGTCTTCCATAGCCACAAGACTTAGAATGGTTCTATTAGAAGTCATCTTTACAACCGGAGAAAATATTTCATCAAAATCTATACCTATTTTTGTGCAAAACCTTTTACCATGAGTTTGTCCTTATATATTTTCTTGCCTCCATCTTCTTCCTTCAATGGGTATAAACCCATTTATTTGGAAATTCTCTTTTACCTGAACCCCACAATACATTATGAGTGTACAATATTTGCATGATTAGTCGCCACATACCAACAAGATGAGCATATAGAATTAGAAGAGTACCAAGAGCCCATAACTCCTACATTGAGAAGATCCACAATACAATGAGATCTAGTTGGTAGGTATAGCCCATCTAATTACCATTGTGTATTTTATTTGTTGAGTACTGACAACGAACCTAGATCTTATAGGGAGGCTCTTTCTTTAGAAGAAAGTGAGTCTTGGATGCATGTGATATAGGAGGAGATGATGGATTTGGATAGTTGTGATACCTGGGATCTTGTTATTCTCCCCAAAGGAAGGAATTTCATTAGTTTCAAGTGGGTATTTAAAAATAAATTTGGTGTAGATTGTAGATTAGAGCGATACAAGGCCAGATTGGTGACCAAGGGCTACTCCTAGAGAGAGGGAGTTGATTTCGATGAAATTTTCTCTCCTATTGCTAAATTAACTTCTATTAAATTCCTATTATCTATTGTTGCTACTTATGATTTTGAAACAGAGAAAATGGATGTTAAAAATGCTTTCTTACATGGGGATCTTGAGGAAGAGATTTATATGCGACAACTTGATAATTTTGTTGTGAAAGGAAAAGAACACTTGGTTTGCAAGTTAAAGAGATATTTATATGGTTTGAAATAGTCACCCAGGATGTGGTACTAAAATTTTGACGCATTTACATTATATTTAGATTTTTTTAGGAGTGAGGAGGATCATTGTGTTTACACTAAGGTTATTGATGATTAGATACTAATAATTTTGTATGGTGATGAAATGTTTATGGGTAGAAATAAAGTGATGATTAGGGAGCTTAAGACTTATCTTTCTAGCATATTTGATAATATAAATTATTTGATGGCTACAAAATATATCATTGGGATGGATATCAATAGAGATTAGGTTCATAGAAAGCTTTGGTTAAGTCAGAGTAAGTATGTTGATACCATTTTGTAGAGGTTTAGTATGCATCACTGTAAACTAGTTAATGTTCCATTTTTGGTTGGTACTAAGTTGAGTTTAGGCATGTGTCTTGATTTTGATGATGATTTTGAAGAGATGTTTAACATTCCTTATGCTAGATCCGTTGTTGGTTTGATGTATGTAATTGTTTGCACTAGACTAGATATAGCACACATAATGGGAGTTTTGAGAAAGTTTATGTCTAATCTTGGTAGAGAGCATTGTAATTTCATTAACAATGTGTCTAGATATTTGTGTTGTACTTTAGATTACTATTCAATTTATCATGGTACTATTGATGTGGTTAATTCATTAGACATACATGGTTTTGTTGATGCAGATTGGGCAGGTGACTTGGATAGTCGAAGGTCCACTATTGGCTGTGTTTTTACTTTGTTTGGAGGTAAAGTGAGTTGGATGAGTAAAATATAACCGATCGTTACATTTTCCACCATTGAAACAAAGTATACGGTTGCTACACATGCCTCTAAGGAGGTAGTTTGGTCATTACATATACTTGGTAATGGCATTGGTTTTGATTGTAGGACAATGAGGATTGGATATGACAATCACAGTGCCATATGCTTAGACAAAAATTATATGTATTTTGGGGTAAGTGTACCAATCTGTGACACAAAAATGGCTCTTAAGATGCCACTTTTTAAGAAAATCAAAAAAGTTTGACGTGCACAAGAAAATGAAGATAGTTATCCTCAAAATTTGAAGATGCAACAATAACAAGAGTTGAAGTGCTCCGAGTCTAGTTTCTAAGATACCTTCTTTTTTTAAACTTAATGAAGATAAAGGATTTCAAAAAATGGGGGGAAAAATAGGTCCTATTTTTATCAAAAACAATAGCATAGTGTCTGAGGCTCCCCTCTTTCTCATTAATTTTTTTTCAGAATTTCAAAAATCCAAATAGTGAGAAATTAGCTAACACCATGTAGTTTATCCCCATTCTTTCAAATAAATTTTTTAATGAATAATATTTTATGAATTTTTGAAGTGGACAGATCCTAAAATGTTGACATTTGAGCGTATTTCCCCTTAAATATTTTGAAACCTAATCAAAAATTACTTTTTTTTATCACATGTATGGAGTCTAGTTTAGAACAATGTAATTTGTTTCAATATTCGATGAATGTGTAAAAATATATCCTAAAACTAGCACAGGTTGGTTTTTGACAAAAAAATGAAGAAAATAACAAGAGAAGTTATGGATGAAAATGTTAACATAATCAAAACATTAAAATATATATATATTTATATATCTAAGAGAGAGCATAATGCCATCACAGTTTTTTTATAAACTTATTTATATATCTAAGAGAGAGCATAATGCCATCACAGTTTTTTTATAAACTTACATTGACAGACATGCAAAAGTGATGGTTAGCATGACCAAATATGTGAAACTTTGGTACCCTCCTGAGAAAATCATGTCCATAAGCAACTCATTTGGCAAGTGCAAATTTTGTGCTCTCCAAATGGTACATCCAATTTGGAACTTGAAAAATTTGGTGAACACCAAATGGTATGTGCCATTTTGAGAATGCCAAGTTTAGCACTCACCAAATGAGTTGTGTTGAAAAAAAAAAACTTTTCTTTCTCTCTGTGTGTCTCTCCACCACTTTGATAACACTTAGAGTTTGTGGTTTATGATCGTTGATGGATATTTGGGGTTTTACCTTTCACTACATCTCTACCTCCTTCCCTCTTAACCAATATGAACCCATTCTCTCTCAAACCTCTCTAGGTCTCTCCTACACTCTCTACCTTGTCTTCCATCCTTGGGGTTTAAGGTATAGGGTTGAAGGTTTAATGTATAGGATAACTACCCCTCTCGAATCTCTTCCTCCATTTAACCCTCCCACCTCCTCTCTCTCAAGTTTCTCCCTCCCTCTATCCCTCCCACCCCCTCTCTCTCAAGTCTCTCCCTTTCTATATTCCTTCAACCCTCTGTCTCTCGGATCTCTTGCACCCTTTCTCCCTCTCTCAAGTCTCTCCCTCCCACCCTCTATCTCTTGGATCTCTCACACCCCATGTCCCTCTCTCAAGTCTCTCCCTCCCACCCTAACTAGAAAAATATCTCTCCCTAACAATTTTCTATCTCTCAGGTCTCTCCCACTCCCTCTCTCTCCCTCTCAAGTCTCTCTCTCTCTTAGGTCTCTCTCTCAGGTTTCTCCCACTCCCTCTCTCTTCCTCTCTCTTGAGTCTCTAAAAATATCCCTTCCACACCCTCTCCCTCTCTTAGGTCTCCCCCCTCACCCTAAATAGATATATCTATCTCTTTGTATCAAGTCCCTCTCTCTCTTAGGTCTCACTCATTACAACCCTACCTAGACTACTCTCTCTCACTCCAACCCCCTCTCTCATACTCCCTGTCTCTCAGGTCTCTGCCTCAAAATATCCCTCCCACCCCCCTTTCCTCTCTTAGGTGTCTCCCTCCTACCCTAACTAGATAACTTTCAATCTCCAACAATAGTCTCTATCTCTTAGGTCTCACTCCCTCTCACCCTACCTAGGAAAATATCTCTCTCAAACCCCCTCTCTCTCTCTCTCTCTCTCTCTCTCTCTCTCTTCAATTATCTATCTTTCTCTCTCCCTCCCATCTCTCTCTCAGGTATCTCTCTCTCAAGTGTATCCCACTCCCTCTCTCTTAGGTGTCTCCCTCAAAATATCCCTCCTAACCTCTCTCTCTCTCTCAAGTATCTCCCCCCACCCTAACTAGAATACTATATCTTCCTCTCAAGTCTCTCTCTCTCTCTCTCTCTCAGGTCTCACTCTCTCTCACCCTACTTAGACAACTCTCTTTCACTCCAACCAACTCTCTCACACTCCCTCCCTCTCAAGTCTCTCCCTCAAAATATCCCTCCCAACCCCTCTCCCTCTCTCAAGTCTCTCCCCAACCCTAACTAGATAAATCTCTCTCTCCCTCTCATGTCTCTCTCTCTCTTAGGTCTCACTCCCTCCCACCCTACCTAGACTACTCTCTCTCAGACTCCCTCTCTCTCGGGTCTCTCCCTCAAAATATCCCTACCACCCTCTCCATCTCTCAGTTCTCTCCTTCCCAACCTAACTAGATAATCCTCTTTCTATGATGTTGTAGTCTCTCTCTCAAGTCTCACTCCCTCGCACCCTACCTATAAAATTCTCTCACTCCAAGACCCTCTCTCACACTCGCTCTCTCTCTCTCTCTCACCCTGAATCCCACTCTCAAGTCTTTATATTTCTCTCTCCCTCTCATCTCTCTCTCTCAAGTGTATTGCATTAACTCTCTCTTAGGTATCTCTCTCAAAATATCCCTCCCAACCCATGTCCCTCTCTCAAGTATCTCTCCCCCACCCTAACTACATAGCTCTATCTCTCTCTCAGGTCTCACTCCTCCCTACCTAGACAGCTCTCTCTCACTCCAACCCCCTCTCTCTCCCTCTCAATTCTTTCTCTCTTTGTCACTTCCAATCCCTCTCTCAAGTCTTTGTATTTCTCTCTCTGAGGTCTCTCTCTTAATTCTCTCTCTCAGGTGTCTCTCTTACGTATATCCCACTCTCTCTCTCTCAAATATCTCCCTATCATCTCTCTCTCTTAGGTATCTATCTCTTAGGTCTCTCTCTCAAGTTTCTCCCACTCCCTCTCTCTTAGGTCTCTCCTTAAAACAATACCTCCCAACCCCTCTCCCTCTGTCAAGTCAATCCCCCCACCCTAACTAGATAACTCTCTCTCCCTCTCAAGTTCCTCTCTTAGGTCTCACTCCCTCCCACCCTATCTATACTAATCTCTCTCACTCCAATCCCCTCTCTTAAACTCCCTCTCTCTCAATTTTATCCCTCAAAATAATCCCTCCCACCCCCTCTCCCTCTATCAGTTCTCTGCCTCCCATCCTAACTAGATAACCCTATTTCTCCAATGTAGTAGTCTCTCTCTCTCTCCCTTAGGTGTCACTCCCTCCCACCCTACATATAAAAATATCTCTCACTCTAAGCTCCTCTCTCACACTCCCTCCATCTCTCCCTCTCAGGTCTTTCTCTCTCTCACACACACACTCCAAATCCCTATCTATTGTCTCCATTTTTCTCTCTCCCTCTCATATCTCTCTATCTTAGGTCTCTCTCTTAAGTCTCTCTCACTCCCTCTCTCTAAGGACTCTCCCTCAAAATATCCCTCCCAACCCCTCTCCCTCTCTCACGTCTCTCCCCTTGCCCTAACTAGATAAATCTCTATCTCCCTCTCAAGTCTCTCTTTCAGGTATCGCTCCCTCCCAACCCACCTAGAATAATCTCTCACTCCAACTACCTCTCACACACTCTCCCTCTCTTAGGTATATCCCTCAAAATATCCCTCCCACCACATCTACCTCCCATCCTAGCTAGATAACCCTCTTTCTTTGATATAGTAGTCTCTCTTTCTCAAGTCTCACTCCCTCCCACCCTACTTAGAAAAATATATCTCACTCCAACCACCTCTCTCACACTCCATATCTCTCTCTCTCTCTCCAACTACCTCTCTCTAGTCTTTATCTTTATCTCTCCCTCTCATCTCTCTCTGTCAAGTATCTCTCTCTGGTGTCTACCACTCCCTCTCTCTAAATTTTATCCCTCAAAAATAATCTTGCCAACCCCTATGCCTCTATTAGGTCTCTTCCCCCACCCTAACTAGATAACTCTCTCCATCCCTCTCAAGTCTCTCTCTCTCTCTCTCAGGTCTCACTCCCTCCCACTATACCTAGACTAATATCTCTCACTCCAACTCCCTCTCTCACACTCCCTCTCTCTCATATATCTGCCTCAAAATATCCCTCCCACCCCCTCTCCCCTCTAAAGTCTCTCCCTTACATCCTAACTAGATAACCCTCTTTCTCTAATGTACTAGTCTCTATCTCTCTCAGGTCTCACTCCCTCCCACCCTACCTAGACAAACCTCTATCAATCTAACCCCCTCTCTCACCCACTCTCTCTTTTTCTCTCCCTCTAAAGTCTTTCTCTTTCTCACTCACTCAAACTCCCTCTCTCAAGTATCTATCTTTCTCTCTCTTAGGTCTCTCTCTCAAAATATCCCTCCCAACCCCTCTCGTTCTCTTAGGTTCCTCTTCCCCACCCTAATTAGATAGCTTTATCTCTCCATCTCAAGTCTCTCTCTCTCTCTTAAGTATCACTCCCTTCCACCTTACCTAGAATACACTCTCTCACTCAAACCTCCTCTCTCACACTCCCTCTCTCTCTCTCACTCCCACTCCATCTCTCATGTCTTTGTATTTCTCTCTCCATCTCATCTCTCTTTGAGGTCTCTCCCAGTTATGGTTGAGGATTTAATGTATAGTTTAGAGGGTAGAGGATTGAGGGTTGATGTGTTATGATATAAGGGTTGAGGGTTGAGGTATTATGATTAAAGGGTTGTAGTTTAATGGATTAAGGTTTAAGAGAGAGTGTTGAGGGATTAGGATTGATGGTTTAATGTGTAGGGTGAAGGGTAGAGGGTTGAGGGTTTAGGGTTTAAGGTATAGGGTCGATGGATTAGGATCAAGGTTTTTAGGTTTAGGGTTTAGGGTTTAAGGTTTGAGGGATAGTGTTGAGGGATTAGGGTTGAGGATTTAATTTTTAGGGTAGAGGGTAGAGGGTATGTGGTTTAGGGTTTATGATTTAAGGTATAGGGTTGATAGATTAGGGCCAAGGTTTGAGGATTCAAGGATTAAGGTTGAGAAACTAGGGTTGAGGTTTTAATTGATAGGGTAGATGGTTGAGGGTTTAGGTATTAGGGTTTTAGGGTTGAGAGTTTAAGTTTTGAGGGTTGGAGGTTGATAGTTTAAGGGTTGAGGTACTAGGGTTGAAGGGTGGAGGGCTTAAGGTTTGATATTTCAGGGAGTAGGGTTGAAGGTTTAAGGTATAGGGTAGAGGGTAGAGGGTAGAAGGTTGAGGTATTATGATTTAAGGGTTGAGGGTTTATGGTTTGAGGATTGAGGGATTAAGGTTGAACAATTAGGGATGAGGGTTTAAGGTTTGATGTTAGAGGGATTAGGGTTTAAGTTAGTCGATTGAGTTTTGATCACATATCTCTAAAGATCCAAATTGGATCCCACTATTACATTTGGCATCCCCTAGATGCTTAACCCACTCTTCAAAGGCTATAACCAATGATATTTTATCACAAATCATGACATATTATCTATTTTTAATTGTAATCCTTCTTTATTCAAGTATTCAAAGTATCATAATTGATATTTGTAATTGTAATCCTTCTAAATATTGAAGTCCTAACAATGTATCACCTTTACTTATACCCAAGTGTAATTAAGTGGTGTGTTCTTATTTTTTATTTTTCTAAATATTGAAGTCCTAACAATGTATCACATTTTGCATCAAATTTCGCGCTCGCCAAATTTGGCGAGCACCAAATGTTGTGTCAGTGCAGGATCATGGGGTCCAAACTAGGCCCTTAATTGGCAATGAAAATTTAGAAACATAGAGTTAGGCAACTTGACATAGAAATTTGAATAGGTTATTAACATAATTTAAAAAATATGTAATAACAAAATTTGTAGAAAATTGAATGTATTTTCTAAGATACTAGTTCTCTTTTGGAAAAAAAGTAAATATATTTGGTGAAATTTTCAAATTTTAATGCACAAGTACTAAAATTTTCAAGAAAAAAATATAAAGTAGGTATATGTATAACCAAACTAAGTACAAGAAAAAACTAATATAATTTTTGAAAAAATCAATATAACTAGAGGATACATTCTTGGATGTGCCACATTTTTTAATAATTTTTTTGCAAATAAATAATTAGTTAGGAATTTTTTATTAGAATTTTTAAAAAATATTAAAAATGGTTTGTCTGACCACCATAACTTGGTCAAAAAATTATGAAAAAAAATTATTTATTTATTTTTATTCTATAGTATGGGAAGCATAGAATGTGTTGCATCTTTCGAATTCAAAAAATGTGAAATCGTTTAAGAATTATAGATTTTTTCAATCAACCTATCAATCATGACTTTAGTTAGAATGCATGTAGAAAATCAATAATAATTATCTATTTAATTATAAATAAGTCATAGCTTATATTGGTGGAAAGCTAACAATTTTATCTAGAAACCCATTTTATTTCATAGAGTTCAAATTAAAAAAAAATATCGTCAACCACTTTTGGGTCATATTGCCACTTTTTGGACCCTAATGATCTTGCACTCACACTATTCCTTTTCCAAAAATGGTAAAAAATGGAGTTGACCCCCTGATTCAAGCCCACAATTCTCTACATTTTTTTGGTTCTACTCTTTATCTATCTTAGGAATTCCTTTTTATGTCGTTGACTTATTGTTGTACCAAAGTATGCTTGATCCATCACCTTTTTAGTACCAATTTGCATGCTAAACAATGTAGAAGAAGACAATTTGAAGTTTCTACATCATTTTTCATTATCTTAGGTAATATATTCATTTTGGTACAATTGAAATGTTTATATTGAGTTTTTTTGTTTATTTTTGACAATAAAAACCATTCATTTCATGATTTTATTAATCATAATAGTTTTCACATATAATTCAACATTGAATTAGATGGAAGTTGCATAAAATACTTTAATTTTGAGAATTTTAATGAAAAAATGAAAACATGACATAATTTAGATGAATTCATGTAAACTTATATAGAGGATATCAACTTAACATAAACTTGCTTATGATTTCCATTTGCATTGCTTATAGTTGTGAACCCCAATCATAGACTTGCACAAACATGACAAACAAACACACAATTAGTTTCAAATGAAAGTTATAACTAAGATTCCCCATGAAATTCATTACCAATATTCAAAATAGGAAAGGAAACGAAGAAATAAACCAAGAAAGCAATGAAATCCTATTCTAAAAGGCAAAATCTTAATCCCATGGGGGATTTGGTGTCAATAATGTGTAGAAACTGGCCCTTTCCCAACTCCTTTGTAAGCTTGATGATGATTTGATCCACTTTGGTTGAATTCCTGCATAACCTAGCTAAGAACTTGATAAAAATAGATGAAAATGGGTATGCTTGAAGATGAAATTGAGTATAGTGAGTTTTATCAAATTGTGGACGAAATGAAGTATAGTAGAATTTCTTGGATTTGTGGATGAAGAATGAGAGGAAGATTCTCTCATTTATAGATTTCCAAATTGGAAAAGAGAGTGAAATTGAGCAATGTGAGATCATTCAACATCTAATGGCCAAGTGCCACTTGTCAAGATGTGAATGGATGAAGGTTGTGCACATTTTGATGAAAGTACCAATAAATGATATTAGGTGGAATTTGAAATTGAGGAAATGACATGTGAGGGAAAAAAGAATGAAGTAAATGCCACTTGGCTTAATGCACAAGGACATGTAAGAGGAGTGAATGCTTTGTTGGAAGGACAAATCCACTTGGATTTGAATTCAAATTTGAAGAAATATTCCTCCCTTAATCCATGTTGAGATAAAATAGACAATTTAATAAATCAAAGTAATTGATTTATTATGCAAGTTGAATTCTCTAGAGAATGTGACATATTTTAGGATTAAATTAATCAAAGATTAATTAATTTAATGAGGAAATAGGGGATGTGACAATTTAGACTTAAATTTATGAGTTGATTTAAATCAAATTGAGAGGAAGGGTTTAATTAAATAAATGTTTTGATTTATTTTACTAAAGGGGGTAATGTTAGATTAAATCAAATAAGGTTTTAATTTATTCAATTTAATAAGAGGACTTTAGAGATTTAATTTAAATAAAATGAATTATTTAAATGAATAGAGATAGAGGATTAATTAGATTAACTTGATTAATTTAATCAAAAGAGGGGAGAATGACTTATTTAAATAAATAATGATTTATCTTATGAGTTGATTTAAATCAAATTGAGAGAAAGGGTTTAATTGAATAAATGTTTTTATTTATTTAACTAAATGGGGTAATGTTAGATTAAATCAAATAAGGTTTTAATTTATTCAATTTAATCAAAGGACTTTAGAGATTTAATTTAAATAAAATGAATTATTTAAATGAACAAAGATAGAAGATTAATTAGATTAACTTGATTAATTTAATCAAAAGAGGGGAGAATGAATTAATTAAATAAATAATGATCTATGTAATTAAGAGATGAAAAGTGATGATAAGCTGAGAGTATCATTTAGGATGAAATGGTGTTAGTAATCAGGATCAATTGTGTCGGTCAATTTTCCATTTCTACATTTGGCCCCTCTTTGAGGCAATGCACTTGTTGGATTGGCTCAAAGAAATAAACTGTTGTGATCAAAAGTTGAAAAAAATTCTAATTTTTTTGATGCCCCATTGTTTCCCCAATGGAAGGATTATTCTGATATGTTGCCCCCTTGAGAGATTAGACGAAAATTTTGATTTTGGGATGATCTCGTGAAAAAAGAGAACAAGGTGCCCGACAGGTTCAAAAATGCCTCATCATGCCAAAAAATGCGTTAAAATACCAAAAAAGATGCAACATGGCCATCAGTTGGGAAAAAATAGGATCAGGGAACCAAAACCCTGGTTGGATGATCAAATTAGGTCAAAAAACCCTAATTTGCAGGCTTAAATAGACCTTGAGGGGTCACTTTCAATTCATTTGCACACTTAACCTTTAGAGATTCTTGTATTTTGAGCTCCAAGTCCTAATTGAGATGGAACAAAAACAACTCCCCAGGCATGTGTCGGGGAGGGTACAAGTGCACCCGCGGCTAGCCGGCTCAGGACCCATGGTATGTACCACTATCTTGACTTGTAATTTTCTCATTTTATGTGCATTTAATAGGGTTCGAGTCAAATTTAGGTCAAGCGGTGCTATATAGCACAACTGCAAATGCTCAATCGACACTGTGGCACAGTTTGGAATTAGGGATTTGAGCACAAAGTCGGCCACACTTGCAAATCAGACCGTGTGATGCACTTAGGAATTTAGGATTTATCAAACCTTGTTGTGGCGACACAATTTAGAACTTTAGAAACTATGCCACATTCGCAAAAAACGTTGCATTTGTTGTTTCAAATGTGAAAATTTGATGCGGGAGGAACTTTTTTTTACGAGAGTTGACTCGATGGTTTCCCTTGTGTAGGAGGACCTTGATATACTTCACTCGAGGGAGCATCGATGACCGGTGTTGCAGAGATAACAAGGTATCCACATATTCGTTTAGGAGAAACTTGGTATTCTTGGCCTCTAGTTCGTTGCGTATGTTCCCCCTATTCGGACCCACTTGGTTATGATGATAGCTTTGGCCGAGCGGTGGCATAGTGAGACCTCTTCTTTCCATCTTCCTATTGGCGAGGCCACCATCACTCTTGAGGATGTCCGACGCATCCTACAATTGCCTATCCATGGAGCTAGAGCTATTTATGATCCAGATGTCAGTAGGGATGCTTGCATTTCTTTGATGCATCTTGATGAGATCCATTTTTTTGATGGACAGAATGACTTGGAGAGATACTCAGGTGTAGTTCCCACCTACAGGTTGATTATTGTTATAGAGAGTGCTTTGCTTGGGGGGAAATGATGTTGGCTTCCTTATACAAGGATTTGCATGATTTTGTGTATGTTGATAGAAGAGCTCTTGGGGATGGAGTTACTTTGTTGCATATCTTAGCATGGGAGCGGATTCCAGTATTTCGTTCGATTGTCATACCGATTATTTTGGATATTGGTGATCCTATCATTTGGTCATATGGGGGAGCCTAGATTTAGTTTACTCACACAGGTACTAGAGGCATCACCCATTGGCGATGAGTTATTGATGAGATGCGAGAGTTTTTTTGGAGGCCCTGGATGGATATAGGCCCATTGTATGATGATATCAATCAACTATTATTTGCTCGGCAAGATAGATGGATTGAAGGCCGAGATCACACCATGATAGAGCGATATCTTCTAGATAGGCTAGCTCGACAGTTCAGTGAGATGCAGGATAGGCCAGATGATCAGTATGTGGTGATCTTCACCCATAGTACGATAGAGACAACATGGGGTCAATTGATTCTAGCACCAAAGGTAGTAGCCTCGTTTAGGTAGTTAGTGGCCAGGCCATGGCCATATGATTAGGGGTTGGCAGATGCAGGGGTTACCTAGGCTTATAGATCTTGGTTTAGGCCTCTTCTTTAATTGAAATTTCTAGGCACAATTCTTTCGTGACGAAGTCCGAGAGGCAGGTCTTCTAGCAGAGGCAGGGGAAATGGAGGTAGAGGTGATGGTCACTGAGATGGTGATGAGGACAGGGGAGGAGGTGGCCCTCCTTCACATTAGATACCACTATGGGACCAGGCACCCCCATGGGCACTGACACCACCATGAGTAGAGATTCATGAGATTCCTATATAGGATGATCAGCCCAGAGATGGGGATAGAGTAGTCCCAGATCAACAACTACTAGGGAAAACTGATCATAGAGATGTATTGATCCAGTAGTTGCAGGGGCGGATATAGATTTTGACAGCTAAGAGAGATTAGGCTTGGCAACATATTTTGGTAGTTACTACAGAGAGGAACCAGGATCGGTGTGAGAGGGATCATGAGATTGGTTGGTGGAGGTAGATGGAGAGTACAACCTCATCTGCTCAAGTTCGGTCAATATCCTTGAGGGCATATTGAGAGGTGGTTAGAGAGGCTGCGTAATATCGACAACATTACATACAAGAATTTCCACTAGCTGGTCGGGTGCCAAAATTTTCATAGCAAATGTGGATGAGGCCTCCCGAGGACTGTGGTGAGAGGCAGGAAGGAGAGGGTGGAAACCAATAGGGTTAGCCCTTCGATCACAGACAATTTTTCATTTTTGATCCATGGGCCCTGATTATTGCCCCTATTGTATCATGTACTTTGATGTATACACTTGATCTGATTTTGTACCATGATAGTTGTACATTTCTGATGATATATATGAGATGATTCTATTTAAGATGTATGATTGCATTTTAATTTCCTATGTGCAATGAGATGATATGAAACACTTTTAATTTATGCTCATGCAATATGATGTATGTGTATGATTATGGATGCATTTCTTTTTGTACTTTTCTATGCACTTTGATGACAAACGTATGGATGCAATGTATGTTAATGCTTATGTGTTGATGTGCAAATGATTAATGATGCAAATTATATGCAACTGATTATGTAATGATAATGGATGCTAATGATTTCTATTATGCCCTTAATGATGCATGTAATGTATGATATGAAATGAATGTAATTCAATGATTCCTTGAGATACTTAGAATAAAAAATCTATAATATTCCTCGCAACTTAAGATGATGATAATGCGAGATGATATGATGTGGTATGATCTATATGATATGATATGAACTTATGTTGATGATTTTATGGATGCAAGGTAGATGCATTAGCGATGTTTTGATTAACTGTCATGGTACCATGATAGTATGGAAAGAAGAAAGAAGATAGGAGTCAGGATTTTCAAAGGGAGAATTACTTTATGTTTGATAACACACCTAGGTATGATGCATCAAGGTATAAAAAACTGGGATGCCATTGTACCTAGTGTGATGAAATTTGACTCATCAATTAGATAGGAGTATTCCTGTTCAAACTTAGCATGCAGAACCTTATTCAAGATGTAGTTAAAACATTCTAAAAATCTTAGACCAAAAAATAGAAAATAAATCCTTCCTATGTGGTCAACGAGACACCTAAAATATCTTCCCTACAAACCAAATAAGGTATGCATGAAATAAGTTATTTTATAAGAGCATCCAACAAGAACAGTAGATAAAAAAGATAATGATTATTGCCCCATTCCTTTCTCTCTAAACCTATTTTGTTTAGGCATCATCGAGAGGTCCTTAGAATGAGTGCAAAATAAGATAAGTCAAAAAGACCAGATAAATTAAACAAACAAGCTAATGTTCTTTGTACTGCTAGCCAATCTACTAAACTAAGGTGATACCTAATGCTGATGTCTAGTGTAGGAAGGATGCATCCTAGGAAATGTTGTGATCAAGGTTTTAATGAGATTGATTCGATGATAACCTATTGATACTTCGAGTTGATCAACTTGCTTGCTTACAGATCTAGACTTGAGACTTTGACGATTAGGGTGTTCACTTTTGAACCTGCTAGAATTTCTCCTAACTGACTCACCAAAGGATGAAGGTGATGATTGATTTATCATGAGTCATTATTTACTTTGGGTGAGAGCGAGATGAGATGGATGCACCATTTTTAATTTTTCAAATGTTTTGAGGTTGTTTTGATTTTTGGATTTTTCAATGTTTTTGGATCTTTTTTCGAGACTAATGACCAAGAGACTGACTTAAAGACCTATCCTTGGGGTCTCAGGAGTTGGTCAACAGATTAGCCTTGCCTACATTATACGTCCAGAGACCACGTAGTTCAAATGATGATAGACTCAACTCAATGATGAGAGAAAGAGGCAAACAAATTGCCAAATTGCGACGAACGCTTAAAGGAATGACCTAGGGTGTCTTGGGGGATGATCAAAGATCAACCTTGCCTATGTTCAAGCTCAGAGAAAATGTAGTTCAAACGATGACTCTAATTTAGTGTTATTTTTATAGATTTTTGACATGTTTTAGATTTTGAATGATTTGGATGTTTTTTGGATTTTTGTTTTTTTGATTTTTTTTAAATTTTTGATGGATTTAAGGAAGATCACAAGAATATACAAGAAGTAATAGACTACTTTAATCTAGGCAAGAAAAACTGACCTTGGGAATATGCCAAGTAGTACTATGGTGGAACATGATATGAGCACAAGATCAAGCTATCATACAAACATGAACGTATGATGGAAGGATAGATGGAATGTAATGGATAAGTGAGTGCACAGAATAAGCCATGAAGATCCTGGTGGATGGAGAGTGCTTTATTTACACTTGGCACTTGTTTGCCAAGTTTTCACCAAGGTACTTGTCCAAAGCACCACCGAAGTGGTTTTCAATAGAGGACAACTTTTTTCTTTACTGTTTTCAATCCTTTTCTTGATTTTTTTTTTTGGATTATTGTATTTTTTTATTTTTTTGTTGCCACCAAGACGCTTGTTTTCCAGGTTTTCATTTGGGTGACCATTTTTTTAGGATATTTTTTATTTTTTAGTATTTTTGGTTTTATACCATGAAATATTTTTAGGCATAAAACTTTTTGAGATGGGAGCTATTCAAGGACTCCTGCAGAAGCTCACCTTCTGGTGTTAATAAATGGTAGGCTCCTGATTTATAGCTTGCCATGATGAAAGGTCCCAACTAGTTAAGCTCAAATTTTTCTTTCCTTTCTAGATTTGGCGCATTTTTCTAATTTTCTTTTAGCACAAGTTCATTGACTTGGAAGGTTCTCCTTCTAATCTTCTTCTTGTAGCTGTGCTTTAGGTGATTCAGATAGACCTGTAGATGGTTGAGGGAATCCATGCATCGTTCATCTAATAACTCCAACTCATTTAACCTTGAAACTGATATTCCTCATCTATAATGAGGTTTTGCAGTGATATCCTTAATGATGGTAGCTCGATCTTGATTGAGAGGATGGCTTCTGATCCATATGCCAGGGAGAATGGGGTGTCACATGTTGGCATGCAAATGCTGGTGTGGTAGGCCCATAAGGTGGGATTTAGCTGTAGATGCCAGTCATGACCAAAGTCATTGACTTTTTTCTTAAGGATTTTCAAAATAGTTTTATTAGTGGATTTTTCTTGGCCATTCCCTTGCGGGTAATACAGAGTGGAAAAACAATGTTGGATATTGAATTTGTGGAAAAGGTCATGCACATCATGATTCTTGAAAGGTGTCCCATTATCAAAGATAATAGCTTGGGGGACACCATATCGACAAATGAGATAGTTCCGGATGAACTTTGATATCTTCTTTCAAGTTATGTAGGTTATTGGGATGGCTTCGACCCACTTTGTAAAGTACTCCATGGTGGTGATTATGAATTTGTGACCATTGGATGAGTTGGGGGTGATTTTTCCGATGAGATCGAGCCCCCACTATGAAAAGGGCCAAGGTATAACAATAGGATGAAGCTCTTGAGTTGGTGCATGAATAAGGTCTCCATATTGTTGGCACTATAAACACTTCTTGAAAAAGTCATGTGCCTCTCTTTCCATTCTTGGCCAGTAGTATCTGGTTCTCAACAACTTCCTAGCCAAGGTCATACCACTCAAGTGTGAACCACAAATGCCATTGTGGACCTTAGTCAAATAATTCGGGGCTTCCTCAAGATTTAAGTAACACAAAAGGGTTCCTTCAATGTTCCTACGATAGAGGGTTTCTCCTAGGATGACAAAACATAAGGATCTTTTGACAAAGGCTCTTTTAAGGTTAGGGGTTATGTCAGTTGGGAGGACTCATATTCTCAAGTATTTATAGATGTCGTGATACTAGTGATCATCGAGACCAATGATTTTGCACACGAATTCAGACTTTGGTACCTCGAATTCTGGTACAAGAAGCTGCTCTACTAGAAACTCTTGTTTTGGAACATTATTTGGGATTTCCAAGAGCGATCCAATTGTGGCCATAGCATCTGCTGCTCTGTTGTTTTCTCTAGGTAGTTGTTCAAAGGTGACTTCAATAAAGAATTCTTTGAGGCTCTCCACTA
The DNA here is from genome assembly GCA_007115665.2 of Sequoiadendron giganteum. Taxonomy (NCBI): domain Eukaryota; kingdom Viridiplantae; phylum Streptophyta; class Pinopsida; order Cupressales; family Cupressaceae; genus Sequoiadendron; species Sequoiadendron giganteum. The sequence continues at coordinate 66,227,887 of CM021101.1, read as the reverse complement.
ATTTCTTGTATGGATTTAGCTTGGCGTCATTTGTTTGGTACTCACCATTGACTTGATTAATGATGAGATGTGAATCTCCATAGGCTTTGAGAGCTATATTATTCCATTGTATTGTGATCCTTAGGCTTGTGCCTAGAGCCTTATACTCTACTATGTTGTTTGTGCATGGAAAAGATAGTTTATAGGATTTGGGTATGCAATCTCCCTAGGGAGTGATGAAGAATATTTCGGCACCTGACCCATTTTTTATGTGTGACCCATCGAAATACATCTTCCAATGATTTTCTATACTTACGTTGAGAATTGAATTGTCTAGAAATTTTGAGATAAGTGGGTTGTCAGCATAAATTGGAGCTTTTTGCCGTTGGTCTATAACCGCTTGTCCTTTGATGGTGTTGCACTCCACATATTTAATTTCATGTTCCATCAATATCATTACCCACTTGGTTGTCCATACTATGAGAGTAGCCTTAGAGAGAAGATACTTTAGTGGATCTATCTTTGCAATCAGCTTTCTCTAATGAGCCAACATGTAGTGTCTGAACTTTTGGGCTGCAAACACAACAGCTAGACAAGATTTTTCTACTGGTGTGTAGTTGAGCTCATTCCCTACCATTTTTCTTTTGATGTAATATATTTCTCTTTCTCTTCCATTTTCATCCTACTGAGCTAGGAGTGCGCCAAGAACTGTTGTTGTGGCTAATATGTAAAGAATCAATGGTTTTCCTAGAATTGGTGGCATCAACACTGGTGGTGTAAGTAGATATTCTTTGATTTTACTAAACGCTTGGTCACACTTTTCATCCCACTTGTATGTTACTCCCTTGTGAAGTAGATGTGAATATGGAATCTATTTATCTGCTAGTTGTGCTATGAATATGTGAATGGATTGGAGCCTTGCTTGTAGGCCTCTGAGTTGTTTTAGTGTCTTGCATGCATCCATTTTGAGGATCACCTTGAATTTGGTAGGATCCACTTCTATTGCTCTCATTGATACTATATATCCTAGGAATTTTCTTGATTGCACCCCAAAGATGCATTTCTTGGGATTAAGTCTAACCTTGTATTTTTCTAGTCTATCAAAGATGGCACTTAGAGATGCTATGTGATCTTGTATTTTCCTTGACTTGGCCAATATATCATCCACATAATATTCCAAGGTTTTTTTAATCATGTCATGAAAAATTAGTGTCATGGCCCTTTGATATGTCGCTCCCACATTCTTTAGCCCAAATGGCATCATGTTCTAGCTGTAGGTGCCCCATGGACACATAAATGTTTTCTTATGTTGGTCTTACTTTGCTATCATAATCTGGTTGTACCTTGAGAAGCCATCCATTAGTTGTAGCATCTCGTGTTCGGCCGTCATGTCCATTATCATATCAATGTTGGGTAGTGGAAAGTCATCCTTAGAACATGCTTTGTTTAGGTCTCTAAAATCAGTGCAGATGTGGATGCCCCAATTCGGCTTTGAAATAGGTACTAGGTTGGACAACCATTCTAGATAATCAATTGGGTGTATAAAGGTGACATCCAAGAGCTTCTATAATTCCATGTTGACTAGAAGGGCTATCGGAGGGTGCACCTTTCTCAACTTCTACCTTATGGTTTCGCTCCTAGGTAGACAACTAAATGGTGAACCAAGACTTATGGATCAAGACCCAACATGTCAGCATAGGTCCATGAAAATTTCACCTTTCTTTCCCACAAGAATTCTACTAGGAGCTCTTGTTATTCCTGTGAGAAGTGACTTAGCGTAGAAGGTGATATGTGGCGTTGCTTGTGTTCCTAGATTGACAGGATTGCACTGTTCTACTATGACTGCTGACTTTTCCTGATGAAATGTAGTAAGGGGGAGATTGAATCCTTCATCCTCTAACACCTCAGAGAGGTTTTCACCATTGGACATGTCCTTTCTTTTTACTATTCTATGGTTAGAGAGTGCCGCAGTGTCATTTTCACTCAATGACACTGAGCTTATTATCATTCTTTTTCTTTTGCGACTGAAGAGCTCAATTGTCTCCCCGTATTATGCTTGTGTGTCCAGTGTGATGTCAAATCTAACTTTGTGATCTCCGCATGGTATTGTATCCCATAATCCCAAGAATTCTGAGAGTGCCTCATCATTTTCGAATGTGTCCAGAACTGGTGGTCCTTGTTGGTCATAATCAATGAGTTGTGGGTAGACCATGTTTATCTTGTGGGGTTGGTGGTCTGACTCAAAAGATGATGTGATAATCATAAGTAAGGAGGAGTCTTCAAAAAGCGTGGTTAGTCCTGCTATGGTATCCTCATCATCACTACTACTACAAACATTAGTTATGTCGAAGGTGAAATTATCTAGGGGCAGACCTATGGATACAAGTAATTGAAGGGCAGCTACTAATAATGAGAGGGAGACCTAATTGCTCTAATAGAAGTATGTTTGCCACATACAATTATACTTAGAGGGGTACATCCAAGGCCAAGATTTCTCATTCGTATTTCTACAGTGATGGGCTACGGTCGCCCATCGTTGTTACTTTCAAGGCTTTCATTTTGTTTGTATCCCATACAAGGTAGCATTTGTAGTCCTCTGCTAGCTTCATCCATGGGTAGTGCTAGAACCTAAAAATGTCATAAAAACCCTAAGGTTTTTCCATAGTTTTCCATAAAAATCCATGAAAACCCTAAGGTTTTATGCCCATTTAAAACCATTTATTTACAACCATTTCCTATAAAAATATTTTTTCCACTCATTTGCACCTTACACCTTCATTGATCCCTTAAATTTTCATTTTCTATAACTTTACCACTTTACCGCGGCCTCCCACAAAGGGGGTTGTGGTATGTCGGTGGTGATTAGTAGGTAAGCATAAAACACTTACCATGCCACCATGTGTGGTCTAAACATAGACTGTGGTAGCGTGGTGGGTGGTCATTGACCAATCAAGTAGGCAAATAGGAGGCTTACCGCAGTACCGCAGGGGGTTCAAGTCGAGACCACGGTGATTCCTGTAACAACGGAGATAACCATGGTCGTATGGCGGTAGCATCTAAGGGAGCGGAGATAGAGTGTTTTCCGCACTATTGCACGTGGTCAATTCATTGACCGCGGTAGCGCAGTAAACCATAAGCGGTTAGCAGGCTGACAGCGGTGAGTAGGTAGCAGTTGGAAAAAGCGGTCAAATCAACGGGTGGTGAACAATGAAGCAGCTACCATGGTACCACTAGCAGTCATGCCAGTGACCATGGTAGCACAGTGGATGAGGATTGGCGGTGAGTTAATAACGGCTAACAGTTTGTAGAACGACCATTGCACTACCGCAAAAGGGTAAAGAGGAGACCGCGGTGGTGATGGTAAGGGGTGATAGTTGAAGATGGTAGTATAGGGCCGGTCAAAGTCAAGGTGGTAAAACAATAAAGATCGCATGGAAATGAAATGTGAGGAGCAATAAATGCATAAAGTTAAAAGTGAAAGGCTCCAAAGTACTAAATTTAAATCAAAGGTGAACTATGTAAAAAATATTTGATTTTCCAATAAGGAAATTAATCAAATACTTTATTTCCTATTAGAATTTCAAACTGTCGTAACCAGAAAATTGAAGGGTCACGACCCTTGAAGTGTATTGTATAAATATTTTATAAAAATCAATTGCAGGCGTGGACAAGGAGTTGGATTTATTCTGACTAGGAATGTAAACAATGAAAAATATTTCTGGAAACAGAGCAACGGAGATTAATGTTTTTAACTGGTGAAAACCTTCCTATTTTAGTGGTTGAGTTGCAATACTTTTATTCTTTTATCTGGTTTTCTCCAACTTGAGATCCTTTAGTTATTTAAATCATTATATCAAGTATAATCTTTGATTTATCAGGATGAATTCCCATTTTGTGTTATTTTCTTTGTTGGTTTCTATAAGTCAGAACTAAATCCCTTCAAGTAAGTCACTGTAATTTTAGGATTTCTTTTGGGTCGTTAAAGAAGAACTAGGACAAGAAAATATCTAGCACAATTAATGCAAGACATAAATAAATGAAGTTGTGTGCCAGTCATTAGATATCATTTTCAGAGTGCCTAACAACTAGAATTAGATCAGAGAGGGAAAACACATATCATTTTTTGTTTATGACTCCATTGTCCATGGGGATAGAAGGCACTGATCTGCCTCAACCCAGAGATAGAATTTCATATCAAACAATTTATTCAAATCCTTTCATTTGTGCAGTAGGAGTAGGATTAGTTGTAGATATTTTCATCTATCCACTACCTTTGCCATTGTGGCTAGATTGTTGCATCAGGAAATACTTTTTAAATCTGCATCATTCATTAGGTTCACCCACATTGGTCTAGCAGAACCTAAAGAGAAGAAGGTACAATTGCATCAATTGGCCTTGTATGTTGACCATAAGCATTGTGAGAGCTTGGAAACCTCTCGTGGTTCAAACCTACGTTTTTGAGACCCAACAGTTTGGCGACTCTACTGGGGAAACATTCCTAAAAATTTTAAGTCTTTCCATTTATAGAGTCAGCAAAGTTTTAAAATTTTTGTGGAGATTCCGATGGGACAAACCAAAGCAATCCATTTCATTTTCCTACTTTTGGAAAATTAGGTGGCGACTATGTTTTAGATTTGATAAGTAATGCATAGATATTGTGGAGCAAACACATTTTTTCAAGATGTCAGAAGAAGAGAGAAGACAATAGTCAATAAGAGAGTTGAAGGGATTGAGACAAGAAAGGCTGCAATTGGACCAACAGATGCTACAAGTGAACCAACAGTTGCTGCAATTGGGAGTCAAAAGTGATCCAAATACTTCACCAAACAGACCATCATACAGTAAGAGATCTTGGACACCATAAGTGCCCTATGATGCAACTGAGGAAAATTCTGGAAACAAAGGTAATGTACTCTATTCACAACAAAGTATTTTTGATGAGTATATTCAAATAGAAGAAAGAAACAAAGATCTCATGGATGCCTTTTTATATATACGGAGATATAAGGGATAAGATGTAAACTCTCTATACAATAGGATGGTAGAAATTTGTATGCAATTACCTCCCCATCATAGGCCCACAAGACCCACATTTGTTGCACAATTTTTGAGAGCATTAGAGCCTGAATCAGTTTATTGGCCAAAATCATCAAAGCAGTATGCCTTGGATGCAACACATAAATTTATTGATTCCACACTTGGGACAATGTACATGGATTTGGAAGATGATAGGGACACACCATTTGGAGAATACATTAGAAGTTCTTCAAAAGCTGAAATAGAAAATGATATCATGTTGTCTAACAATGAAGATATGGAGAGTACCTCTGGTATAACAAATTGTGAGTCAAATTGTGAAGATGAAATAATGGATATTGATCTTCAATGGGATGATTGTTGTAGCTATTATGAATATCAAGAAGAGGTTGGAGACATGGTAGAAGATATGGTAGTAGAAACATGTTCACTCAACAGTGAGCAAGTTTCAGGTTTACTGACTCTAGAATACCAGAAGTATGCACATGAAGATGGTTCCAAGAGTTTGGTCTTAGTCTATATATGCTTTGACATTGAAGATACTATGTGTAGTAATTCAAATGGTTCTATGTCCATCTCTCATAGTGATGAAATTTTTGAAGATGATCATGAATTTGTTTGTGTCTAGGAAGACGTATGTGAATTGAATGATTTATGCCTACAAGAAAATGATATTGGTTTGAATATTATTGATGATGAGTGTCCAGCATTTGTTGATTCAAGTATGTATAAGGATGATTGTATGGATAAGGAATATGTGTCAATGCCAACTGGTGATAGGAAATAACAGGAAAATAATTTTGATTTGGTTGTTTCGAAAGATTTTGATGAGATAAATTTTTTTGGTTATCATAAGGAATGTTCAGATTTTTAGGTCCTAGTGCAATTGCAAGCACATTCAACAACATATGACAGTGAGCATGCCTATGATTATTTTTTTGAATGTGGATACACTTTGTATGCTAAGGGTGATAAATTTGTTTTATATGATAATGAGAATGATGAAATGCAGAATGGTAAAATGAATATAAATCAGGTTGATTGCAATGATTTCTTGAAGGTTTTCAATGGCAGTACATGTTGCAGGGAAGGTGGAATGGATAGTTTCAAAATAAATCTGATGAGCTCTAATTAGAACAATCTTTCTAACAAAGGAAAGTGCAGGTTTTTCTTTTTGGGGTGGCTTGGGGCCAATCCTTGTGGTTTGAGCTTTTGAACCAAAGAAGGTACAGAGGATTAAGGATTGCCAATGCATGGACAATTCTTAGCAATTCCTTTTTAAAAAATTATCTTCCATGCACAATAGCTTAGGGTTTTCCTTTCTCCATTTTCTCCATCTTTCATATCATTCATCTGTTCATTCCCTCCATTTACCATGGCTTTCATTTTTCATCATTTTCTCAGTCTGCTCTCCTAGAGTAAATACTAGATTCTTTCAGTGATTGAACAACCACTCATCCCCAATAGGAGCCACTATTAGAACCTAAAAATGTCATAAAAACCCTAAGGTTTTTCCATAGTTTTCCACAAATATCCATGAAAACCCTAAGGTTTTTTTCCCATTTAAAACCATTTATTTACTACCTTTTCCTCTAAAAATATTTTTTCCACTCATTTGCACCTTACACCTTCACGACTCCCTTAAATTTTCATTTTCTATGACTTTACCGCTTTACCGTGGCCTTCCACAAAGGGGGCTGATGTATGGCCGTGGCGGTTAGTAGGTAAGAATAAAATGTTTACCGCACCACCGCACATGATCTAAACATAGACCGTGGTAGCGCGGTGGGCGGTCATTGACTGGTCATGAAGAAAAATAGGAGGCTTATCGCAGTACCACAGGGGTTTCAAGTCGAGACTGCGGTGATTGAGGTAACAACGGAGATAACTGTGGTGGTATGGTGGTAGCAGCTAAGGGAGAAGACATAAAGTGTTTATCATACTACCATGCTTCACTGCGGTAGCGCAATAAACCATAAGCGGTTAGTAGGTTGACAGCAGGGAGTAGGTAGCAGTCGGTGAAAATGGTCATATGAATGGGTGGTGAACAGTGAAGCAACTACCGTAGTACCACTGGTAGTCATGCCAGTGACTGCGGTAGCACCATGGATGAGGATTGGCGGTGAGTTAATAATGGCTAACAGTTTGTAGAAGGACCATCGAAGTATCGTGGAAGGGTAAAGAGGAGACCGCGGTGGTGGCGGTAAGGGGTGATAGTCGGAGATAGTAATATGGGGCCGGTCAAAGTCAAGGTGGTAAAACAATAAAGGCCACATGGAAATGAAATGTGAGGAGGAATAAATGCATAAAGTTAAAAATGAAAGGCTCCAAAGTATTAAATTTAAATCAAAGGTGAATTGTGTAAAAAATATTTGATTTTCCGATTAGGCAATTAATCAAATATTTTATTTCCTGTCAGAATTTCAAACAACCATAACCAAAAAATTGAAGGGTCACGACCCTTGAAGTGTATTGTATAAATATTTTAAAAAAATCAGTTGGAGGGGGGGACATGGTGTCGGTTTTTTTCTGACTGGGAATGTAAACAATGAAAAATCTTTATGGAAACAAATCAATGGAGATTAATGCTTTTAACTGGTGAAAACCTTCCCGTTTCAGTGGTTGAGTTGCAATGCTTTTTATTATTTTATCTAGTTTTCTCCAACTTAAGATCCTTTAGTTATTTAAATCATTATATCAAGTATAATCTTTGATTTATCAAGATGAATTCCCATTTTCTGTGATTTTATTTGTTGGTTTCTATAAGTCAGAATTAAATCCCTTCAAGTAAGTCACTGTAAATTTAGGATTTCTTTGGGTGGTTAAAGAAGAACTAGGACAAGAAAATTTCTAGCACCATTAATGCAAGACATAAATAAATGAAGTTGCGTGCCAGTCATTAGATTTAATTTTCAAACTGCCTAACAACTAGAATTAGATCAGAGAGGGAAAACACATATCATTTTTTGTTTATGACTCCATTGCCCATGTGGATAGAAGGCACTGATCTGCCTCAACCGAGAGATAGAATTTTATATCAAGCAATTTACTCAAATCCTTTCATTTGTGCAATAGGAGTAGGATTAGTTGTAGAGATTTTCATCTATCCACTACCTTTGCCATTGTGGGTAGATTGTTGCATGAGGAAATACTTTTTAAATTTGCACCATTCATTAGGTTCATCCACCTTGGTCTAGTAGAACCTAAAGAGAAGAAGGTACAATTGCATAAATTGGCCTTGTACGTTGACCAAAAGCATTGTGAGAGCTTGACAACCTCTCATGGTTCAAACCTGCATTTTTGAGACCCAATAGGTAGGGTGGGTGTGGGCCTTTCATCTTTGTATAGTGAACTTTAAATGTCCCTTTCATCCACATTTTCTCAATTTAGATCCCCCCAAAAATGGAATCTAGAAGGGTATACACTAAAAGTGTGGATAGGTGTTTAAACTAATTGAGGTCGTCCATGTCACCTAGGAGATTGAGGTAACTCTCCTACAAAATAAAATAAAATATCATTATGTATTCTCCACACCCATTGTCTTGGATGATGAGCTTGATGTCACATATGTCGGGGATGGAAGGTGTCTCTATCGTAGAAGTGGAGCAAAGGCTAGATGGATCCATGTAGGGAGTGGAGGGTCCTTCATTATTCCCTGGCACTTGGGGAACTTTATAGAACTTAGCCTCTAAATTTTTGCAATAAGAGAACGGCTTAGGATCACCATGTATTGTGACCTCTTCATTTTGGTATAAATTTTTGCAACATTGGTGGAATGTTGAGGCGACTACCTTCATTCCATGGATCCATGGGAATCCAAGGAGGATGTTGTAGGGAAAATCAAGGTTAAGGACCTGACATGTAGTTTCCATAGTAGCTGGCCCTACCTGGATTGGGATCCTGATAGTGCCTCGAGACACTCTTTCCTAGTCATCATATGATCTGATGGTAATTCTTGTGTTCTTGTCGATGGATTCTTTTGAGATTCCCAAGTTCTTTATAAGTTTAAGCGAAGAAATACTGAGGCCCATGCCTCCATCCACCAAGACCCTTTTGACCTTTTTCTTGTGAACCAGCACTTGAAGGTGAAGTGCATAGTTGTGAGATGGATGGGAGGGAAAATATTGATTGAAAAAGATGAGGAGATTTGGGGTGACGATGTTACCAACCACATCCTGAATCTTGTCAATTCACTTGGTCAACATATCCAAAATGATTCACACAGTTCAATGTTGTCTCCTTTAGGTGGTGCGACTCCCTTGAAGAATATTATTTCTATCTTCATAAAGTTGTGACCTTCCTTAATTACCATTTTGTGTGATTTTATTTGTTGGTGTCTATAAGTCAGAATTAAATCCCTTCAAGTAAGTCACTATAATTTTAGGATTTCTCTTGGGTGGTTAAAGAAGAACTAGGACAAGAAAATTTCTAGCACCATTAATGCAAGACAAAAATAAATGAAGTTGTGTGCCAGTCATTAGATTTCATTTTCAGAGTGCCTAACAACTAGAATTAGATCAGAGAGGGAAAACACATATCATATTTTGTTTATGAATCCATTGCCTATGTGGATAGAAGGCACTAATCTGCCTCAACCTAGAGATAGAATTTCATATGAAACAATTTATTCAAATCCTTTCATTTGTGCAATAGGAGTAGGATTAGTTGTAGATGTTTTCATCTATCCACTACCTTTGCCATTGTCGGTAGATTGTTGCATTAGGAAATAATTTTTAAATCTGCACCATTCATTAGGTTCACCCACCTTGGTCTAGTAGAACCTAAAGAGAAGAAGGTACAATTGCATCAATTGGCCTTGTACATTGACCAAAAGTGTTGTGAGAGCTTGACAACCTCTCATGGTTCAAACCTATTATTTTGAGACCCAACAGGTAGGGTGGATGTGGGCCTTTCATCTTTGTATAGTGAGCTTTAAATGTCTCTTTCATCCACATTTTCTTGACGTAGATCCCCCCAACAACGGAATCTAGAAGGGTATGCCCTAAATGTGTGGATAGGTGTTTAAACTGATTGAGGTCATCCATGTGACCTAGGAGATTGAGGTAACTCTCCTACAAAAAAATAAAAAATCTCATTTTGTAATCTCCACACCCATTGTCTTGGATCATGAGCTTTATGTCACATATGTTGGGGATGGAAGGTGTCTCTATCATATAAGTGGAGCAAAGGCTAGATGGATCCACATAGGGAGTGGAGGGGCCTTCATTGTTCCTCGGCACTTGAGGAACTTTATAGAACTTAGCCTCTAAATTTTTGCAATAAGAGAACGGCTTAGGATCACCATGTATTGTGACCTCTTCAATTTGGTATGAATTTTTGACACATTAGTGGAATGTTGAGGTGTCTACCTTCATTCCATGGATCCATGGGAATCCTAGGAGGATGTTGTAGGGAAAATCAAGGTTAAGGACCTGACATGTAGTTTCCATAGTAGCTGTCTCTACTTGGATTGGGATCCTGATAGTGCCTTGAGACACTCTTCCCTAGTCATCATATGCTCTTATGGTAATTCTTGTGTTCTTGTCGATGGATTCTTTTGAGATTCTCAAGTTCTTTATAAGTTTAAGCGAACAAATATTGAGGCCCATGCCTCCATCCACCAAGACCCTTTTGACCTTTTTCTTGTGAACCAACACTTGAAGGTGAAGAGCATAGTTGTGAGATGGATGGGTGGGAAAATATTGATCGGAAAAGATGAGGAGATTTGGGGTGATGATGTTACCAACCATATCCTAAAATTGTTTCGCATCAAGATTAGCAGAGACAATGGATGCAACTAATGCTTCATCAAGGATTATGTTTAGCTGGTCAATGACATTATAATCATAGGGAACAAATTTTGTATTTAATATGGGGGTCTTAGATGGCTATGATGCCCCTATAATAGTAACCTTGCCACCACATGTGGTGACTCCATAATCAGTGTTATCTCCTTTTAAGCTAATGACAGTGACCATTTCATCTATGCATGTGACGATGCTTTCATATACAAGGTTTTCACTGGCATACTTTTGTTTCCCATTCTTGTTTCCTTGGTTATTTCCTTGATTGTGATTGGGCATCGAATTCGTGTATATTTTGAGATCTTGATTGTTGGCGGGTTTCTGAACATTTATAATTTTGTCCTCAATGAGATCTTGGATAATGTTTTTCAATCTCATGCAATTTGCGGTTGTATTCCCTTTGATTTTATGAAAAACGCAAAGAAGATTTTCATTGTACCATGGTGGTTTTTTCATGGGTTCCACATATTGCTCCTAAGTGGAAATTTTGATAAGGTTCTCTTTAACGAGTTTCTTCATTATAGATTCGATTGGCTCCCGAAGGGCCATGAACTTCCGATTGGGAGGATAATTTTTTTGGGGAGGTGGTCCTCCTTGATTGCTCAAATTATTTATTTGATTGTTCAGAGGTGGTGGTTGTTGTGCTACCATATTGGGTTGCACATTGTTTTGGTTGTAATTCTGTGGTTGATGACGGGTTTGAATATTTTTCTTAGGAGCACTAATGACAACCTTCGCATCAACCACTCCATCGTTTGTAGCATTTTTGTTCCTTGACCATTATAATTGATGGATGGGCGGTTATCCTTTTCTCTAGGAAACGTAGATTCGCCCCCTCGCATAGTAAGGGCTCTTTCAATATTGAGCACTTTTGGGATCAATTGATCATACATTGTAATGCATTGTATTTTTAGATAGAATGCCAAGTTTTCATCAAGGTTGGCTATGATAGGGAAAAAATGTTGCTCGTCTAGCATGGTCCACTTGCTTTGGTTGGCCTTGGATCACCATCATTGTAAGAAGGAAGCAAATAGCTCTCCTTTTTCTTGTTTGAGTGCTGATAGTTCCTCCAGACTAACATTGGCACCCATGTTGAATGCATAGGTTTTTAGGAATGCACCCACCATTTCTTGGAATGTTTTGATGCCTATGGATAGATGAGAGAACCATTCCATGGCAGGAACAGTTAGACTCCAAGGAAATAGTCACCTTCGATATGTTTCATTGTATGCAACTTCCATGGAATGAAATTGAAACTCCCTGATGTGATTTTTAGGGTTTCCCATCCCATTATATTTATCGAATTTGGGGATTTCAAATCCCTTGGGGAATGGTACCATTGTAAGAATTTTATCCAAAGGATAGGGGCACAAATTTCTTGGCATTCTGGTTGCTTTTCCTAATTGAAGGTCCAACACTTTCTGCAAGAGCAGTTTGATCTATGTTGAAACATCATTTTATGGATGAAGAGGTGGGATGAATGTGTTTTGAGGAGATATTTGTGTTTGATTGACAGGTGGGGTATTGATGGGGGTTTTCTACGAGCTCTGCTATGGTTTTGAGGCCTACTAATATGCCTACATTTGTGCCAACATCGCTTGTTGTTGTCCCTATTGTCATTGTTCCAACAAAGCTTGTTGTTGGTCCTACTGTTGTTGTTCCCACAAAGCTTGTTGTTGGTCTAGTTGTTGTTGTACCAACAAATCTTATTGTTGGTCTAGCTATTGGTGTGCAAAAATATCTTGTTATTTGTCTAGCTCTTGTTGCACCAACAAAGCTTGTTGTTTAGCTTGTTGTTGTGCCTGAAAGCCTTTCATGGCTTGTTGGTGGATTTCTTGTAGTTGTGTGTGGTACTATCCTTACACCTGTTGAGCCTGTTGTTGGGCTTGAGCCTCAGCCTGCGCTTGTTGGGTTTCTTGTGCTGCTTGCATAGCTTGTGCAACTTGTGCAGCTTGTTGAGTGGCTAATTGTGCTTGCGCTTGCTAAGCAACAAAATGTGTAGCTTGTTGATTTTGTTGAAGTACCCTTTGGTGGGTGGATTTATGAATTTCTTGAATCATGGTGATGAATGAGTTTGTCATGTTGACATTTGGTGGAATCAATGGCGGATTGGAAATGGTGTTAACTGTTGTGATGATCGGAATGGTTGTGTTGGTGATTGGAATTTTAGTTGTGGATGGTGTGATCGAGATGTTTGGTCCCTGGGAAACCATGCTTTGAGAGATTTTGGGAATGGTGGATGTGTTGACTATTGGGGTAGCTTGGATGGTTGCCATTTTTTGTGATGTTGATGGAAAAATGAGAGGGTTTGATGTGATACTCTGATTGCTTTGGTTTGGTAGATTGGTGGTGGGTGGGAGAGGAAGGCCCAACCCAAAATATTATACATATTTCAAAGGTAATGGAGGGAATGGTGGTGTGTTCCCTTGGAAAAGTGATGATGAGGAAGGATCAATGACTCCCCCTGTCCCGAATAACCCACCCTCTCCTTGCAAAATCATGGGGAGAGAAGTTTGTACATTCAACAAATAGATTGGTGTTGCATGAAATGAGGATGATTCTGCATGATTATGGAAAGTAAATGGAACATACGGGTGTAATGAATTTATTGGGATCCAATTATCCGCTATGGTGTTGATATTCACTTCTTTGTTGTATACAAGGTGATTCTTTTGGATTGCGTGAAGCATGGCAATTCCCTTTTTAATAGCTGGTGAGGTTGAAGCAATTGTTGATATGACTTGGGGAATATCTTGAGTTATTTTTGGGAGTGATACTAGAGGTATGCTCACAAGAGTAATTTCCTTATTGGTACTCATGTCAACGTCAGAAGGGATTTTGGACCCTTCTTTCGTTAATGCATGTATATATAAAGAGGGATTAAGTTTCATCATGGTATTGACGATTCTATGATTCTTGAGATTCTGAACCATTTCAGTTATTTCCTCTTGCGTCATTCCCAAGTCATCATTAGTGATGTCCTCTATATGACCCTCCTCTAGAGGGTTTTTTGATGGTAGAGAGGAGTTGTTTGGAGGGTTTCTTGACTCCACTAGATTCTTCTCGGGAGCCGTTTGACTTAGGTCACTTGAAGTTGATGTTTCTTTACTGATTTCCATGTTCTTCTTGTATTGAGATCTTTTTTGAACCATAAAATAGATCATTTGATCTTGATCTTAGGCACAAAAGAGAAGAAATAGGAAAGTCTAAGGATCAAAATTAATGTTGGGGATGAGATAAATGAAAGATGGGTGATGCGGATGAATGGAAACTCTTAAATAACTTTGGGGAGATGCTAAATTCTTTAGGGCCTATATTATTGAATTTTTATTTAAGGATAGTTTGACTAGGTGCATTAAGCCAAACAAGATGATAATGAACTTGCAAACCCTAGGAAGTTGTGTTATCCTAGAGAAAACTCATTCAATAGGGTGATTTGACTAGGTATGTTAAGCCAAATGAAGTGATTTTGAACTTGTAAACCTTAGGAAGTTGTGTTATCCTAGAGGTAAATTTTCTCAAGAGGGTTGATAATTTGACTAAGTGTATTAAGTCAAACAAGGTGATGATTATTTTTCCTATAAGTTTATCATGACTGATGTTTCAAATTTATCAAGTTTTTTTTGGTGAAATGGGATTTGATTTTGATGATTGAGAGATGGATGAGAGTGAAATTTTGATCCTATAATCGACCTATACAAGACTCTTTCTTACAAGACCTCGTATTGAAGAATATGAAATACTTGTAAGTGAGAAAAGAAAACCTTTGAAAAAGAGTTGGATTCTGTTGATAATAGAACTCATAAAAACTTGGGTTGTTCTTTGAAGCATTCTTGTAGAAACTATATACCAATCTTTCTCTAACTTCAAGAATCATTTCAAGACGCTCTTCATGAGCCTTTGGAACAACCTTCTTCAACCTTAGTTTTTGGATTTTAATTTTACGGGAAATCATTTGAGAGAACACATGTGTGAGGTCCAATTATCCTTATCTTTCTTTAATGAGTTCCTTTTATCAAAAAAAAATTATTTATTATGATTTATAACTAAATGTCTATGCCCCAATTGTTTTTCATTCCAAAAGGTCCATTATGTGAAAATAAAGGTTTCAAGAGCACAGTTTCCTAGGTTGACTTTAGTGAAATCAAATTATGATTAAACCTAAGGAATTAGAAACCTCTAAGGATATAGTCCCTAGGGTAAGCAAGATCACTTAGATTCGTTGAAGGATGTTTTTTTCCTCCAAAGGGTTTGAAATTTTGAAGCCTTTTGTGAATGTTCATTTTCAAATGTTTTGAAACCCAAGCAATGTATTTTTTCATTCCAAGAACATGTACAACCCTAGGATGAAGAGACAATATTATGTTGAGTTCCCACTTGGATAGATCCAACTGCTCATATTTAGTGTGTATGATTAGATGCTTGACCACATAGGCTCCCCCTTACAGTGCACTCACTTCCCGGGTCAGACAAGCATCAATACCCATGAGTCTCCCATGGTATACTTTTCATCTCTACAACATAACCGCATGTATACATGGGGCGGCTTAAAAGGACATGACCTTTTGCAGCAAAAAAATAGTTAAGGATTTGGCCTTTGCTAAAAAAGGGTTTTAATTCAGACTTTTCATTTGTAGGAGCTGACCCATGTGGTGAGAGACCATTTCAACCCTTCTCATCAGAGCCAACCGTGTGATACTGGCTTTTGTTCTATTACCCACTTTTATATCCCGACTGGAAATATAGTTTTCCTTAGTGTGTTACTGATTGGGTCGTTCCCTTGGATGAGTAAATTTTCCCACAAGGCAAGCCCTCTAAGATAAAAAAATTCAAGAAAACATATTCGTAGTTCGATCAACCTTCATTTAGAAACAAAGGGAGAACACATGCAATAGGCCTACCCACACTCGCAAGATTTTTTGTTCAATTTTAATCCCAAAATGAATTGCAGAGGTAATTACTTTACTCAATTTAAGATCACCAAAAGGACTTTTGATTTTCAAGATAATCATGAGGCACAAGAGAAATGCATACGTCCTTTAGATGGTTGAGTAAATAATTAAAAATAAAAATAGAAGTTGTTCATTTTAAGTCCACAAAGAAAAAGTGAGTTATTTTTATAACACCAAATCAAATGTGGGATTTTCCTTGTTTAATTATTAAATTTGAAAACCAACTCTAGTAAGTTTGTCCTAAAATTCTTTTTAAGCCTTTTGTTTGCAAACTTTGAAAGAAAACTTGTATTGTTATTTTTATGGCCCAAAAATAAATTTAGTGTTCCATAAATCATGAAAGATAACAAATTTCTTAATAAAGATTGAGAACTCTATAAGAGTGTCAATCAACACTAAAGTGTTGAAAAATACTTGGTATAAGATGAAAACAATGGCATAATGTAACATTCCACTTTGCTTTCCTTCTTGCCCTAACCTACAAAATGATTAAAACTAGGATATACAGAGACAACAAATAAGTTAATAGGTAAAAAAGCTAAAAACAAAAAGGCACATGTCAAACAAAAAAAATAAAAAATGAACTTTTCATTGTCACCCAGCGGCGTAGTTAGCAAATGCGACGGAGTTTAGAAACTCCAGCGACACAATATAGCGCCACCTATGACTGAGAGCAACACTCTATAGAAGGACAAAGAGCACAAAGGCAGTGCTATTTTAGCCGAGCGAAGCAGTTTGGAGTTTAGAAACCTACGATGCAGTTTGTAAATTTGAAATTTGTGGGTGAGAAGACTCCGACAGTGGAGTTTGGAATTTTCAGCGGTGCATTATAATGCCACCTACCTCATAACGGTGCAATATGATGTCATGGGATTGTGACTGATGCAATTTCTTGTAGGCACCAAAAAATGTTAAAAAACAATAGATTTTTAGAAAAACGTGATGAATTTCTCCAAATCAGCCCTCCATCTAGCGTGAAAATGTGAACCCCAATCGTAGACCAACACAAACATGAAAAAAAAACACACAATTAGTTTCATATACAAGTTAGAACTAAGATTCCCCATGAAATTCATTAGCAATATTCAAAATAGGAAAGGAAATCAAGAAATAAATCAAGAAAGCAATGAAATCCTATTCTAAAATGAAAACTCTTAATCCTATGGGTGACTTGGTGCCAATTATGTGTAGAAATTGGCCCTTTCCCAACTCCCTTGTAAGCTTGATGATGATTTGATCCACTTTGGTTGAACTCCTGCATAACATAGCTAAGAACTTGATAAAAATAGATGAAAATGGATATGCTTGAAGATGAAATTGAGTATAATGAGTTTATTCAAATTGTGGATGAAATGAAGTATTGTATACTTGCTTGGATTTGTAGATGAAGAATGATAGAAATATTCTCTCATTTATAGATTTCCAAATTGGAAAAGAGAGTGGAAGTGAGCAATGTGGGATGATTCAACATCCAATGGCCAAGTGCCACTTGTCAAGATGTGAATGGATGAAGGTTGTGCACATTTTGATGAAAGTACCAATAAATGATATTAGGTGGAATTTGAAATTGAGGAAATGACATGTGAGGGAAAAAATAATTAAGAAAATACCACTTGGCTCAATGCAGAAGGACATGTAAGAGGAGTGAATTCTTTGTTGGAAGGACAAATCCACTTGGATTTGAATTCAAATTTGAAGAAGTATTCCTCCCTTATTCCATGTTGAGAGAATATAGAGAATTTAATAAATCAAAGTAATTGATTTATTGTGCAAGTTGCATTCTCTAGAGAATGTGACATATTTTAGGATTAAATTAATGAAATATTAATTAATTTAATGAGGAAATAGGAGATGTGACAATTTAGACTTAAATTTATGAGTTGATTTAAATCAAATTGAGAGGAAGGGTTTAATTAAATAAATGTTTTGGTTTATTTAACTAAAGGGGGTAATGTTAGATTAAATCAAATAAGGTTTTAATTTGTTCAATTTATAAGAGGACTTTAGAGATTTAATTTAAATAAAATGAATTATTTAAATGAGTAGAGATAGAAGATTAACTACATTAAATTAAATAATTTAATCAAAAGAGGGGAGAATGAATTAATTTAATAAATAATGATTTATCTAAATAAGAGATGAAAATTTATGATAAGCTAAGAGTATGATTTAGGACGAAATGATATTAGTAATCAGGATCAAGTGTGTCGGTCAATTTTCCATTTCTACAATAGTAGTCCATTTTCATCATGGCTAGTGAAATTCCCTCTTTTCATTTTAGCTAGAAGTTTATATTGAGTTTTTTTATTTTGTTTTGATAATATAGACCATTAATTTCATGATTTTATTAATATTCATTTTTATATATAGAATTCAACATTGAATTAGATGGAAGTTACATATTAAAGTTTAATTTTTAGGAGTTTGAAGAAAAAAATTGAAAAACATGACATAATAGATGAATTCATGTAAACGTATATAGAGGATTTGAAAAAATACCTCAAACCAATGTGGTCTCATGGAATGAAATGAAAATAAAATTCAATTGGCAGTTGGTCCTAGTTATTAGTTATGAAATGTGAAGTAATTGCATATGAGTTACACTTAGATTGAATTTCAAAACATTAGAATCTAATTGAAATTTTGTCATCTATAAACTTCTAGTTACATTAGTTATGAAATGTAAAGTAATGATTTGAGTTTTAAAGATGTGCAATACAATGCAATTATCATCATTTGAAATAGTTTGAAGTCACTATCCTTTATGCCTTCTTATGTTTTCACAACTAAAACCAAAGAATATTTTCCTTATAATCATGATTGTAAAATTTTTAAACTCCAAACTCTACCCTACTACAACCATATTGACTTTGACTCCATAGATATTAATTTCATGATATGATTGTGGCATTTTTGCATATTGATATGAAGACTATGACTCCATAGACATGACTTTCATGATATGAATGTGCCTCATTTGTTCACCTATTCCTTCATTGCTATTCACATAGGACCACCCTCATTTGAAGTCTTTTCCTTGAACATTGAATGTCTCCTACTTTATTTCTCAATCAATAACTTTCAAATAATTTAAAGATGAAACAAACACATTACAGGCTACTACATATAATTTTTCCAATCAGCTACATGTAGATTACCTTATCTTTCCCTCTTTAATCTATTGTGACACTTTATGAAACCGTTCTTGAAGCTGCTCTTAAACCATTTTTAAGTTTCAAGCCTATCTTTGTTAAATGTTGATTGCTTGTCCATAAGAATTTGACTTCTATGAATTCCAACTTTCATTTATTTGGCACCGTGATCCCTTTTTGATTTCGAAAACACATCACATCATGCCATTTATGGTGCAAAGAACCTTGTTGCTCTTTATTGATAAAAGCTTTCACTATTCATTGTATGGAATGGCATTCCTTTCATATATGAAGACTTTAATTTACAATTTAATCCATTGTTACAAACTCTTGCATAATTTCTACCTTGAGCTCTACCTTTTGTGTGACTCTTAATCTTGCAAGATACACACTATCAATACCTTCATTTGACTATGATTATTCATCTACCCTTTATCATGATGTGAATGTCACTATATTCAATTCTTCATTGTTTGATTATGTAACATTGGAACTGTGAACCCCAATCCTATACCTGCACAAATACAAGAAGAAAACACATTAGTAAGCCTATATGCAAGATAAAACAAGGATTCCACATGAAATCCATTTACAATGCTCAATAATAGGAAAAATGAAGAAAAAACATAAAAGATAAGTGAAATCCTAACTAAGCATGCAAACTCTTGATCCCATGGGGGAATTGGTGTCAATTGGTATGTCGAAATTGGACCTTTCCCAAATCCTTTGTTGCAATGTTGATTATTTGATGAGTGATCCACCTTAATGAAGATTCAATCAAGCTCCATGATGAAAAATTTGCGTAACCTAGCTAAGAATTTGATGAAATGGATGAAACTAGATATGCTTGAGGATGAAGTTGAGTATAGTAAGTTTACTAAAATTGTGGATGATAAAATGAGAGGAAGAGTCTCTCATTTATAGATTTCCAAATTGGAAGAAAGAGTGAAATTGAGAAATGTGGGATAATTCAACACCCAATGGCCAAGTGTCACTTGTCAAGATGTGAATGGTTGAATGTTGTGCACATTTTGGTCAATGTGCATGATAAATGCTATGAGATTCAAATTTGAAATTCGAAAGTGACATGTTGGAGGGAGAGAAGAATGGAGTTAAGGTCACTTGGCTCAAGGAAAAGGACATGTAAGAGGCATTAAATGTCTTGTTGGAAGTACCCATCCCCTTTGGAGGGATTTTTTAATTGGAAGAATATTCCACAAAAGATGCCCTTTTGAATGGAAATTGATGATTTAATAAATCAAATAAATTGATTTTTTGTGCAAATTGCAAAATCTAGAGCACTGAAGTGATTAGGATTAAATTAATCAGGATTTGATCAATTTAATATGAGATTATATGATTTGAAAATTTGACTTAGATTTATGTGTTGATTTAAATCAAAAGGATGAGAGATAGATTTAATTAAATAAAGAGATTTGATTTATTTAATTAAAGAGGAATGATGATGTTAGATTAAAGAGAACAAGGTTTAATTTATTCCATTTAATAGGATGAATTTACAGATTAATTAAATAAAAAGTATTATTTAATTAAATAGAGATATAAGGTTAATTAAATTAAATTGATTAGTTTAATCAATAGGGAAGAATGATTTAATTAGATAAATAATTATTTATTTAATTAAAGGTGATGACAAGCCGAGAAGGTGATGAAATGATGAAATGATGTTAGTGATTAGGATCAGGTGTGTTGGATCAACCTGTATATTTTTCATGTCTACAGGAACTGTCATACTTTCTTTGGTATTTAAGACTGTCATTATATGCATGATAATTATTCTCTTTCTGAGAATAAAAGGCTTAATAAATAATTATTTAAATCAAAAATTTAAATAATTACCTAAGATCTATCAAAATATGGATTGCAGTCTCATGGGATGAATGAAAATAAAATGCAATTGACAATTGCTCCTAGTTCATCGACAAGGTATGGGAAGTAAATTTTTAGATTGCAATTGAAATTTTGTCATTTATTAGTGCATCTAGTTATTAGTTATGAAATGTGAAGTAATGCATTGAGTTTGAAATGTATGGGAAATGTAATTTAATCAATGATATGAATATATAGGTATGTGCAGGATCATGATGGGCCAAAAAGTGGTGATATGTAAGTGATGTGAAGGCCCATGTGGCTGACGAATTGTTTTTCACCAGAAATTAATGAAACAAAAATATTTTTTAAAGAATATTCTCGGCTTTCCAACAATATAAATTATGTTTTACTTTGAATTTAATAAATAATTATTATTTATTTTCTATTTGAATTACCACTAAAGTCCTGATTGATAGGTTGATTGAAAAACATCTATAGCTTTCAAACGGTTACACTTTTTTTGAATTCAAAACATGTGTCACATTCTATGCTTGAAATACTATAGGATTAAAAAAAATTAAATTAAATTTCATGAAGTTTTGACCCAGTTAAGGTGGTCAGACATATGATTTTTTATATTTTTGAAAAGTTGTAATAAAAAATTCATAATTAATCATTTAATTAGAAAACAATTACAAAAAAAATTGCATCAAATCGGGACATGAGTCCTCTACTTATATATAAAATATTATAAAAAAATAATATTATCATTTTGTTGTGGTTAGGGTGGTTAGACAGACACCTACTTCATATTTTTTCCTTGAAATTTAAGTACTACTAAATTGAAATTTATATTTTCACCAAATAGATTTTTTTTTGTTTTTAATTAAACCTAGTAGTTTAGAAACTACATTAAAATTGATACAAATTTTATTCTTACATAATTTTGAAATAATATAGATAAATTATTCAAATTTTTACATCGAGTTGCCTAAAGTTTCTCTATTTTTTCTGAATTTTATTGCCACTTAAGGGCTTGTTTATTCCATGATGATCCTGCACATACCCATATATGTTTGGTAAAATTATTTGGTAGAAATGTATGAAAAATATGGTAGCATAGACATGGTAGTGAGCTGGTTGAAAAAATGCCTTAAATAAATGTTGTCTCAGGGTGATGCATGACAAGAAAATGTAAAATGTGGTAACATAGACAAGGCAATGAGAAATATGAATAAAATTTGATTGCAATTGAAATTTTGTCATAGATAGATCATCATCGAGTTATTAGTTATGCAACATGAAGTAATGATTTGAGTTTGAAAGATATGAATACACTGTAATTAGTGATATGAATATGTTTCATAAAATGTTTTTTTAGACATGTATGGAAAATGTGATGGCTATGGTTAGTTAGAATTACTTACTTTTATTCTTTGTGTGTTTGTGAACATGTAGCATTCAACATCATGTCGAGGAAATAAACAAAGCCTCTAATACTAGATGAACATGAAGCTAAAAATGCAAGGACAAGAGAAACAAAAAGGAAAGTTTGTTAAGTAAAGAAATTGTAGCCCATAAAGGAAGAAATTCCCATGTAATAGAGGATGAATTGATAGAACAAAGGGAATGGACATACAAAATCTTCATGCAAGGAGAGAAATGAATAAAAAATTTGGGAGCACATCATCAACCAGAAGTGATCTTCAATGCCACCATCTACATTATCTCATGTTCATAGTACATCAAAAATCACATCTCTAGTTGAAGACACACCATAAACAAAATTTGGTTTTGAATTACATCAGAAAACACATCTCTACTTGAAGACAATCCACATACCACATCTGAAGTTGGAGCCACAACATTGTTTACATGTCAATCTCAAGGTACATCATTTATTTCACCTTTGATTGAAGGTACACAATATATCCTTGATGTTGTTGGCATTCCTAATGTTGAAACAACTTTACTTTTGAGAACTCCTCCTAGGGTTTTGCATAGAAAACCTAAATATTTGATTGATATTGATGCCAATTTTTTGAAACCAATGGTTGATAAGATTCCAAAATGTACATGTCAAAGATATGCGAAGA
Organism: Sequoiadendron giganteum; assembly: GCA_007115665.2. Taxonomy (NCBI): domain Eukaryota; kingdom Viridiplantae; phylum Streptophyta; class Pinopsida; order Cupressales; family Cupressaceae; genus Sequoiadendron; species Sequoiadendron giganteum. The sequence continues at coordinate 66,205,034 of CM021101.1, read as the reverse complement.
GGATATGGAGTTTATTTTTTGAGAATCTAAGTGAGGCTAGAAGATGTCAACTATCTATTGAAATGATGAGGCAACTTAATTTTAGGCCCACCATGAAGATTCTTGGACTAAGAACATCAGAATAATCAAGTGAGAAATCCATTGTAAAGAATATGATGAGTGCATACCGGTAAAAGCACAAAGTTGTGGCACACTTTATAAAGGAAATGGTCAACACTAATCCAACTTTTAAACTTGAATTATTAAAAACTGGGATATATGTTTTGAATTTTGAAATGATATAAACTAGTAAAATACGTATTTTTTAGTATATTTTATGTTTGTATTTTAAAAAAAAATTTAAAAAATTATTTTAAACTAGTTTTTAATAAATTAACACTATAATTTAGTTGCTAATAAAATGTTGAAAAAGTAAGTTGTGTGGGACGTCAAAATTTTTATAGTAAATTTTATTTTGTCCATGTAAAAATAAAATAAAATATAGTATTAATTTATAATACTCTATATTTTTTTTTTCTTCCAAACTTTTTGTATGTCTTTATAACTTGAAACTTTAGTGCATGGATACATTTTTTTCCAATTTTGATAAATATATATTTTTAAATAAATATTACAATGTGCATGAATAAAAAAATAGTTGTTTCTATGGGACGCCAAATTACATATTAAATATTTATCTAAGATGAAAAAAAATATACCATCTTGAAATAGATTCTCTTATCTAGTGCATCATCTTTTTTCAATTTTTTTAATAAGTTCTAGTATTTTTTCTTGGCATGGTAATGAACCTAATATTTTGTGCTGATAACCTACTTTTAGTAAAAATATAAAATAAAATAAAAATAATAATTAAACTATTAAAACAAATATATTTTGGAAAACTACACTTATGGATCTACAAAAGGATATTTTTATATTTTAAAATATATGTTATTTACATTAGTAGGAGTTATTGAAACTTCTTGTTTTCCAAATAATTCTAATTTTTTTGGTAAATTGGACTCAAAGTGGTGCTTCATTTCATATATTTTTTGCCAACAATTTTAGTTGAAAAAGTTGTAGAAGTATTTAACTTAGCTAGAATGAAACTTACTAGATCATATGTTTGATAAAAAATGATTTTTGGTTAGAAATACATAAATTTGGTTGTGCTAATAAGTTGGCTAAAAGTGTGACACAACTTTTTGCTTTTACCCATATGAGAGCATGGGTTCTACCTCATGCATGAAATATAGTTGTGCCACATGACATGTCATGACAACAACATTTTTAATCAATCAAAATAGGAATAAGATGAACCTTAAAAAGATGACTACATCTTTCAAAATAAGTAGATCATCTCTAATGAGAGTCAAAAGAAGGTGTGAAAGAGTGGAGGATCCAAATAGAAATGAGTTATGGGCATTCTTAGGTAGACTACCATAGAAAGATAAATAAATTGCTCAAGCCTTGAGATCTCTAATACAATATTTTTGGAAGGATAGCACAAGGGTATCTCCTAATCAAATATATGTTGTAAGAAGGAGAATTGATGGTCAAATTTGTGAGCCACATCCAAAGATTTTTTTTGGATACCACTCAAAAGTAATTTTTTTCTAGTTTTGTGGAGAGGTGTCCTCAAGTTAAAATATGTAAAAGTTTTTTTGAAATGCTAAAGCCTTTTTATGTCAAAATAAATCACACACACACACTACTTGTTGTTGTAGATTACATATTGAGTTTTCTAACCATTATGATGTTTATCATCATATATGCATAGATATGCATACTAACAATATTTCCAGGAATGTAACATAATGCCTCCACCTAAATCTTCAAGGGATTTCTTATCTACCATTTTATGTGAAAGTGTGGATACTCAATTTTTTTTACAAGAAATCATGTTTGGATGGCACATGTGATCATTGTGGTGGCATGCAACATTTTCCAATTTTGCAACACGTGGCTAGTACACATAAATTTGGAAACAAAATTGTGGAATTTGGAAAATACAAGAAAATGGCCTACAATCTAAAAGATGGGAAAGAAGCAAAGAAGTTTGATTTGGTCAATGATAATATTCCAGTGTATCGGTTTATGTGCATTTTTCATGATCATGTGTTCTATGAGTATACAAACCATACATATAGATCTTGATTGTTGGAATCATAGTTCATGTTATGAAAGGACATATTTCCACTCCACAGCATCATTTAAATTGTTGACTTCACAAAAACCTGCACACTATAGCCACAAAATGAGGTGCAATCACAATACTACAACTCCACATTGATTGCTATATTTGTGCATATAGAATTCATTCATGCAAATCATAGTACAAAGGACAACATGAAAGAATTGAGGGTGTATCACTTTTACATCAGTTTCTACAGAGTTTTTTCAATGTTGCTTTCATATGTTCTATGCTAATTTGGATACGGGGGGCATATCATTCAATCAACACATCATATTATTGGATAACTATACATCATAATTCAAGAAATTTAGAATTTTTTACTAGTTGAGTGGGATTCATAGGATTAGTGGTGTTCAACATATGTCGAATTTATCAAAGGCCAAACATGGAAAAGGGGAGAATGGTGTTGTAGGTGCATGTATCAAAACATCCTTAGAAAAAGAAGAGTTAAAATAAAAACACAGTCCAAAGTTGATAGATGCAAAATCAATTGCCCAGTGGTGGAATCATGTAATAGGTCCGGGTAATGAAGGTAATTCTTTAGATCCTATATTTTTTGGTTGGTAGATGATATGAACATTGAAAAATATGAGGATTGTTGTACACTAGGATCAAGTGAGCTACACTCTTTTAGAAGCTAAAATTTAGGTACATGGACTATCCACACATGAAAGATGGCATGATTTTTTTCTACATGTACACTTCAAGCATGAAATTATTGTGACTCAAAAGAGTGGGTTGACAATTGGTATGTAAGAATTCTAAGCCCACTTGACATGTATCAGCTCTTGATGGCTCTACAAATCATAGAGATACAATCATCCATTGAATTTGATCATGTATCAAATATACTAGAATCGGGTAATATATCTTCTTGCCTAATTAATATAAAATTCCTACTTGTATCTTTGTTGTTTTATTGTGATGATCATTAAATACATCTAACTAGATGAAAATATCAATGCAAGGCATGTTTATGTTGAGATTGTAGATTAAGACAATGAAGAGGGAACAAATTATAGCTTGTGTCATTGTATCGAGGCCAAAAAAAATTTGAGGCCCTAGTTATAGATGGAGAAAACATAGAATATCCTATAGGTTCAGTGGTTGTTACTGGAACATGGATTAGAAGGTACCCAATTAAGAATGCTCCATTTTGGTTGTTTAAGGACTTCAAAAATTGGAAGATTCTTCACTACTTGAACCTTGTTGTCACAACTAACATTCATTTGGTCACATATGGAGGCAGACCTGCAAACAAGAACTTGTGGAAGGTGTGTGAGTCTCACCATGTTGCAATGCTTGACACAATAAAGAGTAGATCAGACTCGAATGGTTTGTTTGATTGATTTGTAAGTATACACATTGAATTTATAATGTCATGTTTAATTGATCATTATTTTATTTCACATTTGGTTAATTTTAGTGTATAAGGGTTTCATATAAACTTTGCATTTGAGGATGTATACTAGTATTATGAGGGTTCAAATTTTCTATTTGGAAGTGTAATTTTGATTGTACAAGGGTTTGAAATATTACATTTTTGTTAATCAACTAGGGTTTGGCATCTACATTAGTCTTTGATTATTGTTAATCTTCTCTTGTTATCTTTCAATGCATAATGCATAATGTTCATAGTTCATAGTATCATTTATTTTATTTGTTTGATTGATTTTTTGTGATGTATAGTTATAAGGGTTTAGTTGTTGTTTTTCTTATGACTATCAATGCATTTTCTTGAAGACTATGATGCATTGAGTGCTTATTGCCCCTATGGAGGATTGTAACATTTGACTGTCATCCATTATTTTTCAACATTATTAACCAAAATTCATGGCTTCCCCCTTTTGATCAAGTTGTTTCCCCCTCATTTTGAACTCTTGATATGCCATTTTTCACACATTTCATCATGCATTTATTCTCTTAACGACTTTTCACCTTTATTTCATCTATTATGATAGTCCCTCTTTTCTTGCAACTCAATTAATGAATCATTGGGCACAAACCCTTGAAAATGTAGGGTTGTTACTTAAACCTTATTTTTACCTTCTAGGTTTGTAACCAATGTGATTTTTTAGTGATACAATTTTTGTCCTTTAAATCTTCCATCCTTTATCCCTTTTACTATTTTCCTTCTTGATGAATATACCTGTCATCTTCCTTGTTGCCCCTCCTTGTCTTATGTCTTATGGCTTACTGATGAATATGTAAATATTATTACATCTTAAATCGTACCATCACATTTACAAGCTTCACTTTATATTGGTGTTTGTGCATGCTTAAGTAGTTTTATTTTAAATCTTTTAGGAATGCTTGGACATAGTTTATTTGATAAAGAATGTATTTTTGTAAATAACACATCAAAGATGAAGAAAAATATAATTTTAACCATGTAGCAATTATCCAACTATGTGCTACTCCATTTGTAATAGATCATCATAGTTTTTTTAACACCATAAATATTTCCATGTGTGTCAATTTTTCTATTTAATATCTTATTGAATAGTTTGTAACATTTTTTCATTGTAAAATAGTACTTACTTGGTTTCTGCACTAGAGAAGGGGTTTATCTTATTAATTTATTAATCTTAAGAATTTTTCTATTTAATATCTCTTTATATGTGTGCACATGAATTTTCTTCCCTTTACGTATCATAGTCTTGTGTTATGTTGCTAATGCTTTCCCATTAAGAGCATTTGTCTTTTAAAGATATGAAAAGGTAATTATGCCACTCATTTATTGTGATTTGTTGCACTATAAAAGTCATTACACTACACTAGTTGTTGAAATAATGCTTTCCAAGAATTCCAAGCTTTTTGAAGTCAATAGAATGCTTTAGTAGAGGTAAGATAGGAATTTTGACTTAAGTGATGATCAAATTTAGTGAATTTTGTTGATGGCATGCATTGTAAGTTCTTTTTATTCTCTCCCATTAATCCATCTTAGTTCAATTTATATAAAATGAGCTCACTCTAACGAAAGGAAAAAAAATCATCTAATCGATTTATAAGACTGCTCAATAATTGAGGTGACATGAAATATTGTTGGAATCACACACCTCTTTTATTGATTGATTATGGTGGAAATTACAAATGTCTAATTTTGTGTAGCTTCAATTAGTTTTAAAATTCTCTTACCAATGTTAAAGATTTTTGATATGTTTCACAATGTAGTTGAGGAATTTATGGAGGGAAAGAATAGGTTGGTATTTCAAATTTTCTCACTAAATGTAAAGCATGTTAGGGTTATGGGTTTTTATTCTATCATCATTGTGGGTAGGCATGTGTTTCATGTGGTTTTGAATGTACAAGGGTTTATGGATGTTTGGATTTTCAATTTAAGTGTAATTTTGAGTGTACAAGGGTTTTCAATATTGCATTAGTGTTAATAAACTAAGGTTTGGCATCTACATTGGTCTTTGATTATTGTTTATATTCTCTTGCTTCCTTTCAATATATAATGCATAATATTCATAGTTTCATGCATAATTTTCATAGTTTCAATGCATAATGTTCATAGCTTATAGTTTCATGCATAATATTTGTAGTTTCAATGCATAATGTTTTTAGTTCATAGTTTCATGCATAATGTTCATAGTTCATAGTTTCATGCATAATCTTCATAGTTTCAATGCATAATGTTCATAGTTCCTAGTTTCATGTATAATGTCCACTTTAATGCATTATCGTTGTTGTCTCGATCAATTGGAGTTGACATTGTGCATCACGTTGTTGATGAAAGAAAGAATTCAATAAAAAATCATGTTAAATATGCCCCATATTATTATCTTATATGAAGCATTAACATTCATAATAATTTCTTTTGATAGGTGGCAACACACATAAATTATTCAAAAGGATAATGGTCTAAATGAAATTCATGGTCTTCTTTTATGTTGTTAATGCTTTCCCCTTAAGACGATTTCTTTTTTAAAGATATGTAGAGGTCAACATGGATTGTGGATGCATTGATATTGAATTCTCTAAAAACAATTGGAACAAGAAACAATAGTGGTGATTAGGATGGAGGAGTGGGTTTAGAGAGTGCATGCCTTATTTTTTCAATTAGTACTGAGTTTTCCGTGTGAGAAGCCCTTATAAGATTACTCATAATATAAATGTAGTGTGTTTCTCACCTAATAGATTGACCAAGTCAAGGCTTATATTTATCTTCTTCTATGTAGGTTCGTGTTTTGATTGACTATAATTGGTGTGTTGTGTAGCTTAAATTAGTGTAATGGATTTGTAATGACAATGGGCGATCCATGAAGGTAGCAAAAAATGTTGAAGTTGTAACACATCATAATATGAAGGGACATTGAATTGTCAAAAAAATTCAATATTCAATTGTAGCGGGTTTTTTAAAAGAAACATATCAAATAAATTAGTAATCATATTGTTAAAATTCAACATATCATATGGTTAAATAACTATACATCATAATTCAAGAACTCTAGAATGTTTTACTGGTTGAGTAGGATGCATAGGAATAGTGGTGTTCAGCATATGTGGATTTTCTCAAAGGTTTTCCATGGAAAGGGGGAGCATGCTGGTGTAGGTGCATGTATGAAAAGGGCCTTAGCACTACAAGAGTTAAATTACAAAGATAGTCGAAAGTTGACATATGCAAAATCAATTGTATAGTGGTGAAACCATGCAATGGGTCTAGGTAATGAAGTTAGTTCTTCAGTTAATAGGATTTTTTGGTTGGTAGATGATACTAACATTGAAAAATATGAGGATTGTTGTACATTGACATGATCAAATGAGCTACTATTTTAGAATCTCCAATGTAGGTACATGGAATATACATATGCAAAAGATGTCATGCTTTTGTTCTACATGTACACTTCAAGCATGGAATGATTGCAACTCAAAAAGGTGGGTTGAAAATTGGTTTGTAAAAATTATAACCCAACTAGAAACATATAACCTCCCAAGGGCTCTTAAAATCATGAAGATGCAATCATTTGTTAACTTTGATCATGTATCAGATCTACTAGAACTAGGTGATATATCTGCTTGCATAGTTAATATAAAACTCATACTTTTATCTTTATTTTATTTTTATTGTCATGTTCATTAAATACATCTAACTAGATGAACATATAAATGTAGGGCATATTTATGTAGTGATTGCACAAGAAGACCATGAAGAGGGAACACATTATTACCTATGTTGTTGTATCGAGGGCAAAAATAAATTGGAGGCCCCAATTATAGATGGAGAAAACATAGAATATCCTATAGGTTCTTTGGTTGTTACTCAAAAAATGGCTTATAAGGTACCTAGTTAAGAATTCTCTAGTTTGTTTGCTTGAGGACTTCGACATGCATTAGAAAATTCTTCAATACTTCAACCTTTTAATCGCAGCCAACATTCATTTGATCAAATATTAGGGTAGAAATTCAACACAAGAACTTATAGAAGGTGTGTGAGTCTGATCATGAGGAAATAACTGACACAATAAAGAGTAGAGAAGACCTAGATGGTTCATTGGATTGATTTGTATGTATGCACATTGAATTTGTATATTCATGTTATTGATCATTGTTTTCTTTCATATTTAGTTAATTTTAGTGTATAAGGGTTTCATATAAACATTGGTGAATGATAATATCTTTATCCATAAATAACTAGTCATGAGTTAACTATATATTTAATATATTTGATACATACTTGATTCAGATTTACTTTTTACATAGCATTTGAAGATGTATACTAGCATTATGAGGGTTCAAATTTTCTATTTTGAAGTGCAAGTTTTATTGTACAAGGGTTTGCAATATTGAATTAACGTTCTTCAACTAGGGTTTGGAATCTACATTGGTCTTTGATTATTATTAATCTTCTCTTGCTACCTTTCAGTGAATTATGCATAATGTTCATAGTTTCATGCATAATTTTTATAGTTTCAATGCATAATGTTCATAGTTCATAGTATCATTTATTTTATTTGTTTGATTGATTTTTTGTGATGTATAGGTATAAGGGTTTAGTTTTTTTTTTGTTTATGACTGTCAATGCATTTCCTTGAAGACTATGATGCATTGAGTGCTTACTTCACCTATGGAGGATAGCAGAATTTGACTATCTTTAATTATTTTTCAACACTATTAACCAAAACTCATGGCTTCCCCCTTTATCTATGGCTACCTCCTTTTGATCAAGTTGTTTTCCCCTAATTTTGAACTGTTGATATACCATTTTTCACACATGTCATCACACATTTATGCTCTTCATATGATTACTTAACTTGCATTTGAGCTTTCTATCCTATGCCAATGCATTTTCTGCACTTTACCATTGCTAATTATGATCCCTTTGCCAACACTTATTGATTTGATATGGCTAAGGTTTCATTAGGGTGACTATATTCTATGGATTTCAACACAACATATTGCCTTATGGGAATACGCTTCCCTCTTCAAGACATTTTCAAATTCCACCATGTTTTCTTCTCCATGGATTTCCCTTCAATGTATCTTTTCATAGGTCTTCTTGAAACAACAATGAAACCAATAATTGATTTTTGATTGTAAAGGTTATCCATTGTTCATATTAAGCCTTGAAACTCTACCATTGTTTCATTGCAACCCTCAAAGTGTCTTCTAGTTGTGTCCTTTCATTTTCTATTGCCATTGTTTGTGCATACATTGAAAACCACCCCTTTATTTGATCCATAAAGTTTTGTAGTGTTAACTTCATGGAATTTCACATTTATTTCATATGTTATGATAGTCCCTCTTTTCTTGCAACTCAATTAATGACTCATTGTGCACAAACCCTTGAAAATGTAGGGTTGTTACTGAAACCTTATTATGTCATTTTAGGTTTATGACCATCCTTTATAAGAACCATTTTTTTCAAGTCTCGAGGTGGTTGTTTATTGTTCATATTAATGGTTGCCTCTTTATTACATCTCTTAAAATAGCTATCTCTCTAAATGGTGGCTATCCATGTGTCATATTGATATCCATTTATTTACTTAGGGTTGTTTTCATCAATGTTTCTTCCCTCGAAAGTGACCATAGGTTTTATTAGCTAAAAAAAATGAGTTTTAGAAGAAAATTAAGACTTTGTTCAAAGAAACCTAAGTTTTAGCACATGTTTATTATGCAAAGCAACTTAATTCAATTTTAGAAGTTCATGTATAGAGGACTAGATGGTATTTTTATGGCTTTTAGGTGTACTTGTAAGGCCTATGGATACTTGACCTACACCATTTGGTATTAGATAAAGGTTGAACCCTTTTTACTATGGATGTTCCAAGTGAAATTCCTTAAGAAGATTGTTTTAGGAAGAGAGAATAAAGGAATTACAAATGAGATAGGGATGCAACACCTATTAAAATTATGAGATGCATCATAGGTATATTGGAAGAAATTAATGGAACATAACACATGAGAGTTGCTATTGCAAATGTGAGTGAGAATGAATAAGTTAGTGATGAAGAAGTATACGAAGGAATAGATGAGTAGGAAATTAGGTTATTGAATGAAATTAATAGAGATTCCAACAAATATCAAGTGGACCTACCTAATTATAGTTGTGGCTTTAATTTGGAGGAGCTGATAGATTGAATTTTAGAAATAAGAAACTAATTTTATTTAGAATCAACTAAAGACCCTAGCTAGGTGAAGATAACAACTAAAAGGGTTAAGGGGCATGCATCTCTATGATGGAATCATGTACAAATTGAGAGGAAATGAAAAGTAAAAGTGAATATATTAAATCAATGAGAAACAAGAACTGGCATAGATAGTAACCAATGAGGATGGGGAATAAATGACTACTATAGAGGTAGAGGAAAATTTTAAATAGGAAGAAAAATAAAATTTTGTTGAACATTCTTTAAGTGTGGAGAATCTAGACATAGGGAATTTGGATACCATCAAGCCTGATAAAGTAGAAAAAATAGGGGAAAATAAAAAAGATTTCACATAGCTGAAGTTCAAAATGAAAGTGTGACAAGTGAACACTAGTTATGATGTATGATTAACACAAAACCAAAAATTTGTTCAATGTTGTCATGTATATCATTCAACCTAACGAATATGTTGTAGTCCATTCAAAAAGTCAAATATAATATTTTATTTCATTCAATCATGATGCATAAATAAATGCATTAGGCATCACATAAAATTTTGATGTATAATGGAAATATAATCTACACCATTTAACCACAATACATAAGTGAACTAAGACTCATCATGAAAGTTGCAAAGGGGTGTAACTTTCATTTTGTAACTCGTGTGACCAAATCAACACTTCTAACACATCTAGATGGGTATGTTTAGGCTAGGCATGGTCTACTTTTGCACCCAAACATGTCAGAGTGGTTCAAGCTACATTTTACCGATGATATCCCTTTAGGGTTCAAAGTACAAAAAATTATGCTCAATATTTGATGATAAGTTACTCAAAAACCATGTTTCCTAGAAACGTTTTTCTAAGGCTAAGGGATCATTTAAGGCCCCTCTACAATAACCTGTCTTGGTTTTTGACATCTCTGAGGAGTTTGCAAGTGTTGTTCAGTTTTAATTTGATGGAAAAAGTGTCAAATGTACCTTTCATTTTGTAACTTGTGTGACCAAACTAACAATTGCAACACATCCAAATGGGTAATTTTAGGCTAGGAATGATCCTATTTTTCTCCCAAACATGTTGAAACACTTTGAGCTACATTGAACCGACGAAATCCCTTAAGAGTCCAAAGTGCAAAAGGGAAGAGATCTTTGATGAGTAGTTACTCAAAAACTATGTTGCCTTGAAACATTCCATCGGAGGTTTTGGATCATGTTGGGACCCTCTAGAATAATCTCTCTTGGTTTTTGATATCTCTAAGGTGTTTTCCTATGGTTTCGGTTTTTCAGTTGATGGAAAAAGTGTCAAATGCAAGCAATGTAAAATTGCAAATGGGTGTAAATTTCATTCTGCAACTTGTGTGACCAAACTGATAGTTCCAAAAAAATTGGATGGGTATTTTTAGGCAAGGCATGGTCCTCATTTTTACCCAAACACTCTGAAATGGTTTGAGCTACATTGTACCAACAAAATCCCTTATGAGTCCAAAGTGAAATGGGGAAAAAATATTAGATGAACTATTACTTAGCCATTGTGTCTTTTAGAAAAATTCAATTTAAGGGTATGAGATTGTGTTGGGCCCCTCTACAATAAAATCTCTTAATTTTTGATATCTTTGAGGCATTTTCCCGTTGTGTTGACTTTTCAATTGATGGAAAAAGTGTCAAATGCAAGCAGTGTAAAGTTGCAAAGGGGTGTAACTTTCATTTTGAAACTCATGTGATCAAAAAATAGTTCCAACACATCTACATGGGTACGTTTAGGCTATGCATAGTTCTCTCTGACACCCAAACATGCCAAATGTTTTTGAGCTACATTGTACTGATGAAATCCCTTAAGAGTTGAAAGTGCAATAAGGTAGCAATCTTTGATGAGAAGTTACTCAAACACCGTGTCACTTAGAAACTTTCCATATTTGGCTATGGGATCATAGGGGGTGTCTCTACAACAACCTCTCTCATTTTTTGATATATTTGAGGTTTTTTCCCATAGTGTCTACTTCTTAATTGATGGAAAAAGTGTCAAATGGAAGCAATGTAAAGTTGCAAAGGGGTGTAAATTTTGTTCTGCAACTCGTGTGACCAAATCAACAGTTCCAAAATATCTAAATGGGTAAATTTAGGCTAGGAATGGTATTTTTTTTCACCCAAACATTCCAAAGTGGTTTGAGCTACATTGCATCGACAATATCCCTTAAGAGTCCAAAGTGAAAAAAGACAACAATCTTTGACGAGAAGTTACTCATTCATCATGCCATTTAGAAACATTTTTTCTACGGTTGTGGGATCACATGGGGACCTTCTACAATTTCCAGCACATCTGAATGAGAATGTTTAGTCTAGGAATGGGCATGTTTCACACCCAAACATGCCAAAGTGGTCTGAGCTACATTGCATTGGCAATATCCCTTGAGTGTCCAAAGTTCAAAAAGGCAGCAATTTTTAATAAGAAGTTACTTGGACACCTTGTCACTTAGAAAAATTCAGTTTGAGGCTACGAGATCACATGGGGCCCCTCTACAATAACCTCTCTCAATTTTTTATATATTTGAATCATTTTCCCATGGTGTCGAATTTTTCGTTGTTAGAAAAAGTGTTAAATTCAAGCAATGTAAAGTTGCAAAGGGGTGTAAGTTCTTTTCTATATCTCATCAGCCTAAAAAAATAGTTCCAACACATTTTAATGGGTAGGTTTTACACTAGGAATGGTCTTGTTTCACACCCAAACATGTCATAGTGGTATGAGCTACATTGTACCAGAAACATGAAGCATACACATGAACACATGAAGTAGACATAGAAAGCATGATGCATACACGTGAATACATATAATACATGGAGTATACACACAAAGCATAAATCCTATAAATTAATACACATAATGCATGAAGTATACATAGAAATCATGAAGCATACACACGAACACGTGAAGTACACATATGAAGCATGGAGCATACACATTAATACACATAATATATGAAGTATAAACAAGAAGCATGGAGCATACATGTGAACACATGAATTATACATTGGAAACATGAAGCATGCATGTGAATACACATAATACGTTAAGTATATAGAAGAATCATGAAGCATATATGTGAATAGATGATGTATACACATGAATCATGAAGCATACATGTGAACAAATGAATTATACAGTAGAATCATGACACATACACTTGAATAATAAAAGCATACATGTGAATAAGTGAAGCACAAGTACTCAAATAAACATAAGCCATGATGTATACATATGAATACAAAGTATACACATGAAAAAATGTAAGTCACAAAGTATACATTGGAACACATGTAAGCCACAAAGTATACATGTAAGTTGTAAAGTATACACTTGAATACATGTAACTCATAAGTCGTAAGTCATGAAGTGTACATAAAAATACACATTACAAGTCACAAAGTATTCAAAAAGTATTCATATGTATACACGTAATTCACAAGGTACTCACAAAGTATTCATATGTATACACATAAGTCAAAATGTATGAATACAAATAACTCACCAATATACACATGAAATGCACACTCATCTAGAAATGCATTATTTGCCTACTTAAGAAGAAGTTGAATAGTTTATTAAAGAATCTAACAATTTTAAGCATCGGATGTAAACATCAATTTACACAATATGCATGATAACAACATTAAAGAATAGCAGTGGTAAAATAAGATTTGCATTAATCAAAATGCCATAAGGCTATACAATGATATATGCCTATATCCAATAAATTTATATAAGATTACTAAAAAAGAGTGATATGGACATAAAATGTCACATATATATCTATTAAATAACATATGTTCAAAAATTCCATGTAGGCATACAAAAAAACACCCTAATACATATTCATTTCTCTCTAGGTGAAGGAAATATGTCATGTGTTTCCTTCGATGGTCAGCTAGATGGAGTGTTTGTTGGTTCTTTTGTATTTTGAATGCACTCACTAGTCCTCTTCTCTTCACTCATAGATAGAGCTTCAACTAATATAATAAGAAATATAGATGTTAGTATATAGAAATTGAATTATGGAATGGTATATAAAAAATAATCACTTACTGCAAACAAATAATCATCATTCTCATTTGCAACATTACCACATTGATGATCTAGAGTGACAACCAGCTGTAGCAACCATCAAGATAGAAATTAAACTACATACAAGTATCATGAATATTTTCAATAATAGACCATATAAGAGAAAATATAATTTGAAATTGACTAATCTATCACATACCTCTCTCAAAGGATCAAAACTGGCTATTGCTGCAAAAAATCTATGGTTCATCATGCCAACAACATTGCTAGGGTTGTCTGATATCAACATCTAAAAAAGAAACAATAAATATGAAATTTTTTATCACTTTCATTAGTTTCTTTGTTTAATTAAAAGCATAGACAAGGCAGTGAACTATGTGAAAAAATTCCTCAAAGTAATGGGGTCTCATGGTGATGGTAAGAAATGATGACTTCCATGCCAAGAAAATTTCTATGGATTGTCTTGATGTCTATTTTTGGATTGATTATAAGGTAGTTATTAGGGTCTTTTTGAAGGTATATAGCTATACATTTCATATGGAATCCATAATTAATGGAGAACTTGTTTATATTCATTAAATGATACAAAAAGGCTTATTTAGAGAACTCGTGATGATAAATATATTTTTCCTACTTTATACAAACTTGTAGCAGATAAGGACCTTTTTTTCTCAATATGCACTTGTTGTAGATAAGGAATATATATATATATACTCATAGAAGATAAGGAAATTATAGAAAATGGAGGTAAGAGTTATTGTAATGTTTCCAAATTTGGATAGTTTCAAGGAGGTCATCTTCATATCCCCGTGATAAAAACCTTGTATGTAATCTCATTATGATAGGTATGCCATAAGTTGGTTTCACATGTAGAAACTATAATAAGAGAATCTAGGTATCTTTAATATCCTTATATTTATTTAGGAAAGAAAATTCATTAGATGATGAGTGGTATTATGCATAAAATAGATATAAATAATGATGGCTACATTATCAATCAAGATTTCACAACAATCCTTAAAAACTAGAACAAACTGGAATTAAAACTACAGTGATTCTTGCAAATAGTTTTTAAAGGATAACATGTGACAAAAGATAGGGGTTTTGAAGCTTATTGAAGTCATGGCATAATGGTCGCACATTGATACAAGTGTAAAGATTATTAGAAAAGATTAGTTTAGATCATAATGGCCTCTTTTATTCTAAGGGTTATACAACCACATGGGAAACTTTTTGTTGATGATTAGGACTTCCTTAAAGCATTGATACACATGTATGAATCCCACTGTGGGCCACTTTCTTAGTGCATAATGAAACACATGAATTATATTGAACATAATTGTAATAGAGGTATTGGTGTGGATATATGGTTGAAATTTCCTTTGAGACATGCTTTCAAATATCATGGTTGAAGTTTCATATGAGAATGCTTTCAAATATCATGATTGATACAGGGAATCCAACTCAATATACATGAACATACACCCTTACACCCTAATGTTAAAAATAAATGGATACAAGGATAGTGATCATGACCATAAGGGGCATAGGCATAATGGTAACTCATGATTAAGATGAAATAAATGTTTTTGTCACCATGATAGCATAAGTATGACAGTGAGAAGATATATTTAGAGACTTCAAGTCAACTTATTATTCTTGATCACAAGAATAGTCCAAATCATGCATCATTGTGCAAGATCAATAATAGTGGTTGTTGGAATAGTTCCTAGGATGGACAACCATATTCTACTTGTCTAGAAATATGGAATAGTGGATGTAAGTGCCCTCCTAGATTTTAAGGGAGATGATATCAATAATTGTGAAGATATAGATGAGTGCAAAGAAAAGAAGGCTTGTCAATGCTCAAAGTGAAGTTGCAAAAATAACACATGGGGTAGTTATGAATGTAGTTGTAAATATGGAAACCTATATATAAGAGACCATGATACTTGCATAATAAAGACAACCAACAAAGGTTGGTTGGGTGACAATGTGGATGTTTCTATTTGGCTTGGCAACTGTTGTTATTGGAGGTTGTTTGTTTTTTAAATATACACTTAGATCATATATGGAATCAGAAATTAGATCCATCTTGGCCCAATACAAGGATATTAATAGCCAAGGAGAGACTCCCAATCATGTTCATAAAGAATAGTAAATGGACACTACATGAGGTTTTCTAGTGGTAATAGTAAATATACTTTGAGATATGATGGTGGAAAATCATAGATAGGTAGAGAATACTATCATAACATGGATAGAGGGTAGAAATTCCACAAAGGGATGAAGATAGCGATAAGTCATCTCTAGGATAGAGTATAAAAGATAGTCAAAATGAGATTTCTTCAACGTTTTGAGAAAATATTACACTCAAAATAGGGGGAGGTGGTGTTATTGTTTGAGAAGTAAAATGCATCCATAGTCACCAAAGACATAGCAACAAGAATTGTAAAGGAAATTAGAACAATAATAATCTAAGAAGTTAAAATAATTGAGAAAGAATATTGAAGAAATGAAAGGAATGAATATAGAGGCTCAAATGCAACTCAAGAGCGAAGATAACATGAGGTTATTAAGAGTTGAATTCAAATAGAATTTTGAAGAGTATGAATATAAGGAAAATGATTTTATGAATTTTGGGAAAATGAGGATGAAGAAAATTCCTTCTACAACACAAACAGGAGGTTGAAAGGCTAGGAAAAAAACTAGAGGAAAATGAATCTAACATTCAAAATATCAAAAGAAATCTCCTGACAAAATCCCAAGAAGATAGAATTGAGAATGCTAGTAAAGAAATCAAGATAATCCTTGAAACATGATTGGTCAAAGCCAATGATGAGGATGCAACCTTAGAGAATGTGTAATCTTATGACATGCCCTAGAGTTCTGAAAACACACTGAATTATAATGTCTCTATAGATATATTCCAACTGGATGAACTACATGGATTGATCTCAAACAATAAAAATGGTAGTTTTCAATTGTAAAAAAGCCACTGTCATCAAAGACAAAGCTATAAGATAGAAAAATTAATATGTGAAAGGGTTTGAGATTGAAACGAAATTGAAAACAAGTTAAAAGACAAAATATATCATGCATTATTTAAACGACTAATGAATTCTCCCACACCCATCAGTTTAAAGAACCTAGTTATCTAAGTTCATGTAGTTTCAAACATTATTTTAGATTTGTACACACAAAATTACCAAAACTAGCTAACATTGTTTTACAAAATCGTTAATGAATTAAGATTACCTAAGTGAAAGTTGTTTGGGGACATGAATAGTGAGGTGTTGAGGTCAAAGGTCCACTAGTAAATAGTTTGACATCCAAAGCATGTTATGAGACACTCATTCAAATAACATTCAATTATTCACATGCAATAATTATTTCTTTAATACTAGTTGCATACCTATGTACTCAACATCGAAAACAAGGGTCTACATGAATGGTGCATGTATCATGAACACTCTAACCCATAATTTTCATCATGTTGATTCTACTATTTTAGTTATTCTTACATTTCAATATGGAATTTTATAAAATAAATTAAATGAACTTGCTGAATTTTACCTGAGTATCAATGTCGAATTTTTAATTCAACAATTCATTTGTCATAACCATCTACTCTCCAACTGATGTGTGTTGTCTAGTTGCACCCCGAGCACTCTCATAATCATACGTGAAAAAAAATCTGTAAGACTGACAATGGAGGGGTGGAACTTTGGGCCTAGAAGTCTCATCCACATCAGGCTCTACTAGAGGCCTCACACACTGTACATTGCTCTGAGCGAGAAAGCTAATTGAATCCAGCATGTCCACCTTGACACTATCCTTCACAATGGAAGGAATGTGAAATGCTCCACCATGGTTTTGGCCAAGGGTCTCAGTGCCAACTATGGATTACATCATGTTCCCATTCTATCATGTGTGGAGCCTGCATCTCTACCTTGAAAGTCTAGAATGTCAAAATAATTTGCAACCTTATTGAGGAAAAACTCACAATAGAGTTTCCTCAAAAAATACTATGGTACACCTCATAGTTATTGAATGGAGGTTGGTAAAAAACCATCCACCATCTCTCCCAAAACTTATTTCTTATGATCATGGAACCAATGGATGGGGAACCTCCTGCATGCATGTGATAAAGGTGTGTTGGTTCTTGGATTTGTAAAAAAGGCACACAAGTCAGCTTTGCTAATTTTTTATTTTTTCACATCTGTATATAAAATTACACTAACATTAAATTATTTTAGCTCATCCCTCTTATTCAACCAAAAAATAATTTTCACTCATTTCTCCTACATGTGATACAATCGACTTCAACAATTCAGCAATCCCTATCCTAAAAGGGTGGGTTTTAGCATGATCAGTTAATCTTCCAATAAATTTTTCAATCTCTCTTTTGTTATTTTCAATTTGATTTAAGATATTTTATTGGGTTCCTTGTGGATTCCTACAAATAAACAGAGGGGTTTGAGGTTGTTCTTGTTTGGAAGGCTCTTTGTGAGGGGGGATTGTGAATTGTCAATGTTTGGAGGTGGAGATTGATTTCTTGTAAATTATTATTATTAAAAAAAAAACCTATTTCAATCTACATTCTAATTCAAATTAGAAATAAAAACAATAGAGATATATACCTCTTCGATCTCTTTTACCTCTTTGACATCTTGCAGAATCCTCACAAATAATTGAAAGCTAAGAGTGCAAAAAATGTAGGGGATTTGGCTAGTGTGAGTCATGGAACTAAAAAACCCAAAATCAAGTCATAGGTTGAGAAAAAAATAACAATTAGATTTTTTTTATTTAGATTTTCCATTTTTAAAGCACCAAATTTGCTGAGTGCAATATGGTTAGTTTAGGCATTTTTTTTTCAATCTGGCATCTTTTTTCGATCGTAGATTTGTGCACACACTCCATGATCATACTTAGCATGTTGATGTTCAGTATCACTTTGTGAGAAATGGCTGAGAATGGTAAGGTGTTGATTGAGAAGGTTGACACTTTGGATAATGTTTCAAATTCTCTCACAAAGATAGTGACCACAAATAATTTCTCTTTGTGTAGGAAGGCCATGGACCTTGATCACTGTATATGATTATATATTTTATTTGTATCTCATGGATGTAATTGCAATGTATAATGTCAAGTGGGAGAAGGCTAGGATAGGTGACATTATTATTGCTATCCTAAGTTGAAAATTGCATGTCTGCAAATTCTTTGGAATGTGTTCTAGAGGACATGAGGGTAAAAATATTTATTATTTATTTTCCTATGAAAAATTGTAATTGCATTCAAAGAGGTGGACCCACTATGGTGATAGTTACAAAGAAGCCCAAGAGTATATTCCTTTAGGCATCTAGCTTTTCGGTGGGGACCACCTCGAAGTGCATGATCTTGCATGTAATTTAACATAGCCACCACCATTCATGAGTCAGAATCATAAATGATCTTGTGCCAGTCTAATTAACAACCATTTTCCAAAGAAAAAATGATAGCCAAAGCCTCTATAAAATTATTACTTTAGAATGCCTCAAATCTGGGAAAGATAAAGACAAGGACCCCTCACTATCACTAGCCATGTACCACCAATACCAGCATGAATAGGATTTCTTCTAGAAGAAACATCAGTATTAAGCTTCTAAAAACCCACATGAGATGGATGTCATCTACCTAGATAGGAGTTAATTTTCACCCCTTACACAAATTCGCCTCTTACACATCCTCACCATAGAAAGCCAAATACGAAGTCAAGATTCCACATCACCAAACTGTCCTCCTCCCACTTGACATCTGTCTATTATGTCTGTGGGAGAATAATTTTTGAGGATGCGCATGTGGCATGCAGGTGTCATGTAGCGCATTGTCATCCCTAACAGATTCCTACATCTAAAGTTGGTATAGGTGTTACACTTTCGATTGGGGTTGATTTTTAACGTCCCTCTTTGACCAACCGACCCCAAAAAATACCAGATTATTCCTCATTCTCCTTAAAATTAATCCATCTTCACTTCTTTTTACTCTCTAGCAATTTCTTCAAGCACTCTTAGCAATTCAATCTCACTTTCTAGCATTCTCTTATTTTCACAAGCAACACTTCAAAACTCCATTGCAGCAACAAAACTCTATCAACTCCACAAAGCAAGTGTGAAGCAAGCCATTAGCAGCGTGAGTTTGGAGTCTTGTGAGACCTCGCTTCGTCACAGTTGAGGCTATGGTGACCTTGCAAAGTATGCATTCTCCTCCATTGGCTAGTGAGATTTTGGGTGGAGGTGGTAACATTTCGCCCCTCTCCTCTGTGATTTGGCTAAGTAGCTATTTAATATTTTATAGTGTTTATTTCATTTTTACTTTCTTTAATTCTTTATCACATATTTATCTCTCATTTCTATCTGGTTGTCCATGGAGGTTGAAATGCCAAAGTGGGGGTCTGATTGAGGAAGACCCCTATACAACCCCAACCATTTCCCCCTCTTTCTTGTGTGTAGGTGAACATTCATTTGGAGTTAGTTGGCAAAGTACTGCCTTGGTGAGATGGGTAAGTGCAAAAAGATGGTTCCCAAAAATGGGGCTTAAGTGGCCACTTTTTTTTTCTGAAATAAGGAAATAATGACCTTGGATGTGAAATTGAGGATAATTACACACAAAATTTTGAGATGGAACAAAAATAAGGATTGAAGTGATCTGAGTCTACTTTATAAAATACTATTTTATTTTGAAAATGGCTGAGATTAAGTGGTTCAAAAGAGGGACACACAAAAATTGGTGTTGTTTTTGTCAGAAAAACATAACATAGCAATTCTTGTATATCCCTAGCATGTTGAACCTTTTTTTAGTATTTTTAAAATCGCTTTGGTCATAAATTAGCTAGAAGTATGTAGTTGATGCATGATTTATTTGATAAATTTTTAATGAATATTTGATTTTTTACTAATTTTCTAAGTAAATACTTCTAGAAAGTTTGAATTTTGGTCGTGCTACCCCTACAAATTTTGGAAACTAATTGAATTTTTTTCATTTTTATTTTTTAAATTTGTAGAATGGAGTCTAGTTTCTAAAAATGTAATTTATTTGAAATTTTGATGAATGGTTAATTTATAATAAAAAAACACCAAACACTACTTTTTTCCAAAAAAGAGACACAAACAAAAGAAATTATAGATGAAAGGATTAACATTGTCAGAAAGTAAAAAAATTTTACGTAATTGGATATCTAAGAGAGAACCTAACATTACCCAGGTGTTTGATTTGTTTGACATTGAACCAAGTGTAATCCTAATGATAAGAATGAACCTAATTATGTGAAATATTGTAGAATTTGCAAAAGCACATCTTTGGTCATTGGGAATGCCCTCCAAGCCTTCGGGTTGGTATTCCAAGGAATATAACAAGCCCAAGGCTTTGGGATTCCCAAAGAAAGATATAACGCATGCGCATTATAACGCGCTCGCATTATATCTTTGTTTTGACATGGATTTTGCATTTTTTTAATGCATTAACAAAACACAAGCATGTTATAACGTGCTCGCATTTTGATCTACACCAAATTTATTTTTCTTCTCCTTTTTTTCTTTCTTCGGATTATCTTTGAGGGAAACTATATACATGAAATAAGCATTTATGTATAAGTTGAAATTTACATATGGATGTTTACTTTCTTATACTTATATTTCATGTATATAGTTTCAAGATGTTTGAGAGTGGTTTCAAATCTCTAGGAGTTATAATGCAAATTCTAGTTTTTGGAAGATCTGACAAATT
This sequence comes from Sequoiadendron giganteum, assembly GCA_007115665.2. Lineage (NCBI taxonomy): Eukaryota > Viridiplantae > Streptophyta > Pinopsida > Cupressales > Cupressaceae > Sequoiadendron > Sequoiadendron giganteum. The sequence continues at coordinate 66,183,447 of CM021101.1, read as the reverse complement.
TTTGACTTAGTCAAATTTCAGTAATCAGAAGGTCAAATTTTGATTACCAGCAAGTTGTATTATTTCTCTCTATCTCACTCATTTTTATCCCTTATAGTATGGACCTCTCTCTCACTATCTCCATCCCTTTATCTAACTCTCTCTCCCTTGATCTCGAGAACTCTCTTTGTCTCTTTGTCTCTATCTATCTTTATCTCTCTATCTCTCTCTCTTTTTCCCTCTAATTCTCTCTACCTCACTTCTCTCTCCCTCCCTCCCTCCTTCCATATCTACTTATCTCTATCTCCCTCCCTCCATCTCCCTCTCTCTCTCTACCTACCTCTCCCTCCATCACTCCCTACCACTCTATCTATTTCTCTCTACCTCACCTCTCTCACCTCCCTCTCTCTCCCTCCATACTTCTCTCCCTCTCTTCTTTCCTATCTACTCTCTATCTCTCAGTCCCTCTCTCTACCTACCTCTACATCCATCAAACCTTACCACTCGCTCTCTACACCTCTCTATCTCACCTTTCCCTCCCACCCTACCTCTCCCTCCCTCCCTCATTCCCTCTCTGCTCTTTATCTCTCCTCTCTCTACCTCTCCTTCCATCTCTACTTATATTTATCTCCTCTCTCCCTCTCTCTACCTCCCTCTCCTTCCACCACTCTCCATTTATCTCTATCTTACCTCTCTCTCCCTTACTACATCTACCTCCCTCTCCCCCTCCCACTCTACCTAGTTCTCCATCCATAACAACCTACCACTCTCTCTCTATTACTCTCTATCTCACCTCCCACTCTCTCCATCCATACCTCTCCCTCCATTTCCCTCTCTACTCTATATCTCCCTAATCTATCACTCCCTAACACTCTCTCTACACCTCTCTATCTTGATTCTCTCCCTCCCTCCCTAATTCCCTCTCTACTTCTCTCTCTACCTCCCCTTACCTCTCTAATTATATTTATCTCCCCTAGCCCTCTCTCTCTCACTAAATGCATCTCTCCCTACCGTTTCCCCTATCTAATATCTATCTCCCCTCTCCCTCCCTCTACCTCTCTCTCTCTCTCACACTCCTCCCTCATCCTCTTTCTCTCTCACTCTCTCCTCTCTATCTCACCAGTCTCTCTTTCCCTCTTTGTAACTCTCTACTTCTCTATATGCCACCATTATATCTCTACATATCTTTATCTCACCTATCCCTCTTTAACTCTCCCTTCCTCCCCTCTCTCTCCCACCCTCCCTCCTCTCTATCTCTATCTCTCTCTACTTGTTTCTATCTCACATATCCATCTCTACTCACATATCCCTCCATCACTCCCTACCACACTCTCTCTATTTCTCTCTATCTCACCTGTCTCTCACCTCCCTCTCTCTCCATCCATATGTCTCCCTCCCCTTCCCTCTCTACCTACCTCTCCATCCATCACTCCCTACCACTCTCTCAACAACTCTCTATCTTGCTTCTCTCCCTCCCTTATCCTCTCTCTACTTCTCTCTACCTCTCCTTTCTCTAATTATCTTTATCTCCCCTAGCCCTCTCTCTCTCACTAGATGTATCCCTCCCTACCTTTTCCCCTATCTACCCTCTATCTCTCCTCTCCCTCCCTCTACCTCTCTCTCTCGCTCTCTCTTACTCCTCCCTAACCCTATTTCTCTCTCACTCTCTCATCTCTATCTCACTATTCTCTCTTTCCCTCTTTTTAACACTCTCTTCTATATGTCACCATTCTCTCTCTAATTAGCTTTATCTCACCTATCCCTCTTTATGTCTCCCTTTCTCCCCCCTCTCTCCCACCTTCCCTCCTCCCCTCTATTTCTATCCCTCTCTACCCACATATCCCTCTATCACTCCCTACCACACTCTCTTTATTTCTCTCTATCTCACCTCTCTCTCACCTCCCTATCTCTCCCTCCATACCTCTCCCTCCATCTATCCTTCCTTATCTACTATTTATCTCTCATGTCTCTCTACATTTCCTTCCCTCTTTACTTATCTTTATCTCCTCTTTTTCTCCTAACCTATCTCTCTCTCTCTCTCTCTTAAATCCATCCCTCTCCCTCTTTCTCTCTACCCCTATGAGGGTTGAGGGTGTAAGGTTTAGTGTTTGAGGTATAGGGTTGAGGTTATAGGGTTAGGTGTATAGTGAAGAGGGATTAGGGTTTAGGATATTAGGTATAAATTTGAGGGTATAGGGTATAGGGATGAGGGATGAGGGTTTAGGGTTTAGGGTGTAAGGTATAGGGCTGAGGGTTGATGGATAGTGTTTATGGTTGAGGGTATAGGGTTGTGTATAGGGTATATGGATTTTTTGAGAAACTATATCTCAATTTCCATATTTATGCCCCTTCATTCTTGCCTTGGTGCTAAAAATGTTCATTCCTGTATTTACTGCCATACCGCGGCGGTCATCTTTTGTGTTCTGGTGGTACCACGGTGAAGGGTTTGGTGGTTACCACCATAATGCGCATAGTTTTCTTCTCATCATGGTGGCCGCAGTATCTGTCTTCCCCTTTGTCTTGCGATTACCACCATACCGCAGCCAACCAAGACGCTGACTGCAGTGGCTGTGGTAAGGTAGCCTATGGCCTGGCTAGTGGTTACCGTGGTGGCCATGGTAAGACTTCCATACCATGGCCAGCCAAGAGGTTGACCAAAGTGGCCACGGAAAGGCCGCCAGCGGCTTGGCTGGCGGTTACCGCCATACTGCGGCCAACCAAGAGGCTGACCGCGGTGGCCACGGTAAGGCCGCTAGCACCCTTCTGGTGGTTACTGCCATACCATGGCCAACAAAGAGGCTGAGTGCAGTGGTCACAATAAGACCACCAGTGCTTAGCCAAGCCGGCTACCACTGTACCATGGTGAGTCTTGGAGCCGACAGTGGTAGCACGGTAAAATGAGTGATAGAGCTTAGTTGGACTCGATTGGCTTACTGCCATACCACAAGCTAGTCGGATGGGGTCTGCGGTAGCATGGTAAGGATTGTGGGGAGCTTGGATGAGCTCAGTGACTAGTTTTAACCAAGTTGGACTCGATGTCAGAAGTGAATAACTAATGGATTGTAGACACATGGCTCAGTGTCAAAGAAATAATTGGTTGGTGACAAAATTCATAGCAACAGTAAATGCAGGTCAATTCAAGGTGGAAAATAGGATCTGATCTAGGTAAAGCAATTATGGCTTGGGTGGCTCGATGCAATAGATCGATATGGGTAGATCTCTAGTGTGATTGAATTAGAGATGATTGTACCTTGTGATCAGCGGTTGACTGATAGAATTAAATGCAACGTCTGACTTAAGGAAGTGGACGAAATTATTGCACGATGAGAGAATTCGAACTGTATGTTTTTGAGAGAACATTGTAACAGTGAGAGATAATTTTTTTGTAGTGTTGTTGTGAGCTGATTAGAGAAGACTATAATTTTGTATGTAACTATTTTCTTACTGTAATACAAATTGTCTGGACTTTGTGTGGTGGGATTTTTACCTGAAAAGGTTTTCCCACATATATCTGGTGTCAACTGTGAATGCTCAACTTTGTGTAATATTTATTTTATAGTTGTATTCATCTCACATAGTTTAAGAATCTATTGAAACTATTTATGCTTTTCTCCTCTATTGTATTAGTGTTAAGGGAATGTATTCCGCATTTTTGGGTCTATAGATCCATGCCTATTTTTTCCTTCAAGTAGTATCAGAGCTTGGCCAATTGTGTTATCCTTGTAGGAAAGATTAGTTTTTTTTGCTAATATTGTTTCAGAGGGAGTCTTGCACTGTTAAAACTTGTTTCTGTTTGAGATGGCGAATACATATGGTAGATTAGAGATTGAAAAATTTAATGGCAGTAACTTTGAGTTATGGAAACTCAAGATAGAAGACTTGCTTGTGGATAGAGACCTCTGGATTGCAATGTCTGGAACTAATCTACAAAGTAAAATGAAAGAAGCTTGGGATCTTGCTGATAAAAAATAAGAGGTTTGATAAGACTAAGTCTTACCAATTATGTTCTCCTAAACATCCATGAGGAGCAGTCTACAACTTCATTATGGAAGAAGCTTGGTGACATTTATCAGGGAAATTCTCTGGTAAATAAGTTATTCCTGAGGAAGAATTTGTACTCATTGAAGATGGAAGAAGGTGCATCTATTGTAGACCATTTGAACTTGTTTAACATGAGTGTTACTCAGTTGGCTTTTTTAGGTGTAAAGATTGAGGAGGATTATCATTGCATGCTCTTGTTGTGTTCGTTACCTCACTATTGGGACCATCTTGTGATGGCCATAGGAAGCAATACTATTGCTTTCAAGATAGAATACATTGTTGCATCATTGCTATCTAAAGAGATGCAGAGGAAGTCTTCATAGATGGCAAAAGAGGCTCTTGTTGTTCGAGGTAGACCAAAGGAGAAAGGCAAAAAGAAAGACAAGAATTTGAAATCCAAATCTGTAGGGAGATCAAAGTCTCCTGGTAAAAAGTTCAAGATGAGATGTTGGAACTATGGGCAACCTGGTCATATCAGGAAGGACTACAATGAGAAGAAGAAGAAGAATGCTTCTGACAATGAATCTTCTCAAATTTATGTAGACGCCTTCATTGTAGCAGCCTTGAAAACTCAGGCATTAGATGATGTCTGGCTGGTTGACTCGGGTGCTTCTTTTCACATGATGTCCAATAGAGAATGGTTCTCTAAATATGAGAAGTATGATGGTTGAAAGGTATACTTGGCAAGTGATTCAACGTTGGATATAGTTGGCAGAGGAAGAGTCAAAATTTAGTTTCCTGACAAACGATTCAAAGGTACTATGTACTTCACATAGCAGGTCTGGTTCAAAATCTTCTTTCTGTCAGTAGGTTAAATGATGTTAGTGTAGAAGTTTCATTTTCAAGTAAGGGATGTAAAATGGCTAGAGGTGCAATGGTTTTGGCTAAGGGTATTCATACTGGCACTTTGTATAAGCTAGATGCATGCCTTGTTCATTTTACCAATGTCTCTGTAAAGTCATGCAATGCTGCACCTATAGAGAAAGATGAAGACTCTTCTCTGGCTGAAAATGCTATGGAAGTAAAACTCCCAGCAGAGAAGACTACGCTATGGCATCATAGACTTGGTCATTTTGGTGAGAAAGGTTTAAAAACATTGAAGAATAAAAATATTGTAGAAGGGCTTGATGACTGTAACCTTGAGTTTGACTTTTGCGAACACTATATGTATGGAAAACAACACCGTGTTTATTTTTATTCTATTCCTCACAAATCTTCTGGTATATTGGATTATGTTCATTCTGATGTGTTTGGTCTAGTTAATGTTCTTTCATTATCGAAGTCTAGATATTATGTTTCTTTTATTGATGACTACTCAAGAAGGGCATTTATATACTTCATTAAAAGTAAATCAGAAGTGTTCAATCGGTTTAAAGAATTTAAATCTTTGGTTGAAAATTAGACTAGAAGGAAAATTAACTGTTTGAGGACAGACAATGGTGGTGAATTTTTTTCTGTAGATTTTGAAAGGTATTGCACTGATCATGGAATTAAAAGGCACAAGACAATGCCTTACACTCCACAGCAAAATGGAGTTGTTGAAAGGTTGAATAGGACACTGATGGAAAAGGCAAGGAGTATGCTTATTGGTGCTTTTCTGGAGCATAAGTTTTGGGCTGAGGCTATGGCTACAACATGTTATTTCATAAATAGATCTCCTTGTTCAACTCCTTTTGACAAGACACCTTTGGAAGCATGGTCTAGTAAGAAGCCCTTTGTGAGGCATATCTGTGTGTTTGGTTGTGAGGCCAAATGTGTTGTCATTGGCTATGGAGTTGGTGTGAAATGATACAAGCTTTGGAACCCTATTACTGAGAAGATTTTGTACAACAGAAGCATGATATTTCATGAGTTAAAAGCTTCAGTAAGTGATCAACAGCTTGTGACAAATGAAAATGACAAGAAGAAGGATGTAGTTGAGATTCCACAAACTTCAGAAAGGGAAGAGTTGGATGGTGTTCCTGAGACTAAGGAGAGATCAAGCAGCTCTGAAACTTCTGATGATGAAGAACAACCTCAACCTGTAAGAAGATCTACATGAGAAAAAAGGAAACTTGATAGGTATGGTTTCTCTATGTTAGATTCAAACTATGCTTATGCTTTAATTACTAGCACTTTTGAGCCTAGGACTATCAAAGAAGCAATCAACATGGCTTATTCAAAGTCTTGGCTAGAAGCCATGAATGAAGAGATGGATTCTTTGAAAAAGAATGACACCTGGAATTTAGTACCACTACCTAAAGGGTGAAAGCCAGTCGGTTGTAAGTGGATATTCAAAAAGATGACAGGTCTTGATGGAAGTGTTGAGAATTATAAGGCACAACTGGTTGCAAAGGGATTTTCTCAAATTGAGGGAATAGATTATGGAGAGATTTTTTCCCCTATAGCAAAGCTGATATCCATCAGATTTTTATTGTCATTGGTAGCTGTGTATGATTTTGAAATTGAGAAGATGGATGTGAAGATAGTGTTTCTCCATGGTGAGCTAGAAGGAAAAATCTACATGTCCTAGCCTGAGCATTTTGTTGAAAGAGGTAAACAAAATCTAGTTTGCAAATTAAATAAATCTCTCTATGGTTTAAAACAATCTCCTAGAATGTGGTATCGGAAATTTGACATGTTTGTGTTGTCAATTGGATTTGTGAGATCAAAATATGATCATTGCATTTATTATAAATCTGAGAATGATCACGTGCTTGTTATTACCCTATATGTGGATGATATGTTATTCATTGGAACTAGCAAGACTATGATTTCTGATCTTGAATCTCAGTTTTCTGCAAAGTTTGAAATGAAAGATCTTGGTGCAACAAGGTCCATTTTTGGAATGGAGATAACTAGGGATAGAACAATCAGAAAACTTTGGGTCAGTCAGAGTAAGTATGTGAAGACAGTTTTGGAGAGGTTTAGCATGGATGACTGCAAGCAACTTGTTGTTCCAATCATGCATGGAACTAAGTTGTCTATTGAAATATGTCCAAAATCTGCTACTGAGATGGAGGACATGACCAGTGTGCCTTATGCAAGTGTAGTTGGTAGTTTGATGTATGTTATGGTCTGTACAAGATTGGGCATTGCCCAAACAGTGGGAGTTCTAAGCCAATTTATGGCGAATCTGGGAAGATCACATTGGGATGTTGTGAAGAGAGTATTTAGGTATTTGAAAGGGACTTCAAATTATGCACTATTTTACCATGGCAATTTGGCTAGATCACAAAGGACTCTCAACATCCTTGGGTATGTTGAGTCAGATTGGGCAAGGGACATTGATAGTAGGTGATCCACCAGTGGATACACTTTCATGCTTAATGGTCAAGCAATCAGTTGGATGAGCAAGCGATAGGTTGTAGTTGCTTTATCCATGAAAAAGGTAGAGTGCATGGATGTAACTCATGCCTGTAAAGAGGTTGTATAGTTAAACCATTTGTGTTCGGACATTGGATTCAATGCTGGGCAGATTTCAATCTGCTGTGATAGTCAAAGTGCCATTTGTTTGGCAAAAAATCCAACTTTTCATGCCAAGACCAAGCACATTGATGTGCAATATCATTTCATAAGGGATATAGTTGAAGATGGTAAGGTCAATCTGGAAATGGTGGACACCTTCAAGAATGTTGTAGATGCTTTGAAAAAACTGGTTAGCATAGACAAGTTCAAATGGTGCACATAATCGATGGGACTTGGGGCCTATGAAAGACAGTGATTTTTGTTGCAATGGGGTGGCTGGAAATGTTCGCCAAGTGGGAGCTTGTTGAGAAACTATGTATCAATTTATAGCTGTATGCCCCTTCTTTCTTGCCTTTGCGTTAAAAATGTTCATTTCTGAGTTTACCGCAATACCGTGGCAGTCATCTTTTGTGTTCTGGCGGTACCGTAGTGAAGGGTTTGGAAATTACTGCCATACCACATGGAGTTTTCTTCTCACTGTGGTGGCTGCAGTATTGGTCTTCCCCTCTATCTGGTTGTTAGCACCATACTGTGGCCAGCCAAGAGGCTGACCATGGTGGTCATGGTAAGGTATCCTACGGCCTTGCTGGTGGTTACCACCATACCTCAGTCAACCTCTTGGCTGGCCGCGATGGCCGTAGTGGCTGTAATAAGACCGCTAGTGGCTTGGTTGGCAGTTACCGCAATATCACGGCCAGCCAAGAGGCTGACCGCGGTGGCCACGGTAAGGCCACCAATGGCTTGGTTGGTAGTTACCGCCATACTGCGGCCAGCCAAGAGGTTGATTGCGGTGGTCATGGTAAGGCCACCAGTGCCCTGGCTGGCGATTACCAGTATACCACGGCCAGCCAAGAGGCTGACTGTGGTGGCCACGGTCAGACCGCCAATGGTCACCCAAGATGACTACCATTGTACCACAGTGAGTCTTGGAGCCGACATCAGTAGCATTATAAAATGAGTGACAGAGCTCAGGTGGACTTAGTTGGCTTACCACCATACCACGAGATGGTCGGATGGGGTCTGCAGTAGCGCGGTACAGACTTTGGGGAGCTCAGATGAGCTTGGTAATTGGTTTTGATTGAGTTGGACTCAGTGTCACAAGTGAATAGCGAATGGATTGTAGACACGTGGCTCAGTGTCAAAGTGATAATTGGCTGCTAGCTAAAGTTGGAGCAGCAATAATTATAAGTCGATTCAGGGTGGCAAACATGACCCGATTTGGGTAAAGTAGTTATGGCCTGGGTGGTTCGATGCAATGAGATCAGTATGGGTAGATATTTGGTGCGATTGAATCAAAATGATTTGTACTTGGTGATCGACGGTTGACTGATAGAATTAAATGCAACATCTGACTTAAGGAAGTGGATGACATTATTGCAGGATGAGAGAATTTGAACTGTATGTTTTTGAGAGAACATTGTAATAGTGAGAGATGAGTTTTTTCATGGTGTTGTTGTGAGATGATAAAAGAAGACTGTAATTTTGTATGTAACTATTTTTTTACTATAATACAAATTATTTGGACTTTGTATGGTGGGTTTTTTACCTGAAAAATGTTTTCCCACGTATATCTGGTGTCAAATGTGAATTCTCAACTTTGTGTAATATTTATTTTACAGTTGTATTCATCTCAAGTAGTTTAAGAATCTATTAAAACTGTTTATTCTTTTCTCCTCTATTGTATTAGTCTTAAGGGAATGTATTCTACACTATTAGGTCTCTAGATCCATGCCTTTTTTTCGCTTCAGGATTATGGTTTAGGATATTGGGTATATAGTTGAGGTTATTGGGTAGAGGATATTAGGATTAGGGTTGATGGTTTAGGGTTTAGGATTTATGTATAAGTTTGAGGGCTAAGGGTTGAAGTATAATTTTTAGGGTTGAGGGTATGTGGTTAAGTGTATATGGATAGGGATTAGGGACTAGGGTGTAGGGTTAAGGGTATAAGGTATAGGGTTAAGGCTTGAGAGTGTATGGTTTTCCGTTTAAGTATAGGTTTGAGGGATAAATTTTATGGTTTAGGGTATAAGGTTGAGGTGTAGGGTATAGATATGAGGCTTGAGGGTGTAGGTTTTAGGGTTTAAGGTATAGGATTGAGGGTTGAGGTTATACGACTAAGTTTATAGGGTATAGGGATTATGGTTTAAAATAATGGGTGTAGGGTTGAGGGTATTGGGTTTAGGATTGAGTTTTAGGGTTTAGGGTTTAAGTATAGGGTTGATAGATTATGTTTAGGGTTGAGGTTATAAGGTTGAGGGTTTAGGGTATAGGGATTAGGGTTGAATGTGTAGGGTTTAGGGTTGAGGGTTGAGGTATAGTGTTCAAGGTTGGGGGTGTAGGGTTTAGTGTATAGGGTATAGGGTTTAGGGTTTAGGATATTGGGTATAGGTTTGAGGGTATTGGATTTAGGGTTGAGGGTTTAGGGTTCAAGTTTTAGGGTACAAGGTTTAATGTAGGATTTAGTGTTTAATTATAGGGTTAAGTGTTCATGGATAATGTTTAGGGTTTAGGGTATAGGGTATAAGGATGAGGGTTGAGGGTTGAGGGTGTAGGGCTTATGGTTTAAGGTATAGGGTTGAAGGTATAAGGTTGATTTTATAGGGTATAGGGATTACGGTTTAGGATATTAGGTATATGGTTGAGGGTATTGGGTTGAAGGTTTAAGGTTAAGTTTATAGGGTATAAGGATCAGGGTTTACGAGAGAGAGAGAGAGGGAGGGGTGTGAGGGAGAGACATGAGAGGGAGTATTCTCTAGTTAGGGTGGGAGGGAAAGACTTGAGAGAGGGGGAGGGGGTGGGAGGGAGAGACATGAGAGAGAGAGAGAGAGAGAGATGGCTCACATTTCTTGGACCTTTTTTTTCAAACATGCCACTGCATTGCCAATTTCATCTAATTGGAAAGACAGTGGGCTCACTATCTTGCCAATTCAAAGAAATTGGAAACCTAACTTGCCCTGTTTGAGAAAATGGGTCCAATAAATGGTGTCTCCTGCTGATGTAATTATTGGACCCACTTTTTCAAACATACCACTACATTGCCAATTTCACCGAATTGGAAAGCTAGTGGGCCCACTAGCTTGCGAATTCGGTTAAATTGGCAACCTAACTTAGCCTGATTAAAAAAATGGGTCCAATAAATGGGGTCTCCCAGTGATTTACATCACCAAGAGACCCTATTTCTTGGACCCATTTTTTCAAATAGGCCACTACATTGCCAATTATAGCAAATTGGCAAGCTAGTGCACCCAGTAGCTTGCCAATTCAGTGAAACTGGCTACCTAACTTGGCCTGTTTGAAAAAAATGGGTCCAAGAAATGGGGTCTCCTGGTGATTTACATCACTGGTAGACCCCATTTATTGGAAACACTTTTTCAAATAGGCCACTACATTGTCAATTTCAATGAATTCGCAAGCTAGTGCTCCCACTAGCTTGCCAAATCAATGAAATTGGCAACCCAACTTGACCTATTTGATTATTGGGAGACATCATTTCTTGGATCCATTTTTTCAAACATTCCAAGTGAGGTTGTCTATTTCACCGAATTGGAAAGCTAGTTGGCACATTGGCTTGTCAATTTGATGAAATTGGCAATGTAGTGGCCTATTTGAAAAAGTGGGTCCAAGAAATTGGGTCTCCCAGTGATGTAAACTCTCTACCAAAGTAAAATATATACCCTAATCCCTCAACTCTCAACCCTTAAAACCTCAACCCTCTACCCTCAACCTTTTACACTGAACCCTCAACCCTCAACCCTCAACCCTCAACCCCTAATCCCTCAAACCCTATACATTGGAACCTCAACCCTAATCCCTAAACCCTATACCCTCAATCATCTACCCTCAACCTTAAACCCTCAACCCTCAATGCTTAAACCCTTTACACTCTAACTTATACATTAAACCCTGAACCCTCAATTCTCAAAACTCAACCCTATACAACGAACCCTCAACCCTAATCCCTCAACCCTATTATACCCTCAAACCTCAACCCTCAACCCTTACACCATAAACCATTAAACCCTCTACTCTATACATTAAACCCTCAACCCTCAATTCTCAACCGTCATCCCGTAATCCCTCAACCCTCAACCCTTAAACCCTTAACCCTCAACCCCTATACCTCTACCCTATACATTGGACCCTCAACTCTAATCCTTGAACCATATACCCTCAAACCTATACCCTAAACCCTAAACCCTCTAACCTCAACCCTAAACCCTAAACCCTTAATCCCTTAACCCTTAAACCCTCAACCCTCTACCCTCAACCCTCAACCCTCAACCCTCAACCCTCAACCCTTAAACCCTAATTCCTCAACCCCTATACCCTCTACCCTATACATTGGACCCTCAACCCTATACCCTCAACCTTAAACCCTACACCCTCAACCCTTAAACCTTAAACCCTTAAACCCTCTACACTCTACCCTCTACCCTATACATTAAACCCTCAACCCTCAATTATCAACCCTCAACCCTTAATATCTCAACCCTCAACCCTTAAACCCTTAACCATCAACCTCTATAAAATCTACCCTATACATTGGAAACTCAACCTAATCCTTCAACCATATACCCTCAAACCTATACCCTCTACACTCTATCCTCAACCCTAAACCCTCAACCCTAAACCCTTTAACCCTAAACCCTTAAAAAATTTACCCTCTACCAACAACACTATACCCTCTACCCTCAACCCGAATCCCTCAACACTATACCCTCAACCCAATACCCTATATCATCAACCCTATAGGTTCTCTACCCTAATCCCTCAACCCTATTCCATTAACCCCTATCCCTTTCTCTATATCTATACATCTCACCTCTCTCTCCATCCCTCTCTTCCACCCTCTCTAATTCTCTCTATCTACCCTCTCCCTCTTTCTACGTACCTCTTTCTAAATCAATCCCTACCACTCTCTGTTGCTCCCTCTATCTATCTCTCTCTATCTTCCTCCCACTACCTCTCCATCACTCACTCTCTCTCTCTCTCACTCCCTCTTAGGGTTTAGGCACTAGGGTTGATAGATTTTTTGCCAAGAGACATTGAAAATATCATCTAGTTTTGTCATTGATGTCAACCCTAATCATTGATTAGGTACGCATATCATCATTTGACCATACCGGCAAAAAGATTGAAGGTCAGCAGGATAAAAAAAAGTATCTAGTAACTCAATGTTCATCGATCTAAATGATGTTTTTATCTTATCAGTTTGTGTCATGCATCTCAGAGAATTTTTTTCGGTATATTATCTCTATTGAGATTGAAGCGTAGTGGCTTGTATTGATTTTTGTGTAAGTTAGAAGATCTAGTCAGCATATCTTCTATTTTTCTAGTAATGAAGCTAACTTCATAAATGCATTATATCATAGATGTATAAGGTGAAATTAATTAAATGTTTTTGTGTTCAATTATGCTTTTTTGGTTCCCCTCTATGGCTTAACCAAGTTTTGAGGATGCACATAAAGATTTAATCAAGGATCTAGCCGATGGTGTTAATTATTTTTGTGTTCTATTGAAGCCAAGAAAGTGTAAATGAATTCTATGTTGCGGATATATATAAGTTCATCTGTATCATTTTAAAATGTGTATGAAGTGTGTATTAACACATCTTGCAAATTAGAGTAGAGAAGAAGAGCGATAATACGCAGTTTCACTTGCGCATAGGGAATTTGTGTTGTGAGTGCAAGCAGAACAGAGCAAAAGTGCAGAATCAGTCTGTAGGACAAAAGATCGAATATTGTGCTTCATTGGAACTGTTATTAGGAATTTGTAGATGCTATCTATCTTAGTTCAAACTCACAGATGGTTTTAATCTGATCCTTCTTTGTAAGGCAGTGAGCTCTAGGTAGTTCATCTGAAAGCTTGTGCATTCTCCTCATTGTAATATTCATTTGAGTATATTTAGATTAATTTTTGGATTGGCCATCCACCATGGTTTTTCCCCTAACATGATTTCCACGTAAAATCCCCTGTGTTATGGATTTGGTTCATTTTATTTATTTTTATGCATTATGGTTGAATTTTGTTAATGCTTTGAAGATAAAAGAAATTTAAGTTTTGCACAACACCGATTCACCCCCACTCTTTGTGTAGCTTGTTTCCAACAATTGGTATTAGAGCTAGTTCCTCTAAAGAATAATTATAACAACTTGGGGAGATCTTAGAAGGTGTTTCAATGGATTCAATAAATCTTGAACAACAACTTATGGTGGCCCTAGATGATCTTGGTTAGTCAAAGGATGAAGTTTAGAAACTACAAGCAAACCTCAATGATGCAGAAAAATTCATTGAGTCTTTGAAAGACAAGATCAACAGGTCCAAAGAGAAGAGAAAGGAACTCTATGACCAGATTCAGTAGAAAGATAGTAAAGGCATTGAAGATGTACAAACCAGTAAAGCCCTAAAAGAAAAGATTGAATAATTTTAAAATATTACCCAAGAGAATACAATTTTAAAGGTTGAAATGGAATCCATATTGATGAGAATGACCAAAGAAGTTGAGGATAGAATGAAGAATGAAGAGAACCTAGCACAATCACTAAAAGAAAAATATTAAGTATGTGTAGACATCCAAAAATAACATTATGCATTCCACTGTAACTAACATCATGCATTCGTTTCTTCTACTAATCAATTAAAGCAATTTATTGATTTAATCCTAAGGTTCATCAAGCTTAATTAAATAAATCAAATTATTTAATTAAGTTCCTAAGGTTCTTCTTATTTGATTTAATAAATCAAACTGATTTAAAATCAAATATCAAATCCCTAAAATCCCCTAAGTTAATTAATCTAAATTAATTAACTTCTAATCATAATTATCATTCTCTAGCTTTTGACTCAACTAGAGTCAAATCCAAACTCCTAACTAACCCACCCACTTGCACCAATAAATCATTTATTTGATTTATAATTCCTCTAATTACATTCAAAAGGGCATCAAAATGGAATATTCTTCCAATTTGAATCTTCCCCCCAAAAGGGACTTGTCCCTTCCAACAAGGTTTTAAATGCTATTTGCACAAGTCAACATAGCATTTATTGCACCTTTCATCCCCCCAAAACATGTCAAGTCATTCAAATTCAAATTTGAAAGTGGCACATTGGCCAAGACTTGCACATTCCTCACCCTCTCACACCTTGACAAGTGGCATCTTGTCATTGGCCCATGAATGATCCCACATTCATCAATTTGGCCTCTCCTCTCTTCAAGCTCAACTATAAGTTGAAGGATTCTCTCCTTCAAACAACACAACAACCACATTTGAAAGCACTTGCACTATAGGCAACTTGAGTTCAAGCATCTCATTGTCTATTCCACCTAGCTTTTTAAGGATTGGGAAAGGGCTCTTTCACATACTCAAAGAGCACCAATCCAATATGGGATAGTTTTATTTCATATCTTACATGTTTTTGTTCATGTTTAGTTACAATGAATTATGAAATAATATCTCGTAAGGATGTGATTTCTATTATTTTGTTTTTATCATGTTACTAATCATGTTACTACCCATTTTGCAGATTTTATCGTCCCACAGTATGTAGCCGATTGGATGATGAATTCGAAGTATCTAGAAACAATGAAGAAGCACTTGAAAGACAACTGGATTATCTCATAAATGAGATTGCTACTGTTAATGAGTACAAGGAGAAGTTCAAAGCCATCTTAGCCATTCTTGATGAATTGATTGAGAATCTGAGGACTCATGGTGACAAAAGGGGTCTTGGATATGAGGAAGGAGAAAGTTCAAAATATGGAAAAAGAAACTCTAGTCAAAGGAATTTAGGACAAAAGTAATTCAAGCAAGGAAATCAAATGAACATACCTAGAAGGTATCCGGTAAGAAAGCCTAATGCTTAGACATTTAATTGATACTATTTTAATTGCAACAAGTTTGAACACATGGCTTCTTAGTGTAGAAGTAGGATGAATCAAAGTGGTCCATCTTTTTCAGGTCAGCATTTTGACTGTCATAAGATTGGTCATAAGTCAAATGAATGCAAAAGTATGATGAATCAATTCCATAGAAGTATCATATGTTTACATGCAATAGACCTGCTCATACTACTAACTAGTGTAGATCAAGAGGAAATCAATGGAACAACCAGTCTGATAGAAGAAATGTTGTGTGCTATAACTGCAACAAAAATGGTCATATTGCAACATACAGTTGGAACATAAGAGGTCCAGTAAATCAAATGAGGAATATGCAGAAGGATGTGAAAGGAAAAATTAAAGTCATTGCAGATGAGGTTGGGCAGAAAATACAAAACAAATGGGTAAAGAAGATTCCCTCTATTGAATAAATTGCACCTACACCAGAACCTACTTCTGGTAATTCTTTTGGAAATTAGCTACAGGCTTTTGGCCTAGGGGGAGTTGTCAAGAAAATCCTAAAACCACCTAACCGGTAAGTGACACCAGATGTGAATGCATACAGGACATGCATATATTCTCAAAAAGTGTTGGTTAACTCATCAGAGGAAGTGGTGTAATTTATTACAGGTCTACAAAAGATTTACTAGTCTCAGTGCATGAAGACAACGCAACTCGATAAATTAGGGAAAATGCATTTATAGCATCAAGAAGGGTTAGGTATACAAGTTATAAAAGGTCATTTATATTCTTCATTTGTCACTTTTCATTCTAGAGAAAAAGAAGTTTGAAGAGCCCTAGGCAATCTAATGTGAATCTAGGCGAAATTCAAGTGTGGGAGTGATTTGGAAATCGAGTTTGAATCCGGAGGAAAAAGGTATATGTCAAGAACATCTAGAAATTTGTGATTTGGTCAAAAATGAATACTCCTCTAGTGGTTGAAGTCAAGGAAAAACCTCATACTAAATTTAAATGGCATCCTTACAAGTCTTTAGATACCGATCCATTGGGATAATTTTTGTTAGTTCCACATGGAGTTCTACACATAGAGGATATTAGGGTGTACATTAAAAAAAATATTGAAGAACTAGGAAGTTATCAACTATTGAATTTGTTCAATAATCACATCATTGGTGAAGATTTTTGTGTGAAGCCAGAACATAAGATCTTGGAAACAAATAAATTCACACAAACTACCAAATTTACTACATTTGAAGAGTCAGAATGGGTTCGTTATGTTTTGAGTCGAGTGCATAACGAATTTATGTGGCTAAGAATTCCATTCAAAATTAGAAAGGAAGTTATTAGTGCAGTAACCGGTCTAAACTCTTCCAGTAAACTACCTATTATGAAGTCTATGAAAAATCAAACCATCACTAATGCTACAGGCTCTCCATATGACAAAATGGAAATGACTATTGATAATATTTCTGATATAGATGTTAGATTTTCTTCTATGGTGATTGGATATAAGATTTACCGTTTTAGCCAAGAGAACTCTATATCCGGTACAACAATTTACGTCACCTACCAAATGGTGAAGGAAAATGTTGAATATGATCTTTGTGAACTACTAAGGATTCAGCTAATGGAAAATATTGTGAAGATTAAAAAGGAAAAGAATAATTATCTCAAATATGGCAATCTTCTTTTGTGCTTATTTTTTAATTTCTTGGAGGAGGTTCTAGGTATTGGAAAGGTTCATTGGAAAAAGGACAAGCCAGTAGCCATACAGATCAGAGATTTGTTAGACATTTTTGTACATTGTAAAACAAAGAATGTAGCTATCTATGGATTTTTTAAAAGCTTTCAAGCTAGGATGCAATCTAGGGAAATAATTCCCACCACCATTCTGGAGATATAAAAAGATTCAATTTACTTCATGGTAGATGTCAATCAGTGCATGATGGAAGTTGTTAATCCCAAAACTATCTAGATCATCCCTATAGGGTATGAGGTCGAAGGAACTTTTTTGGATATGTATGACCAACATTTGCTAAGAAAATCTCTGGATCCGACAGAAGAGAGGTTTGGTACCTATGTAGATAGAGAGACACAGGTTCACAATGAGCTCCGAAAACCTGTGATAACTAGAAAAGTGAGAAAAGAAGTACAAGTTTTTGCAGAAAGTTTTGGAATATTCATAAAGAAATTAGGTGAAGGTAGAAAGAAAAGAGAAGCAACTAACATAGCAAGAAAAGCATCTAATGAGGAAACAAGAACTCAATCAGCTAGTTCGGGAGCACCATCTACTCGTACAAGGACAACTAGGAGCTCTGCACCTTACTCAACCCCTACAAATTTTTTTGTAAAGACGCTGTCCTATCTAAGTTGTGGACATATAACCATCATGGAAAGTCTCAAACAAGTTTGGGACATAAATCTGGTGCAACTGAAGAAATATTTTGTAGACATCTTTCAACTTATGTGAGGTACAAAAATATATTTGTACAAATAATTTTTTATTGATCCTTTTTGGTATGCGACCCATACCTTTTCCATTGAGGTCAAAGGGGGAGAATAGTGGAGTGAAAAATATATAATAATCTCAGGGGGAGAATTGCATTTTTGAAAATTTTGGGATTGTAGTGAAGTTTATGTTGGTACTGGTTCGACACTTAGTCATTTTTCACTAAGTGTTGCCATCAATTCCAAAGGGGGAGATTATTGGAGAGAGACACTTCAACTATTATCTGGTGTTGTCATTTATGGAAACCCTAATCATTGATCAGGTATGCATATGGTCATTCGATCATACCAACAAAAAGATTGAAGGTCATCAAGGCAAAATAGAGTATCCAGTAACTTAGTTTTCATCGATCTAAATGAAGTTTTTTTGTTATTAGTTTGTGTCACACATCTCAGAGAATGTTTTTTGGTATATTATCTCTGTTGAGATTGAAGGATAGTGGCTCGTATTGATTTTTGTGTAAGTTAGACGATCCGGTCAGCATATCTTCTATTTTGCTAGTAATGTAGTCAACTTCATAAATGCATTATGTCGTGAATGTATAAGGAGAAATTAATTAAATGTGTTCATGATCAATTATTTTTTATTGGGTCCCTCTATGGTTTAACCAGCTTTGGAGGATGCGCATAAAGATTTAATCAAGGATCTAGTCGATGATGGTAACTATTTTTGTGTTCTATTGAAGATGAAAAAGTGTAGATGAATTCGATGTTGCAGATATATATATAAGTTCATCCATATCATTTTTAAATATGTATGAAGTGTGTATTGATGCATATTGTGAATTAGAGAAGATAAAAAGAGTGATAATGTGCAATTTCAATTGCGCATAGGGAATTTGTGTTACAAGTGCAATGAAAATAGAGCAAAAGTGCATAATCAGTCCATAGGACAAAATATCAACTATTGTGCTTCATTGGAACTATAATCAGGCATTTGTAGATGCTATCTATATCTCAATTCTAACTCTCTGATGGTTTTAATCTAATTCTTCTTTGTAAGGTAGTGAGCTCTAGGCAGTGCACCTGAATTCAAGTGCATTCCCCTCAATGTAATCTTCATTTGAGTATAATTAGATTAAATTGTGGATTGGCCATCCACCATGAATTTTCCCCTAACAAGGTTTCCATGTAAAAATCCTTGTGTTATGGTGTTGTGTTCATTTTCTTTATGCTTATGCATTATGGTTGAATGTTGTTAATGATTTGAAGATAAAAGAAAGTTAATTTTTGCACAACATTGATTCACCCCCCTCTTAGTGTAGCTTGTTTCCAATAGGATTAGAGTTGAGGGTAGAGGGTATTGGGCTAAGGGTATAGACCCAATACCCTTTACCATCAACCCTAATCCCTAAACTATATACCCTCAACCAAATACTATAAATCATCAACCCTATAGGTCCTCCACCCTAATCCCTCAACTCTATACCCTCAAAGAATATTCCTTTCTCTCTATCTATAAATCTCACCTCTCTCTCCCTCCCTCTCTCCTACCATTTCTAATTTTCTCTATCTACCCTCTCCCTCTTTCTACACACCTCTTGCTCAATAAATCCCCACCATTCTCTCTCACTCCATCTATTTATCTCTCTCTGTTTGCCTCCCACTTGTTTGATATAAAAAATGCAGTTTAGAAATCCTAAGAGGATGCTAGGCTCTATGATAAGACTTGTAAAATTATTGAACCAATGAATGGAGATAACCTATTTGGTTGATGACTCCTTACACTTCAGGCTCTACTAGACCTAGGTGGGTGGACCTTGATAACTGAAGCAGATTTAGAATTGTATGACTTGGTTGAATTTATGGATCTATCTGTAGTGGCATGAAATGGGATAGATGAATGCTTACTAACTACTTCTACTCCTAATGAAATTTTAAATGTGAATGTATGGATAGGATTTTATGAAATTCTAAAATGTAATTGGTATGACCAATTCCTACTCCTGTTGGGTAAATGGAGTCAAGGTGTAAATGATATGTGACTTACTAACTAGATACAATTATATTTTTTTGGAACTTATCTTTGTTTATATACTTGGTATAAATGTGCAAGGGTGTGACTAACAAACACTTCTTATTGATCCAAATGACCTTTTCTAGATTACTATGATTAGTTAAAAGAATATAATCCTTCCTTGAAGGAGCCAGTTAACTGAACCACACAAGAATAGAAAATGTGCTTTGATATATTGAAAATATCATTAATATATGAATTTAAATAATAAGGAAATGTCAACCTTGGAGACAACCTGATAATCTTATCAATTACCTAACTCTTCTTACTAATCCAAATGCTACCTCCAAGTTACTATAATCAATCAAAAGGATTTTAATTCTTTAATAGAAACCAATTAACTTGATTACACAAAAACAACAAGTGTGTCTTGATGAAACTAAAATATCAACTTGGATGCACACGTTCAAATAACAAAGAAATAAAAATGTGGAGATAGTCAGATAATTATTCAAATAAACAGACAATAGGCACAAGATTTTAGCCACTAGATTAAGACTTCTTCTCCATTCACATTATTTCCAAATATTTTATAATACATAGCAAAATGTTATGTTTTAGAAACTTTTCCGCCTATCCTAATACCTAACTCCTAATTCTACTACCTTTCAATCTTGATTTCAACTTGCATATATACATTGTATTTTTAGAACTACAATTATTCACAACATCCGCCTGGTGCAACTCTTCTTTTTGGTGCAACTCTTTGTTTAATTATTATCAAAAAAATATTTAATTAGTTTCCTTTAGAAAATTAAACATTTTAGCTTTAATCTCCATTTTTGCATCTTCGTAAAAAATCAATTTTGGTAATCATTCTTTGCTTGAAACTTTTGTACTTCCACTAATAAATCCTTTGGGTAAAAGTAACTACCCATTTTTCTTATTTAATTAATTCGGTGAAAGATGTGTTACTTGCATTCTTACATAATGAAAATATATTTTAGGTAGAATATTTACCTACTTGATTAATTCATCCCATAAATTTTTTTATTTCCCAATGTGAATAATCTTCAGCCGTAATTTGTCTCTTTAGTAAAAATTATATCCTCCTTTTCTTTCCTCCATCAAAGTGACTCACAAGATTGGTGTGTTTTGGAAATTTTTCCTCGACTAGCTCACTCTTGCTGATGAGTTCTTTCATTGGTGAATTAAGTTCTATAGATGGGGATTTCCCGAAAACATTCCTAGCTTCCCTCATTGGAGAGACCATCATAATTAGAGAGACATGAGGAACCCACTCTGATCTTATATGTATCTCTGATGATTTTATTCCACAACACATTGATGTCAGGGTTTCTACTCTTACATTTGCATACATTTTAGCCAGTGTTGTATCATTCATGAGTTCCATTTTTATCTCCGTTTATCAAACATAGTAGAATCACCCGCATTTTTTCCTGATCCATATTGTGGTCTTCTTGATGGCTCACATATTCGTTTGAATAAAATGGAAATTCTACAAGGGGATGGTTGTGCATTAAAATTTTCCAATATACAAGGTCATACTAGAAATGAAACTCCATGATTTATCTACCCAACGTAATCACACTTTATTCAAAATATTAATTTACTATATCAGTGTGACTCAAAGCATCAAGGATACTTATTTTATTTTCCCTAATACTGATTCTCTCATCGATGAAATAACATGCTATTAGGCTATCAGTAGAACTCTCCCCAAAATAATTTTCATCGGTATAAATTTCATCATCAGAGATAAATAAGGGATTATAGCTGATCATGCATGTCTCTTTGATATGCCTTTTCCATCACTTTATCCATTCGGATGAATCGGAAAGACTCTCACCGAAACCTCCATTGGTGTGACCCATAATATCATTGAGATCTGAGGGATTCCAGGTGATATTATATGTCTCCATGATATAACAATCCATCAATCTTATCGATAGGATTTTGTGTAGCTCTTGCCGATGAAGTCTCCATTGGTGTGACCAATGTGATCAAGATGAGCTTGAGGGACTTGGTCTGATTATATAATTTTCTCCGACATAGTTGTTCACCCGCTTTATCGGCAGGAGGCAATATGTTTCTTACCGATGGGATGTATCTCGGTATGACTTGTGAGCTCAGCCTGATATGAAAATATTGCTTCGACTTATTTTGTCATGTCAATGGGCCATTAATAGTGAGATGATAGGTGTTGTCCTCCTGATTATGTAGTCTTTTTATCTTCTAGGGTATTTTGATCGCTTTGACTTGGCTCATGTCTCCCCGATTTGTAGGAAATGTTCAAATGAAGGATTCCATGGTATTGTTACAAACATGAGAAGCAACTCTACTATATTTTGGCTTGATGGGGAAAGACAATGGAGCTGAATGATGAAATGATAAATGAAAATGAAGAGAAAAGGAGGATTTCAGGGAAAATCCAAAAACAAATATGGGTCTAGTCACAAAAATATCATCAATTTGTATTGGTCACAAAATTAATGTGGGGAAATTTTTGTGATATGTGGAAGGTGAGTGGATGGAGAGTATTGAAAAATATTAGATTTTTTTAGTTCTAACACCACTACCTCTCCATCACTTGGCATGTTTGAAAAAATGGGTCCAATAAATGGGGTCTCCCAATGATGTAAATCACCGGGAGACCTTATTTCTCAGACCCATTTTTTCAAAAATGCCACCACATTACCAATTTCATTGCATTGGTAAGCCAGTGGGCCCAATAGCTTTCCAATTCGATGAATTTGGAAACCTAATCTACCTGGTTAGAAAAAATGGGTCCAAGAAATGAGGTCTCACGATGATGTAAATCACTAGGAGACCCCATTTCTTGGACCCATTTTTTAAACAGGCCACTACATTACCAATTTCACTGAATTGGCAAGCCAGTGTTCCCACTAGCTTGGCAATTTGGTGAAACTAACAACCTAACTCACCTGTTTGAAAAATGTGTCCAAGAAATGGGGTCTCTTGGTGATGTAAATCACCACAAGACCCCATTTCTTGGAGACATTTTGTCAAAAAAGCCACTACATTCCCAATCTAACTGAATTGGCAAGTTAGGGTAGAGGGTAGAGGGTTAATGGTAGATGGGAGAGATATAGAAGGATTGAGTGAGAGAGAGAGAGAGACTTGAGAGGGAGAGGGGTTAGGAGGGAGAGACTTGAGAGAAAGAGAGAGAGAGGGAGGGAGTGGGAGAGAGATAGAGGGTAGAGGGTAGATGGTTTAAGGGTTTAAGGGTTAAGGGTAGAGGGGACTAAGATAGGAGTGAGTGAGTGAGTAAGAGAGAGACTTGAGAGAGGGAGAGGGAGTAGGAGGGAGAGACTTGAGAGAGATAGAGGGTAGAGGGTTAAGAGTAGAGGGAAGAGGGTTTTGGGTTTAAGGGTTTAGGGTTTAGGGTTAAGGGTAGATGGGAGAGATATAGAGGGAGTGAGTGAGAGAGACCTAAGAGAGGGAGAGGGGGTGGGAGGTAGAGACTTGAGAGAGAGAGAGAGATAGAGGGAGATATGTAGTGAGTGGGAGAGAGATAGAGGGTAGAGGGTTAAGAGTAGAGTGTAGAGGGCCCACTAGCTTGCCAGTTTGGTGAAATTGGCAACCTAACCTGGCCTGTTTGAAAAAATGGGTCCAAGAAATGCGGTCTCTTGGTGATTTACATCACTGGGAGACCCCATTTCTTGGACCCATTTTTTCAAATAGGCCACTACATTTCCAATTTCACCTAATTGGCAAGTCAGTGGGCCACTAGTTTGCCAATTCAGTAAAATTGGCAACCTAACTTTCCTTATTTGAAAAAATGGGTGCAAAAAATGGGGCCTCTCAATGATGTAAACCATTGAGAGACCCCATTTATTGGATCCGTTTTATGAAAAAGGCCACTACATTTCCAGTTTCACCAAAATGGCAAGCCAATGGGCCCACGATCTTAGCAATTTAGTGAAATTGGAAGCCTAACTTGCCTGTTTAAAAAATGGGTCCAAGAAATGGGGTCTCCTGGAGATGTAAATCACCAAGAGACCTCATTTCTTGGACCGATTGTTTTTAAACAGGCCACTACACTCCCAATTTCACCAAATCGGCAAGCTAGGGTAGAGGGTTTAAGGTTTTAATGGTTAAGGGTAGAGGGTAGAGGGTTAATGGTAGTGGGGAGAGAGATAGGAGTGAGTGAGTGAGTGAGAGAGAGACTTGAGAGAGGGAGAGGGGGTAGGAGGGAGATACTAGAGAGAGAGAGGGAGGGAGTGGGAGAGAGATAAAGGGTAGAGAGTTTAAGGGTTGAGGGTGGAGGGGAGAGAGATAGGAGTAAGTAAGTGATTGAGAGAGACTTGAGAGAGGGATAGGGGGTAGGAGGGAGAGACTTGATAGAAATAGAGGGTTTAAGGTTTTAGGGTTAAGGGTAGATGGGAGAGAGGTAGATGGAGTGAGTGAGTGAGAGAGAGAGAGATGGAGTGAGTGGGAGATAGATAAATGGTAGAGGCTAGAGGGCCCACTAGCTTGCAAATTCGGTGAAATTGGCAATCTAACTTGGCCTTTTCTTTTAAAATGGGTCCAAGAAATGGGGTGCTAGAAGGTTTAAGGGTTAAGGTTAGAGGGGAGAGAGAGACTTGATAGAGGGAGAGGGGGTAGGAGGGACAAAATTGAAGAGAGAGAAAGAGGGAGTGGGATAGAGATAGAGGGTAGAGCGTAGAGGGTTTAAGCGTAAAGGGTAGAGGGTAGAGGGTTAAGGGTAGAGGGGAGAGAGATAGGAGTGAGTGAGAGAGAGAGAGAGAACTGAGAGAGGGAGAGGGGGTAGGAGGTAAATACTTGAGAGAGAGATAGGGAGTGGGAGAGAGATAGAGGGTAGAGGGTAGAGTGTTTAAGGGTTTAAGGGTTAAGGGGAGAGGGGAGAGAGATAGGAGTGAGTGAGAGAAAGAGAGACTTGAGAGAGGGAGAGGGGGTAAAAGGGAGATACTTTAGAGAGAGAGAGGGGTGTGAGGGAGAGACCTTAGAGACAAATAAATAGAGAGAGAGAGTTATCTAGTTAGGGTGTGAGGGATAGACCTGATAGAGGGAGAGGGGGTGGGAGGGAGAGACCTATGAGAGAGGGAGAGAGAGAGAGTGTGTGTTCTCTAGTTAGGGTGGGAGGGAGAGACTTGAGAGAGGGGGAGGGGGTGGGAGAGATAGAGCTAAAAGAGAGGTAGATATGGAGAGAGAGGGAGTGAGAGACTTAAGAGAACCAGAGGGAGATACAAAGATAGAGAGATTTTTCTAGTTAGGGTGGGAAGGAGAGAATCGAGAGAGGGAAATGCGGTGGGAGAGAGAGATTTCTCTAGTTAGGGTTGGAGGGATAGACCCAAGACATGGAGAGGGGGTGGGAGGGAGAGATAGGGAGTGAGAGATAGATAGAGATAGAGAGAGATATAGATGGAGAGAGACTGATAGTGAGGAGGTGTGAGGGAGATGGGAGATAGGAGGGAGAGACTTGACAGAAGGGGAGGGAGGATAGGACTTGAGAGAGAGGAGAGGGGGTGGGAGGGATAGGAGAGGAGAGAGAGGAGAGAGAGAGAGAGAGAGAGAGAGAGAGAGAGAGAGAGAGAGAGAGAGAGTTCTCTAGTTAGGATGGGAGGAAGAGACTTAAGAGAGGGAGAGAGATATCTAAAACAGAGAGGTCTCTAGTT
Organism: Sequoiadendron giganteum; assembly: GCA_007115665.2. Taxonomy (NCBI): domain Eukaryota; kingdom Viridiplantae; phylum Streptophyta; class Pinopsida; order Cupressales; family Cupressaceae; genus Sequoiadendron; species Sequoiadendron giganteum. The sequence continues at coordinate 66,157,994 of CM021101.1, read as the reverse complement.
AGGGTGGGAGGGAGAGACTTGAGAGAGGGAGAGGGGTTGGGAGAGGGAGAGGAGGTGCCAGAGAAAGAGATTCTATACTTAGGGTGAGAGGGAGAGGTAGTGGGAGGGAGAGACTTAGGAGAGAGAGAGAGAGAGGGGTGAGGGAGATACCTTAGAGAGAGATAGAGAGTGTGTGTATGTTCTCTAGTTAGGGTGGGAGGGAGATACTTTAGAAGAGGTGAAGGGGGTGGGAGAGAGAGATGAGAGAGAGAGAGAGAGTGTGTGTTCTCTTGTTAGGGTGGGAGGGAGAGACTTGAGAGAGAGATAGAGGGTGTGAGAGATATACCTGAGAGAGAGAGGGAGTGAGAGATATACCTAAGAGAGAGAGGTGGTGGTAGGGATAGAACTTAGAGAGAGGGGGTTGTACCTAAATCCTAAGTCATAAACCATAAATCATAAACCCTAAATACTAAACCCTAAACCCTAAACCCTAAACCCTAAACCATAAAGCCTAAACCAAAGAGAGAGAGAGATGGGGGAGGGAGAGATTGTATGAGAGAGAGAAATACAAAGGGAAGGAGGAAGGTTGGGAGATTAAGAGAGAGGGATATATGGAGGGAGAGTGAGAAGGAATGAGGGAGGGAGAGGTAGAGAGAAGTATATAGGGAAGGAGAGATAGAGAAGGGAAATGAGGGAGGGAGAGAGATAGAGAGAATTAGAGAGGGGAGGAGGGAGGGATGGAGGGATAGATAAGTGAGATAAATATGATGAGAGAGAGAGGAGGGAAGGATGAAGGTGGAGATATTGAGAGAGAGAGGAGGGAGGGTGAGAGATAGGTTAGATAGAGAGAAGCAGAGATGGAAGGTGGTTGGGATGAAGGAAGAGAGAAAGATAGGAGGGAGGGAGATAGAGAGGTAGAGAGGGATAGGTTAGATAGAGTGAATTACAAAGGTAAGGTGGGTGAGAGGAAGGAAGAGAAATAGAGGGGGGGAGATAGAGAAAATTAGAGAGGGAAGGAGGGGCGGAGGAAAGGAGGGAGGGATAGTGGTGGGGAAGAGGTTAGATAGATAGAAGTGTAGAGGGAAGGAGAGAGTGTGGGAGAGAGGTCTAGAGCATAAGGGATACAAAATGAGTGAGATAGAGAGAGAAAGATGATTAAACTTGTTGATTACTGAAATTTGACTAAGTCTACATTTTTTGAGATCTTCCAAAAACTAGAATTTTCATTATAACTCCTAAAGATTCAAAACCAGTCTCAAACATCCTGAAACTATATACATGAAATATAACTTAAATTATAAGAAAGTAAATAAATTCATATATAAATTTCAACTTATTCTTAAAAAGAAGAAAGATAACAAGAAGAAAGAGACAAGAAAAAGAGAGGAGAAAAATTCAATGTAGACCAATACACGAGTGCATTATAACGTGCTCGTGTTTTGGAAATGTTTTTTTGATTTCAAAAAATGCACATTTTTTGGACTCAAAATGCATGTGTTTTTTGAAATTTAGACCATAATGCAAGTGTGTTATAATGTGCTCACATTATCTCTTGGTAATGACCGATCCTAGGCTTGGTCATTACTAATCCATAATGCAAGCGCATTTTACTATAATGCGCTCGCGTTTTCTCTATTTCGGGATGAAAATGTAAATTGGCCACAAATTGGCTACCCATCTTTTTGCACCTGCCCAGACCATCTTTGTCACTTTACTTCTCATCTATATATTTTATTATATCTGTTTGTAACTTTCATACTTTATAGTTCTATTTTGTTCATTTAGGAGTACTTATCTAGGCCATCAACTTTTTTTCTGAAAGTTTTTATTGTACTTTCTATCCTCTGGTGGTATGGATGTGAGTGCACTTGTGAGATGCCAGTGTTTCACACTGTCATTCCATAACCACTTTTATGTCCTCAGACAAAGAGCTATCTGAGGTAAAGTATTGACTCTGAAAACCAGCTCACCTAGCCCAAACTTTGATCTTGGTTTCAAAGAGTGATCGAAGTACATTATAGTCCTCATCATTCTTGACCCATATTTCAAAGCATCCTTTTAGACCCTCACACTAAATCCTTGAAGTGGACCATTTCTTGCCCAAGGAATATGACCTCCATGACCCACCATCGATAAGACCCAACCCTTGCATTACCCCCACCTCCCTAGCCTCAAGAGGGATATCCACCTCACACCTGGCTAGAATATTTTCTTGAATCATCTCATGGGCGCACTACCAAACCTAATGAGGAGACATATTTACTCCCTAAAAGATCCTATGATTTCTCTCCAACCAAATCTACTAAATAATGCAAGAAGCTCCAACACCCCAAGCCACTTGAAGAAAAAATTTTCTAGAAGGATGCCTCCCCAAAGTCCTCTAAAAATCAACAAAAGAAGAGGCATGCACATAAGACTACCTCCAAGTCTCCCAAAAATAATTCCAGATAATCTTGGAGTACTTACACTGAAGAAAAAATTTCACCACCGATTCCACACTACTCCCACATTGAAAATACTTGGAAGACCCTTAAAAACCCCTCTTCTGAAGATTATCCCAAGTGGGCTGCCTATTAAGAGCCACAATAAAATGGAAAAAATGCATTTAGTCAATGAAAACTTATTCTGCATACCTCCACGAAGAAGCCTTCTCCCCACCATACTTCCTTTTATCCAGTTCATGATACCCATCAACCATTGAGAAAAATCCGCTAGGGTTTGGAACCCAAGCCAAGATATCATTTGGCTACAAAGAGCTACAAGACATATTAGTCAAAATCTGAGATAAGTGATACCAATCCTCCTCCAATCCCTCAAAGGGAAAATCACGAGCATCCTTCGACCTACTAACTTCTACCTATCCAAGCTTATTGGAAAATCGAAACTCTTCCACTTGAGTCCAACCAACCTCAACAAAGGTATAAAAAATATTCTCAATATGTGGATAGGAGTTCATGATTGGTGGTGTCCATCCTAAGAGTCAAACCAAAGGAGATCCTCAAATCCTCTATTACAAATCCAAAACATGCCTTGTTTCACTAAAGTAGCTCCTCCCTTGAGAGTGCTCCAGATCATAAAACCCTTATCTTCCAAAGAGAACCTAGGCACCTCTTACCCATCTATCCCCAATAAATATTTTGAAGATAGGATCTTGGCCCAAGATTGGTTTTTGTTAGTGCACCATCTCCAATAAAACTTCTTTTCCAAAGTGTATCTAGTGAGGAAAGCTTGTTGTAGACCAAGGCTACCAACATGCTTAGGTCTGCAAACATTCTCCCAATTCAATAAAATCCACTTCGAGGAATTCAAATTACTATCCCAAAGGAATTTTCTAGATATAAAATCCAAATCCCTAATGAAACTAACAAGAGCAATTTGAACCATACACCTATAAATTGGGAGACCTTGAATAATAGATTTAAAGAGAAAGACCCTTCTGGAAGAGGACAACCATCTATACATCTAATGAGTAACACAATCCTAAAATTTATCCAACACATTCTTCCAAGTATCTCTAGGGAAGGGACCAATTGAGAGAGGGATACACAAATACACAAAAGGAAGAGTACCAATCTAAAATCTCAAGATACATGCAACTCTAGTGTGAATACACCAAAAATTATTAAAGAAGAAAATGGAAGACTTATCTTCATTCATTTTCTAACTTGAAGCAGATAAATAGATATCTAGAGCATGCCTAATGTTTGTTTCAAGTGACAAATTGTTGCAAAACCCATCAAAGTTGTATCATCCACAAACTGTAAGTGGGATTGGGGGGCCAAGACATTTCCCTAATTTGAAACTTGAAGAAGACCCTTCCTCACATGGCTATGTAAGATTCTACCTAGACCCTCAACCATAATATTAAACAAATATGGAGATAAGGGGTAACCTTATCTAAGACCCCTAGAAGGTCAAAAAAGTGAAGGGGATTCCCCACTAATCAACACTAAATAGGAAGCTGACACATCACAACTCATCACCCATTCAATTCATCCTTCCCCAAATCCAAAGGAAAAGAGAATCTTCCAAAGAAAGTCCCAGTTAACCCAATCATAAGCTTTGTCCATATCCAAATTAAAGAACATAGTCTTCTCCTTGGATCTCCCCATAGAATGAATAGCTTCTAATGTAGTAATCACAACATCAAGGATTTTCCTTCTTGAAAAAAATCATCCCTGCTCCTTAGAGATGATCAAGAGAAGTATCTCCCTCACTCTTAGGGATAAGCACAAGGAAGGTATATTTAAAATCTCTTAGTATATGCTTGTTACTTTGTGACTCCTACACCATAGCTAAAATATCTAATTTTATCACCTTCAACAAGTCCTAAAAAATATCAATAGAAAAACCATTCAAACTAGGTGCCTTTCCTTCTCTTCATTTTAAGCATAATATCTTCCACCTCCTCCAATAACATAGGCTTAAGAAACATCTCATTTGCATCAAGCGATTGGGAGGATACAATCTGGGATAAGGTTTTTCTCCACATTCATCAGAAGCAAATCCTCCCTGAATAAAGAGAAATAAAATTAAATAAGCTTCGTATGAAATATCCTTGAAGGAAGATAACTATTTCCCATGGGAAGAAACAAGGGAGTAAATAAAATTACCACATCTTCTAGCTTTAACAGTATTTAAGAAGAAAGAACTATTCCTATCTCCTTCCTATAGCCAACCAATCATAGCCTCCTATTTCCAAAAAATCTCTTCCCTCAACTCCCATTCTTCAAACTATTTTTTGGCATTCTCTTCTTCTTTAAGAGATTCTAAAGACATCCCATGATCCTTATCCTTCCTATTAATGGCATCCAAGTGCTACTGGGCCCACAAATTTGACCTATAGATATTACCAAAACTTTGCCTATTCTACTTCTTGAGCTGATATTTGACAAAATTGAGCGTTCTAAAAAAATTAAACATAGCAGTTGAAAGGAGGAAAATTGTCTTTGGCTATGGTTTACGACATAGAACAATAGTATTCTTCACATATCATTCAAGGAAACCCTAGAGATCTCAATCCAAGGATGAATTAGGGGAAAGAGATCTTGCAATAGGGTGTACTAGGGTCTGATTAATAACTAAAGAAGTGTTAACCACCAAGCTAAGGCTTGGAAAGACTAGTAACATGCAATATCTAATTATGAAACCTAATGATATGCAAAGCTTCACTAAATGACCTAGAAATTAATGCAAAACAAAATATAAAAATGGGGAAATATAGAGGGGCGCTTGAAAACCTGTAGCAACTTGAACGAAAACCTGGGATGCTCAAAAATATGAATTTAATGTCTACTAGGAATCATATGCCAGTTTGGGTGATTCAGTCCCAAATTAGGGTTTTTGGGAAAGAATAGAATTCTAGCAAAGATATGTCTAGAACTCCTGAAAACTATAAATTTCACTATTCTAGGACTCATACACCAGAAGTGGCATATTATTCAAGTTTGATCTTTTTGGTGGATCAGGATCTAAATCTTCTCTTCAAATTTTGCCTTGTCTTCTTAATTTGGTTTCTTGATTTGAACTGGAAGATTATACTCTATAGGTGTCCTTCAATGGTCTTGTAAACAAGGTGGCAACTTTAATGACTTCATTCCAATCCTGCTCTTCAATATGTCTTCAAACTAGATCTACAAATCACACACTAAAGAGACAAAAAAATGTTGTGTTGCTATTTGAAAGGGGTTTTCCTTGGTCAAACCTTGTTTTGGTTATCAAATCTTGAAATGAAATCAAACGGAAAAGGGGAATGGTGAATGAAAAAAATGTAATGTTGTAACTCACCAAACCCTAGAACAAGATGTTGCAAACATGTATGAAATGGCACCAATGGATGTGGATCTTGAATCTTGCTTGAATGTTGTATATCTTGAATTGAATTCTTGCTTGAATCATGAAACCATACATTACAATTGTTAGCTCAAAAAAAAACATGATCCATGATAATGCTTGATACTTCAATAATGCTCCCAAAACACTTGATAATCAACTCCTGAATACTCTTAAATTCTTTTGTAAACACTTGAATGATCTTGTGATCTCCAATTTGCTAGAATACATGAATAATTGAAAGCTTATATGACTTGTAAACATGATAGGAGAAACTGAGTGAAATAACCTTGTATTTATACTTGTTTATGCCAAATTTCTTGAAATTACAACACTACTAGTTGACATCAGATCTAGGAGAATAAAATCCCACCAAAAATTTAAATTAAATTAAATTTAGGCCACACGAGACTCATATGCCAGAAGTCGCATATGAGTCCCATTAGGCTAGGCTATGGGGCACATTTTTCAAGAAATGCTTAGATTCATGTGAAATCCAAATTGGGGCCTGAAAACTAAGGTGGCATCCATACGCCCAAGGTGGCGTATGAGTCCCTGATCACTAAATCTTTGCCATACAATCCAAAAACACATGAACCATGATTGGATGTTGGTTTATGTCAGGATTACCCTCAAAAAGATACATTAATTAAGGCTTCTAGATGTAAAATAAAGCCAAATAAGACATAAAGAAGCCCAATTTATTAATGAAAACCATATATTAGTGTGAAAGCATGGTATAGCACTTTACAACACCTTAAATAAGGTTCAACTAGGCTCATTTATTTTACAAGGGCCCAAGACCTAATGTGAATATGTTAAACACATTACAACACTAAATTGTGGCATCTTTAACCTCAATTTAACAAGGAGGACCCAAACTTGTGTGAAAATATGACATATGAAATTTTTTGACACTACATTTATCCCCCACTTTAGTGAGAGGATGAACTTGCTTCAAACTCACACTAAAGCAGATGAAAATACATCAAGAGTGGTTTCAATACACCACTGCTAGTAAGATAGGATGAAAATGATTAAGAGGGGCGATCAAGCCCTCAAGATCAAGATCCTCTAGTAGACCAACATAGGCACAAAAAGACAAACATGGAAAAATATATAAGGATAAATAACTGTTGAATCCCTCTTGTTATGTTTTTTGTCCTTGATGTCATCTTATGATTATCTTGCAGTTGATACACATTTTTTTTGGCACATTCATATCATTGGTTTTATTATCTTGGTGGCTCTATTCATTTAATTTCATGTGTAGATTACAAATGATTGTTGAGGCATTCTGGTTACATGTCATTTGTCTCCATTTGATTAGGTGATACACTTCTAGTTTTATCTTTTACTGGTTCAGTCATGAATTTTTAAAGGTTGTTACAATGTGAATTTAACGTGCAAAATCATTCTAATATGTCACTGGGCACTATCTTGGCATAGATACATCATATAACAATAGGCAATTTCAAGAGGACAAGTTTGGCCTTAATGAATTCAATTTTTGGTATTTGGTATGGTAAAAAATGCATTCAAAAATATTGCACAATAGCTTGCTTCTATTTCCTAGCCACTATGAATTCACCATGAAAATTTAGTCTTCTCTATTCTTTATGTCTTTAGACTTCTTGAGGAATTGGCATAATTTTGCATTGAGCATATCAAAGTGGTTTTTCGACCTTTGGCAAAGGGAAATATCAAGTCTTTGACATTTACTTGTGTGAATAATGTGGTCTTTTCAAAACAGTTCCTTTGGCATGATTATGTCGACAGTTGACTTGGCAAATTTGTAAACGTTTTTTCCTTAAGTTTTTTGGACAACATAATTACCTTATTTATGCCTGCGGACTTGACATGGCATAATTTTTTTTGATTAATATTTGTCCTTTCTCAGATTCCAAATGCCCATCTCTTTTTGCAAAGGTATTCTCACTTTCTTGCATTGGAATTTTAGGGCAAAAATGTTTTGTTGCTTCACATTTTTGTGATGCCCATAATCTAGCCGCCACCATGCTCCCTCCACCTTGGGAATTACTGGTTTTCTCTTAGGCGTTTGTTGTTTGGATAGCGATCAAGAGCTGTCAGGAGTTAAAAACAATGGTCACCCTATGTCACTGCTTCCAGCCACTGAGTGTTAGCACGTTTTTGAAAGGCAACGTGGTTGTTTTTTCTCTTCTATAGGTCTGGTAATCATTCATTAACAACAACATTAGTTTGACATGTACTCTTCTTTTGATTAGTTTGCAGATTTGCCTCTGGACATGCAAGATGTTAGCTAGTTTATTCTTTTTCTCCAATGCAAAGTGAAAATCTGAAAAATGTCCATTGCTTTCATTAGAATAGTCAAGAATATCTGCTTCTAAGAGTCTAAACGTGACTGCAATTTTTTTTGGAGGGCTATGATGATAGTTATATTATGAATTTGGGTTGTCTTGTTATAGGTAATGATAATACAATCGAATTTTTGCATATGGTTATCCGGGCTATTGGATAACATTTCTTGTGAAGGCCTTTAGGTCAAACTTTAAAATATGTTTAGTTTGTTAAGTTTTCCAGTCACTAATTTGGACATAGGTCTTAGAATATTCTCTCAGCCTCACTGGAATTTGTGGGTAATAGTTAAAATGCTTGGTTATTGCTTTTCAGTTGCATGCTGGTTGGGGTTTCAGTTATCTCTCTTTCATTGTAGTTTACTTGTCAGATCTCATTTGCTATATGCCTTCTTTATTACTTCATGTGGATAAAATCTGAAGGTGGGTTTTTGTTTGCTAAAAATACCTATGATGCATTGCTAGTTCAGTCAAGAAAAATGATTATCATTTCTTTTACAAATGATGTGCTCTCATTGCATTTGTTTAAGCACTGCATGTGCAGGGTTCTAGTGAAGACAAGGCTCTGTAACTCTTCTATTATTGGTCATTGTTGTTCTATCCTAAACAGAATGAAACAATCTCTTTATAATGAACTCTACAACTTCAGATCTAACCTATCAGTCATTATGTAACCTGAAAAATATACTTGCATAACCTATTTTTGAAAAGAGAAATTCGAGAAAAATGTTGTAATACTTCCTATTTGTAATGATTTTTTTTTGGAAAAAAGGAAAAACCAGTGAGCTTAGGGTTCAATCATGACAAAGTATCAAAAATGAAAAATAGGGCTATTACTATTGAGATTTCTAGAAGTCTACTCTGTTCTTTTGATGCTGAAAGTTGGAAAACACAATGTGTATTCAGATGTGTAGTTTTTTGTATGGAAAAACATTGAAAATCAAACAATGAAAAAGAAGGAAAGGATGTCTGATTGAAAAAGTTTGATGAAACTATATTGTAACTATGTTAAGATTTTACTTAAGTTGTCTTAAGGCTTAACAATGGGTGGAACACTGAAAAGTAACTTTTGACTTTTGAATGTTTTACACATTGTTCGTCAAGAGGCACTTGACATAAATCAAGTGAAACAGAGAGATCCTCTATACTATTGTATGTTCTATTAAAAATTAGAAAAGGGGTTGGTGCTCCTTGATATTGGTGTCTCTAAACAGAGGGGTTGGTGCTCCTTGAGTGGGTGCTCAGAAATCAACCTTTGAGGCTTTGTCAAAATAGATTATTGAAATGAAAGCCTGAAAAAGGCAGCAGGTTCAGGAGTGGTTTTTCTGCCCCAAGAGGGTTTTCCACTCGGTATATCTTGTGTCTCTATGTCTCTTTTGCTTAAGAACTTTACTTCTTTAAAATGCAATGTTACATTACTCATTTTTAGTTTATATGATTTCATATGATTACATGAATGACACTATCACTGAAAAATGAAAACATATGTATGACTGTTTTAGTTTCAATTTAAAATGTTTAAGAAATTATAAACATTGATTCACCCCCCCCTCTCAGTGTATTTTCACTCCAACAATTGGTATTAGAGCCTAGGGTCCTCTAATTAGTCTTTCTAATCTAGGATTGACTCTGGACTTGGAGTCTATTCAAAATGTCTCAAGCTCATGAAGGTACTTCCATGACCAAAGCTCCATTATTTGATGGAACTGATTATGTTTTCTGGAAAATCAGAATGGAGACTTAATGAACCTTAATAGACCTTGATTTTTGGAGCATAGTATTGACTAGGTACACTATAGCAGCTACTTTGCCAACAACTTCTGATGAAAAGAAGAGATATGAAGTTAATGCAAGAGAAAAGCATGCTCTTTTTTGTGCTCTGACTAAAGATTGCTTCATCAAAGTCATGCACTGCAGTTCTGCTAGAGAAATCTGGACTAAACTTGAAACTATCTATAAGGAAATGAAAAGGTAAAACAGTCACAAAGTCCTCACTTTAAAACATCAGTTTGAAGAATTGAAAATGAGGGACAATGAAAAAGTTGTTGACTATTTTCTAAGAGTTGATGAAATAGTAAATGCTATGAAGGGTCTGAGAGAAGAAGTCAAGGAGTTTGAAATTGTGACCAAGGTCATCAGAACCTTGCCAACTAAATTTGAAGCTAAGGTAGCTACTCTAGAAGAGAAAAAAAATTTTATCCAGCTTACCCTTGATAGTTTACAAGGCACTTTGATTTCCTATGAAATGAGGATTAGTAAAAACACCTCTTCAAAAGAAGCAACATTTAATGCTGAGAGGAAAGAAAGAGATGAGCTCTCTGAATCAAAAGTTTTTGATTCTAAAGAATCCCATTTTGTAAGGAAACTCAAAAAGGGTTCTGGAAAGTATAAGGGAAAAATTCCCTTCAAATGCTTTAACTGTGGCAAGATAGGTCACTTTTCTACAAAGTGTCCTTATGGTGACACAAACAGTGATAACGAGAAATCTAAAAAGTTTGCCAATAAAAATGCCTACAAACCCAAACATAAATTTAAATTCAAAAAGAAGAAAAGTCTATTCAGCAAAAACGAAACAAATTCTGAATCTAATGACTCTCTAGATGAAGAAGATGAAAATCTCTTCATGGATGAAATCATTCAGCAAGATGAAACAAACATTAATGATGTTGAAGAAGGTGAAGTGGACTATGAAGGAGAACTGAAATGTGCTCTAAAAGAGATGAGAAAACTTAAGAAACAGTTGTGTGCTCAAGAACAGAATGTTGTTCAAGATAACTCACAAGAGCAACTCACTAATCTTGAGATAATTTCTCTAAAAACTCAACTTGAAGAATCCAAGAGAGTTGAAGATTGACTTAGAGTTGACATAAGTCTTAAAGACCAAGAGATTCATAAAATTGAACATGAGATTGCATATCTCAGGAAGAATATTGAAAAGTATGAAAGCACTCTTAAACTGAATGACATGCTTAGCAAATAGAAATTAAACAAAGACAAAACTAGCATTGGCTTTGTTAAAGGTGAATGCTCAAATGACAGTGAGAAGAACAATACTATTGCTGGAAAGAAAAAACTTGAACACAAAAATTTTGTGTTTGTCAAGGATCACATTCATCCTTTTAGAAGCAACAAACTGGTTTACAACTCCTACCCTCTCTTTTATGGGTACTGTTACTTTTGCAATAAATTTAATCACAAAGTAAATTCTTGCAGATTTGTGAATACTAGAACACCTAGATTTGGCTTTAGGCAGAATCATGGTTTTTCAATACAAATCAGATGTTTTACCTGTAAATATTTGGGTCATTCAGCAAAGCAATGCAATGCTAATCAACAAAATAAAAAGATGAAAACCATCAAAATTTGGAAACTCAAAGCAGTTAACAACATTGAACAAACTATGCTTGTTCAAACTACGTTTCAATCTAAGAAGAAGGACCTATGGGTCCTGGATAGTGGTTGTTCAAATCACATGACCGGTGACAAAGAAAAATTTACAAATCTAGAAGACTATGTTGGCGGATAGGTAAAGTTCGGAGACAACTCTGGAATTCAAATCAAAGGAAGAGGTTCTTTGTTACTAAATGAAGACACTCCAATATCAAATGTTTATTATGTAGAAGAATTAAAACACAATCGTCTGAGTGTTAGTCAAATTTGTGACAATGGCTATCAAGTCCTATTCACTTCACAAGGATGTGAAATCAAAAACCAGTCTGGTAAAGTTGTTGCAGCTGGAAAGAGGACTAAAGGAAATGTCTACAACTTACTAGAAACCTCTGGACATGAGAAAAATCATGGTATAAGCTTAATGGGTTAGGTTGAAAAATGTTGGCTGTGGCACTAGAGACGAGGCCACATTAATTTGACAATATAGTAAGAATAACAAAAAAATCAAAATGTAAGATGTCTGCCTCCTCTTAGAAAACCTGACAAAGTTGTTTGTAAAGAGTGTCTAAAATGAAAGAAAACCAAGGTAAGCATTAAGTCCAAGGAACATTTTTCTACAAAGCCTCTACAAATTGTTCATACTAACTTATGTGGTCCTACAAGGACTAGATCGATAACTGGTGAGAAATAATTTTTGTTGTTTGTTGATGACTACTCTCATATGGTATGGGTTACTTTTCTCAAGAGTAAATCAGAAGCTTTTGAACACTTTAAAGTTTTTAGAAAACTGGTAGAAAGAGAAATAGACTTAAAATTGAAGTGTTTAAGATCTAACAAAGGTGGTGAATTCACCTCACAATAATTCATAGACTACTGTGACAAACATGGCATAAAAAGACAGTATGTTGTTGCTAGAATACCCCAGCAAAACGGGGTAGTTGAGCGAAATAATAGGACTGTCAAAGAAATGGCGAGAACCATGCTAAATCAAGCAAATATGGCAAATATGTACTAGAAATAAGTTGTTCATACAGGTGTTTACATTTTGAATAGAGTGCATATTAGAGTGAAATCAAATTTCACTCCATATGAACTGTGGTATGGAAAATCTACCCAAATTAAATACTTCAGAATATTTGGCTGTAAGTGTTTTATTAAAAGAGATGATGAAAACTTAGGCAGTTTCAAGTCTAAAACTGATGAAGGTATCTTTTTAGGATACTCTACACACAACAGAGCCTATAAATGCTTTAACAATAGGCTAAACAAAATTGTTGAATCTGTCAATGTTGAATTTGATGAAAAATCTTTTGTTAGATGTTGAACCTATACAGGATGATGAAGAGGATGAATTTGAGCTTGATATAATCACTAAGAGCTTCGAAACTGCAAAGCCTGAACCAAAACTAGCAATCCCTAAACTTGTTGAAGCACAATCTGAAGATGCTAAAATCAACACAGAAAAATGTGAACCCAAAGTTACTTCAAAATCTCTTGCTAGAAATCATCTAAATGATTTGATTATAGGAGATAGATCTGCAGGAGTTCAAACAAGGAAAAAATCTAGTAATTATGATGAAAAACCTCACATAGCTGAGCTTACTACATTTTGTTTAATCACCCAGTTTGAGCTCAAAATTTTTGATGATGCTCTAACTGATGAATGTTGGATTAATGCAATGCAGGAAGAAATTAGTCAAATTGAAAAAAATCGAACTTGGGATATAGTCCCAAGACCAGATGAAAAAAATGTCATAGGTGGAAAGTGGATCTTTAGAAACAAACATGATGAAAATTGTCAAGTTGTTCACAACAAGGCCAGATAT